>CM055273.1:8595926-9195926 GCA_029237695.1 Conchocele bisecta
GAAATGGGGCTTATTGCTTTTCGACCAGTGTAGATCCAGATCAGACTGACTGCGAATCTGGATCTACACTGGTTGCAAAAAGCATAAATTAATCCCCATTTCTCCAGTCACAGCCACATGTACAACACTGTTCAGAAATATAAACAATCTGTAATTAGATTATTAGTGCAAATGTTATTCTAAATTCCAATTTTCGACACGTTTACAAACTTCTTAGTCCTGAGAAGTTTAGTGAAACGGGCCCCTGGTTTTATAAGATTGTGGCGCAAATACTTACCTGGCGAAAAATGAGAGTTGTTTCACGGCGAAGTCTTTGCGAATGTCTTCAAACGAGGCCGGGTGTACACAGCTGTTCTCCTTCTCTGCCATAACCACCTTACCTAGCATCGGGGCTGTCAACACACGGACAGAGCGAGCTCCAGATAAGGTGTGTATTGACCTATCTTACACACTTATTTTAGCAGAACACATTGATTATCAAAAGTGGGAGTACAAAATACTCACAGCAATGTGAAAATACGCTTTATTTTCAAATATAGTAGTGAAAATAGTCAGTAACAAGAAACGAGGCAAAGCCACGAAGGCCAGGTTTTTTCCAAGCATAGACACTTGGATAACATAATTATACCCACTTTTTGTAGACTAGATGGCCGTGGCCTGCATGTCGCGCCTTGGGGCGAGGCATGGACACTAAAAAAATAAATATAGTAGATGGAAAAACTTTAACCAAAAAACTTTAACCGGACACACACACGACACAACGGACGACGTATGCCAAAAAAAATGCCGACGATATCGCACTTTCCGCAAGCAGGTGTGACAATGATGATAAACACCCATGTGAAGTATCAAGGTATTGGGTGAAGCAGTTGCAGAGATATAGTACACGAAAAAACTTTAACAAAAAAATTAAAAGTAATTTGAACTTGACATAGGGCACAGGATCGCGCTTTCCGCAAGCAGGTGCGACAATGTGAAGTATCAAGGTATTGGGTGAAGCAGTTGCAGAGATATAGTACACGAAAAAACTTTAACAAAAAAATTCAAAGTAATTTGACCTTGACATTGGACACAGGATCGCGCTTTCCGCAAGCAGGTGCGACAATGATGATAAACACCCATGTGAAGTATCAAGGTATTGGGTGAAGCAGTTGCAGAGATATAGTACACGAAAAAACTTTAACAAAAAAATTCAAAGTAATTTGACCTTGACATTGGGCACAGGGGCCGCACGGCTGGGGGTTAGAATGAAAATATGGATGATGATAAACACCCATGTGAAGTTTCAAGGTAATGGCGAAGCAGTTGCAGAGATATAGTATAACAAAAAGAAAAAGTTTTAACCAAAAACTTTAACCAGACGTACGTTAAAAAGTTAACGTTGAAAATGGCTAAGTCAATTACGTAGAAATAATAGGTGAAGGTAAAAAAATGGTCACATGTTGGATAGTTGTATGTGGTAGGCACCCATTGGTTATGAAGCTGTGAAAGTTTGGTGGTCCTAGGTGGTACTGTACCAAAGAAATGGACTTAAACACGAAAACTTAACATTGTAAACGCGAAAACTTAACATTGAAAATGGCTAAGTCGACTGCGCGGAAAAAATGGGTGAAGTTAAAAAAAAGAGTAACATGTTGGATAGTGATATGTGGTGGGTACCCCTTGATTATGAAGCTGTGAAAGTTTGGTGGTCCTAGGTGGTACAGTACCAAAGAAATGGACTTAAACACGAAAACTTAACATTGTAAACGCGAAAACTTAACATTGAAAATGGTTAAGTCGACTACGCGGAAAAAATGGGTCAAGTTAAAAAAAAAAGTAACATGTTGGATAGTGATATGTGGTGGGCACCCCTTGATTATGAAGCTGTGAAAGTTTGGTGGTCCTAGGTGGTACAGTAACAAAGAAATGGACTCAAACACGAAAACTTAACATTGATTGTGGACGCCGCCCGCCGGCCCGCCCGCCGGCCCGCCCGCCCGGCTTTCGCCAATCCAATAGCCTGGATTTTTTTCCAAAAAACCTGGCTAAAAATTTAAAAAGAATTTGAAGAAAAAACATGAGAAAAGAAACGAGGCAAAGCCACGAAGGCCAGGTTTTTTCCAAGCATAGACACTTGGATAACATAATTATACCCACTTTTTGTAGACTAGCTGGCCGTGGCCTGCATGTCGCGCCTTGGGGCGAGGTATGGACACTAAAAAAATAGATATAGTAGATGGAAAAAATTTAACCAAAAAACTTTAACCGGACACACGGACGAACGGACGGACGTATGCCAAAATGCTGATGATATCGCGCTTTCCGCAATGATGATAAACACCCATGTGAAGTATCAAGGTATTGGGTGAAGCAGTTGCAGAGATATAGAACACGAAAAAACTTTAACAAAAAAATTCAAAGTAATTTGACCTTGACATTGGGCACAGGATCGCGCTTTCCGCAAGCAGGTGCAACAATGATGATAAACACCCATGTGAAGTATCAAGGTATTGGGTGAAGCAGTTGCAGAGATATAGTACACGAAAAAACTTTAACAAAGAAATTCAAAGTAATTTTACCTTGACATTGGGCACAGGATCGCTCTTTCCGCAAGCAGGTGCGACAATGATGATAAGCACCCATGTGAAGTATCAAGGTATTGGGTGAAGCAGTTGCAGAGATATAGTACACAAAAAAACTTTAACAAAAAAATTCATAATCAATGTTTGACCTTGGACAGTTGCACAGAGTACGCAAAGCTTTCCGCAAGCAGGTGCGACAATGATGATAAACACCCATGTGAAGTATCAAGGTATTGGGTGAAGCAGTTGCAGAGATATAGTACACGAAAAAACTTTAACAAAAAAAAATTTAACAAAGTAATTTGCCTTGACATTGCACAGGATCGAGCTTTCCGCAACAGGTGCAACAATGATGATAACACCCATGTGAAGTATCAAGGTATTCGGGTGAGCAGTTGCAGGAGGGGATAGTAATACGAAAAAAACTTTAACAAAAAAATTCAAAGTAATTTGACCTGACTGGGCACAGGGGCCGCACGGTTGGGGGTTAGAATGAAAATATGGATGATGATAAACACCCATGTGAAGTTTCAAGGTAATGGGCGAAGCAGTTGCAGAGATATAGTATAACGAAAAAGTTTTAAAACCAAAAAACTTTAACGAGGACGTACGTTAAAAAGTTAACGTTGAAAATGGCTAAGTCAATTACGTAGAAATAATAGGTGAAGGTAAGAAAATGGTCACATGTTGGATAGTTTTATGTGGTAGGCATCCCTTGGTTATGAAGCTGTGAAAGTTTGGTGGTCCTAGGTGGTACAGTACCAAAGAAATGGACTTAAACACGAAACACTTAAAACTTAACATTGTAAACGCGAAAACTTAACATTGAAAATGGCTAAGTCGACTGCGCGGAAAAAATGGGTGAAGTTAAAATAAAAAGTAACATGTTGGATAGTGATATGTGGTGGGTACCCCTTGATTATGAAGCTGTGAAAGTTTGGTGGTCCTAGGTGGTACAGTACCAAAGAAATGGACTTAAACACGAAAACTTAACATTGAAAATGGCTAAGTCGACTACGCGGAAAAAATGGGTGAAGTTAAAAAAAAAAGTAACATGTTGGATAGTGATATGTGGTGGGCACGCACCCCTTGATTATGAAGCTGTGAAAGTTTGGTGGTCCTAGGTGGTACAGTAACAAAGAAATGGACTCAAACACGAAAACTTACATTGATTGTGGACGCCGCCCACCGTCTCCCGCCCTCCCGCCCGCCCGCCCGCCGCTTTTCGCCAATCCTAGCCTGGATTTTTTTTTAAAAAAACCTGGCTAAAAATGTAACATGTTGGATAGTGATATGTGGTGGGCACCCCTTGATTATGAAGCTGTGAAAGTTTGGTGGTCCTAGGTGGTACAGTAACAAAGAAATGGACTCAAACACGAAAACTTAACATTGATTGTGGACGCCGCCCGCCGCCGCCCGCCCGCCCGCCGCCGCCCGCCCGCCCGGCTTTCGCCAATCCAATAGCCTGGATTTTTTTTCAAAAAACCTGGCTAAAAATGTAACATGTTGGATAGTGATATGTGGTGGGCACCCCTTGATTATGAAGCTGTGAAAGTTTGGTGGTCCTAGTTGGTACAGTACCAAAGAAACGGACTTAAACACGAAAACTTAACATTGTAAACGCGAAAACTTAACATTGAAAATGGCTAAGTCGACTGCGCGGAAAAAATGGTGGGTGAATTAAAAAAAAAAGTAACATGTTGGATAGTGATATGTGGTGGGCACCCTTGATTATGAAGCTGTGAAAGTTTGGTGGTCCTAGGTGGTACAGTAACGAAGAAATGGACTCAAACACGAAAACTTAACATTGAAAATGGCTAAGTCGACGACGCGGAAAAAATGGGTCAAGTTAAAAAAAAAAGTAACATGTTGGATAGTGATATGTGGTGGGCACCCTTTGATTATGAAGCTGTGAAAGTTTGGTGGTCCTAGGTGGTACAGTAACAAAGAAATGGACTAAACACGAAAACTTAACATTGATTGTGGACGCCGCCCGTCCGCCCGTCTGACCACCCGCCCGCCCGGCTTTCGCCAATCCAATAGCCTGGATTTTTTTTCAAAAAACCTGGCTAAAAAACAATACCTAATACATTTGTAAAAGTAAAATACGCATTGAATTTGAAATCTGGGGGTTTAATACTCTTTAGACACAAAGCTTATCTAGCGCTCTGCGTGAACTGGTAACGCGAAAAATGATACCCTAATACAATTTTATATTTGCTCCAATATTTGTAAACTGAAAACATAGCACTTTTTCAAATAAAATATAACATTTTTAGTAGCCACAATGTCCATTTCTGAAATGTTAGCGGCAAATGGCTGACCCCAGGGGAGGGCGCTTCACTAAACTTTGTACAACTCAAATGTTCTTACCGTAAGTGCAAATTTAGGATAGTCTAGAAACTTAAATTGATGGATTTACATTTATTGAACATAGACTGCATGCAGAAATCCAATCATGGTTTACAAGAAAACATTGTTACTGTTAAATTTACAGACTACATTGTATCATAATTTTGCTCTTACAACTATTTTAGTCGTACAAAGTCTAGTGAAACGACTCCCTGGCCTGTGTCTGTAGTAGGAGATATCAACGGTATGTCCTTATTACAAAGTTTAGTGAAACGGCCCCCAGGTTTGAAACACCTTCATGCTATGTGGCTATGATTGTGCTTATGGGATTGGTGACCAGTGTAGAATCAAGATCAATTAGCACACTCTTGTGATAACAATCTATATTGCTTGTTAGCTTGTTTCATTGATGGAATGGGAAACAGTGCAGATCCTGATCAGACTGTGCGGATGCACAGGCTGGTCAGGATCTGCACTTGTAGCAAAACCTATAAGCCACATTTCACAAGTCACAGCAATATTTGAATCAGGGATTTCCCTAGGATTTTTGAATGTGGGTGCCAGGACTCCCAACTTTACTATTTTGTGGGTCCTTGGTGATTTTTTACGGTCCCAACTGTCATACACATATTTAATTAAAAATAATATCAAAATGATATTGATAGTCCTGAATTATCTGAACTATTTTCTACAACAGTCGCACAGGTTCTCCCAGAAAGTGTAAAAATGCTGTAAACTTTTGAAAATGATTCATTTGCACCGCCAAGTTTTGAGGGTCGACGAGATGCAGTGCCAATTGTCAGTGTGGGTCCTCGGACAATAAAATGCATTAGGGATGCAGAAAACAGGGGTCAGGGAAATCCCTGTGAATTTATGTACGGGCTTGACTCGCTAGGCTATAACACTGTGAAGGTTTCCTTTGCCTTTCAACAATTACTCCAATTTTCGAATTGAGGAATAAAAATTCTAGATAAAAAAGTTGAAAATAAATCACTTAACTGAGCTACAAAAAGTAAACAGTGTTTGCTCTTTGCAGCTTAATTTTCAACTGTTTTGCTTTTTTTATCTGGAATTTCAACTGGAAGAATGATAGCCATCCTGTATCAGCTAATCTTACTACTATTATAATGTCCTCTTGTAGAATAAAACATTGATAGCAAATAGTTTATGGATATTATAGTTGTATGTGTTAAAGGTACATGCCCAAGTAGGCATAGGAGTTAAATAAGTGTATAATTGTGTCACGATTCCACCAGTTCTAAAAATTACGAATGCCCTATATACAGATATAATCATTTAGTAATACTTATTTTACTGATAGTGACGCGCGGTGGTATCAGGCTATTTTCATATGCAAATGAGGCATGATATTTTTTAATTATTTATACTAATTTAAATTAAATGTCACTTTGAAAAAATAATATTTTCGACACATTATAAAGTATGATCATTGCACATCAAAAAATAATTAAAGAGAATAAATAGTAACGTCCGTTAACATTTTTATTTTTAATGAAACACGGTTATCGCCCCTATTGTCAGCGTGGAAATGTATAATAATGCCAATCAATATGTTGGGTAATGGTGAATTAATGTTTATTTTGTCAGAAAATGTCTCAGATGATGTCTCTGATATAAAGAACATTTTGTGTCTACTGAGTGGGCATGTACCTTTAAAGCATCAAATTTTCATTAAAAATACCCACAAATGAATAGTTTCTCTGAACTATCACATACCCTTATCCTGTATTAATTCCTTCAGTTTCCGCTCCAGACAGACGATGTGTCTTTCTGTTTCTTTCAGGGTCAATGCCTGTAAATAAAACATGAGCAGAAAGGTCACACTACAAATTTGGTTAGGTCAATGTTGGTTAACAATTTGATCGACATTTCACGAGTATAGACCTGGACCTATCTGTGACATTACAGTACAATCGGGGTATACATAGCTACAATAATTCGCATACGATGTTATCTGGAGGGGAGAATATCACAGTGAGGTAGCAATTTTGTTTCTAGGTCTACACTGCTTTAACCCTTAGAAAACTGGAATGAAAATTGTCGTCTGCTGTTGTTTTATATCTTGCCTTCTTTCAATGAAAACATAGTTTGACAGCATTTTAGAATCATTTCCATGTGTTTTATTAGAAAAATGGAAAACAAAAAATAAACAGCAGACCACAGTATTTAAAGGTACATGCCCACTCAGTATTATATCAGAGACATCAGCTGAGACATTTTCTGTAAAAATAAACATTCATGCACTATTTCCCCACGTATTGATTGGCATTAGTATACATTTTATTTATATCAGACGTAAATTTCCACTGATATCAGGGGCGATAACTGTAATTCCTTAAAATGATAACGGACATTACTTTTTATTCTCTGTATTTATTTTTTGGTGTGCAATGATCATACTATATAATATTTAGAAATACTATTTTTTCAGGTGACGCATTTAATTTGTGTAATTATTAACAAATATCATGCCTCATTTGCATATGAAACATTACGCAAACATTGTATTAGCGAGCATACCTCACTATACCCCCAGTTACCTATGTAAACAGGGGTATGATGAGGTGCCCGCGCCATAGGTAATGCGGTCAAATAGGTCACGATGCAGTGACTATTTTCGATCAATAACTTATGTTGTAAGCGATTGTAATGTGTATTTTCAATATTTATATTATTAAAATGTATCATATCGATACCCCTTTAAGTAATATTTGTATATTTTAAATGTATTGATGTTCTCATGAAGCGCATGAATATAAGTATTAATTAATCCAGCAAATCACACAGCCTTAAAACATAGTGCTGGAGTATAAACCATAGTATCGTATATTATTCATAAGTATATCACTATTAAACATTAATTACAATATGTATGCATATTATTAAAACAGTAGATGCTACCGCTGTTTCGCTATATGTGATATTTATAACAAAATATTTTTTTTATTCGTCCGCGTACGGCTTTCTGTCACACAAAGCGCCATTTTCAGTTCATATTTTGACCTGTGCATATGAACAGGACTAAGTTTAAACAACGCTCGATTCCGTCCTATTCAAATTTCTCTGCAGAATGTTCAGACTAACTACATAAATAATGCTGCTAAATAAGTGTTAACGGCTGGAACATGGTCATCACTAAAAGGAAGAAACCAGTCGTATTATTTAAAAATAAGATTTACCGAGACCTCATGGGGGGCCGCCATTAATCCAGTGTAAACAATAGACCGTGTGATCCCATTCCCTGAGTAGCCGCTGCTTAGTGAAACGGTGTGCTAATCATGATATTATTTTCCCCAATAATTGGAAACGGTTTGAATTCTCGGTAAAAACTACGAAAGTCATACAAAATAACGATGTATATTTAACATTGGATACGCGTAAACGGTATTACTCTCTCATCGGATCGTCAGTTGTCGTCGATAGCGATTTAACGTACTGATCTGGTCTTAATTTATTGTCAACTTTCAACGACATTTACAGAATATATGGCTAATTTAAATTACGATGACGTCTGCTCTGAAATATCTGTCAACTTGCGGACGTAATTTAAGGAAATAGATTATATTTTAATTACATCTGTGACTAATTACGAATTTATGCATGGTCTTTGGCTACACTCGACACATTACACAGATCTAGTTGTAAATACACGTCGCTTTGTGTGAGGAAAAAATCGATAATGCGTAGGTGTGTGTGACGAGGTGTTGATCTGATGACACCACACAGCTGTGACCCTTAGGCAATGTTTTGAAATTGACGTGTCGTTTTGATGTGTGCCGCAACACCTCACTGTCTGAGACAACATGACAATTAACGATATACTCTCGATTATACACAGATCTATTAGACGGCTGGTTATTTAAAATAAAGAGTAGTTCAGTACACCTTCGCCGATATCGTTTTTAGAAAATCAGTAATATTTTCCGTAAATGGTGTTGAAAAGTTGACAACAATTCTATCACCGTATTTAGTTGTGCCGATATTGTTTCAAAAAATCAGTAATTTTTTTCCGTAAATGGTGTTGAAAATTGACAAAATATATAGCCGCATTTCTCCGATATTCGTTTAGAAATCACCAATATTTTCTGTAAATGGTGTTGACACAAAATGCAGCGTTCACGCGGAATTCAAATAAAATAAAAAATAATAATTTAATAGACGCCGATGGCTACTGTGTTTGCGGCCAGTGAATTCTGGTCGTGATAGCCACAGGCGCAGTTCGAACAGTGTTGTGAGCAGATAGAGGACAATAATTATTTCAAATTCATAAAAAAATGTTTGCTGTCCGAAAATTAATTAATTGTGACAGCCAAAAAAATAGATTTTGGGACAGTAAAACATTATATGGTATAGACAGTACCTCAAACCAAAAACAGTAACAAACTGTCTGTGTATATATTACTTAAACTTAAAAAAAACAGTAACAAACTGTCTGTAAAACTGTCTGTGTATATATTACTTAAAGACAGACATTTTCATTGTTGGTAAGTTTGTATCAATTTATAGGTATTTTTATTAAAATCATAAAATTGTGAAAATATTAAAATCACAAAAATAATATACATGTATATGGAGAAAAAAAATATACCACGTCGAGGTTTGAACCCCGACCCTTTCGGGAATTGGTAATTAAATCATTGAAGTCGGCGACCTTAACCTCACGACTATTGCGCCATTTACGACAATCACAGTTATACAGAAGTGCTATCAGTATTACGCAACCATTTGAACGTCGTAATAATTATTAAATTATTTGCAACTCCATCTACAACGATACCGTTACAGAGATACGCTATTGAAACAACATGTATTAGTACCCATAACATAAGAAAGTAATGTATCATTATATATCACAGGAGATAGCTTAAAACTATATATACTAATCATAAACAGAACAATCCGCTTGGCTCGTATGAAAATAGTTCGCGTGATATTGATTATCTCCCTTGCCGAAAGTAGTTCAGTGATTTATTAATTCCAAATAAGACGTGTTTGCGTAATGAAATAGCCTGATAGTGACAATCAGTAAAACAAATATTAATAAATGTAATATATGTATGATGTATAGCGGGCACTCGTAATCTTAGGATTGAGAAAATAATAACATCACTTGAGATGCTTAGCTTTGTTACTTTTTTCTTAAAATGACGTCGTAAATATACTAGTAGTTTTTACAATATAGCAAAAGGAAAAGCACTGATTGTTTCAATTGTTCAAATAAGAGAATTTAATTAGCATAGAGAAGTTGCGGGAAGTCGCTATGCAATACTCCCGTACCGTCTGTAGCATACTAACATCTATCAATTGGTAAATTTTGTTTCATACACTAACGTCGCCCGTCGTAGGCAGTGCCTATTTCATATTATATTTATATTTATCTATGCATGATCCTTGTACATGTATGTATCTATATAGAGGGCCACGTGGAAGATTAATGATTATTACAAACTAAATGTGTCGCCTTCGGTAAATAAAGTCTACCGGTATTAATATTATGATATTTTTACTTTTATATTATGGTAATGAGTAATTTGATAAGATTTCTGTAATTCAGGGCCTGAAAATAGCACTGGTCCGAGGTCCTGGACCTGCAAATTTTAATGTCGGACCTTTGTATTTTACAAGCAAAAAGTCTGCTGGACCTGTGATAAAATTGAAATTGCGATCATTGTTCAAAGGCGATGCTAAATCCGTTCTGATTATAGTCTTATAAGACAATTTTCGGTGACACAGTCGAGTATTTACAAATGGTGTGACAAGTCATTTAGTATGAAACAGACACAACAGACACATATTTTTACCGTTTTTCTTGCGATTATCCTCTCGGACCTTCCAAAAAATGCCTTGGACCTTTCACTTTTTTCCATGTTAGGTCCCGGACCTACTGGTAAAATAGCTATTTTCAGGCCCTGCGTATCTTAATTACTATTACATGTACTAGTGAACATGTGGTTAGCACAGCTCAGAGATTTTTACATTTTTAATAATTTAAAACGAGATATGGATAATACTATTCCCTACTGTACAGCAATATTAGTTGAGGGCAGATGCTACGGGCGGTACGGACGTTTTGCAGTTACTGCGCACAGCTACAGCAACATCAGGTGCCACATGTATTGAATAGTACTGCAAGTCCATAACTTTAAAACTCGACAAAATTCTCGCTATAAATCCTTTGCGGGTTTACCTTCGATAATTTTTTGCGCCCCAGCTTTTGCCTTGGTATAACGTGTTTCATGATCTCGTAGCACATGGCGACACTGGCCCGCCATTTGGCATCACTCTGTCTTCGTCTGGCCCTCGTGGGAGTGATACCCTTCACCATTGCTCAGGCTGCGTGGGACAAAACAGCATGGATTAAGGCAGGGATTTTGGGAAGGGGCCTTTTATTTCTATTTTGGGAAAAAGTAGCGGATGAATTTCCTTGAATTGGGAATTTTACTATCGTTGATAACTGAGTGGGCAAATTATTAATGTATTTAATCTTCAATACAGGTGATATATAAATATGTGACGTCAGCATCAGCAAATAAGTGAACTCACAGCAGACTTCATTATACAGATGTAAATTGACATATTCGCAGATTAGGAAAAAGGAGGTCCTATGGTTGGAGAAGGGGCCTATATTCGGCCCCTAGTTTAGTCCCTGAAACAAAGTTCAAAATAAATTGTGTATGAGTGGCGATTCATGTCATAAGTGCCGTTTCTAATGCGTTATAGAAGTAACGCCTTACTGGTGAGAAGTAACGCGTTACTGATGTATGTACTATATAGTGAAACACATATTTGTAACGAGTTACTGCTCAACAGTAACACGTTACAAGACTAACAGTGAGTAACGCGTTAGAAATTGGCTGTAACGCGTTAAAAATCCTCTATATTGGCGGATCGTGTCATAAGTACAGCTTCTAACGTGTTAGAATTCTAACGCGTTACAAATGTCTGATGTATATATAAAATATCAATATCTAACGCGTTAGTGAAGCAGGAGTAACGCGTTACTTATTTTTGGTAACGCGTTACTGGTTGACCAATCAGAGCTCGTGTTACAATAGCCGCCATTAGTTGTCAAAACTATTTGTTTTCGGCATAGAATGGGAGGTGCACATTTTCAATATTATACAAATTAGGCAATTTATCTAACACTGTCAGTTGTAGGTAATTAGTTAAGGCAGATGGACGAGTAATGTTTATTTGTTAATTCTTTATTTAAAATATGATTCCTTGATTCAAATCACTTCTCTTCATCCCTAGTTATCTCCAGTCCAATCCGTACTTTATACATTCCCAATCTTCTGGAGAAATGGCGGGTATTGTAACATGAGCTCTGATTGGTCAAGCAGTAACGCGTTACCAAAAATAAGTAACGCGTTACCCCTGCTTCACTAACGCGTTAGATATTGATATTTTATTATATATAATACATCATACATTTGTAACGCGTTACTTCTAAGAAGTAAGTAACGCTTAGAAGTAACGCGTTACTTACCAAGAGTAACGCGTTAGTACTCTTAACACGTTAGAAGCATTACTTATGACACGATCCGCCAATATAGAGGATTTCTAACGCGTTACTCACTGTTAGTCTTGTAACGCGTTACAGTTGAGCAGTAACGCGTTACAAATATGTGTTTCACTATATAATACATACATCAGTAACGCGGTACTTCTCACAAGTAACGCATTACTTCTCTAACGCGTTAGAAACGGCACTTATGACATGAATCGTCACTCATAGTTGTGTACGTAGTGCAGTGGCGTTTACATGGCGAACTACAATCTATGAGAAAATTATAACTTTAAATCACTATAATCACTGACATTGAATGTAGAACCCCCTTCGCACCCCTTTGGCAAGAACCTGGAAAAAAGATAATTTGTTGGCAGTTTCAACAAAATCCAGCCTTTCAATTTTTGTTTACTTATATTAAAAAAGTGGAAATCCTCTGAACACATAGCTCCAGATAAGGTGTGTACATGTATTGGTGTAGTTTACACACTTACTTTAGCTCATTGATTTTCAGACTGACTAGTGAAAATGCAGTAATAAATTAGAAAGTTCACTTAGTTGAGCTGCAAAAAAAGCATGATTTGCTTTTTGCAGCTCAAATAAGTGAATTCATTAACTTTGTTTCATTTTTTGATCATTTATTTCCGATTTGATAATGTAAACATTCAGTAATTGATTTGCATAAATAAAATATAAATTCAATTTGAAATGAATGGGTACTGATAATACACTTTAGACACAAAGCTTATCTGGAGCTATGTGAACAGAGGAGAATTCACCCCCTTGGCAAGAACCTGTTGACGTCACTGTATTGGTGTTTCTTTGCATTTATTTAGGCAGTGATTTTCAAAAGTGGAAGTACAAAACTGAAAACATTCATTTTCAAATTGAGGAGTAAAAATGATAATAAAGTTGAAGATTCACTTCCAATTTTTGGTTCTAATTTATTATATCAGCAAAACATGCGATAAATTCATTAATCCATTTGCCAAAAAATGCATTGAATTTGAAATCACTTAATCAGGGGTTATAGTCTAAGTAACTCTTTCAAAACTAGAAATGTGGCCTGTCGGCACACGAATGCCGCCGGCAGCCAAAGAAAACGAGGCATATTTGATTACAAGCCATTTACCAGAGTACGGACGGACGCCGGTAACACTATATGCCCCACTAACCATTCGGTTGCGGGGGCATAAAAAGGTGAAGGTGAAGGTCGAAGTACTGGGTGGTGGAGTGTGTAGGGCATGTTCATATGTATCATGTGTATAAATATTTAAGCGATTGGCAAAAGTATTGAGAAGTTATTGTAGGATTGAGAAACGTGCACGTAGATTTGTCCCAAAGTGCTAAGTAAACATTTAAAGTAGAAAAGGTGAAGGTGAAGGTCAAAGGTCAAGGTCGAAGTACTGGGTGGTGGAGTGTGTAGGGCATGTTCATATGTATCATGTGTATAAATATTTAAGCGATTGGCAAAAGTATTGAGAAGTTATTGTAGGATTGAGAAACGTGCACGTAGATTTGTGCCAAAGTGCTAAGTAAACATTTAAAGTAGAAAAGGTGAAGGTCAAAGGTCAAGGTCGAAGTACTGGGTGGTGGAGTGTGTAGGGCATGTTCATATGTATCATGTGTATAAAATATTTAAGCGATTGGCAAAAGTATTGAGAAGTTATTGTGGGATTGAGAAACGTGCACGTAGATTTGTCCCAAAGTGCTATGTAAACATTTAAAGTAGAAAAAGGTGAAGGTCAAAGGTGAAGGTCGAAGTAATGGGTGGTGGAGTGTGTAGGGCATGTTCATATGTATCATGTGTATAAATAAGTAAACATTTAAAGTAGAAAATGTCAAAGGTGAAGGTCGAAGTACTGGGTGGTGGAGTGTGTAGGGAATGTTCATATATACATGTGAATATAATATTTAAGCGATAGGGCAAAAGTATTGAGAAGTTATTTGTAGGATTGAGAAACGTGCACGTAGATTTGTCCCAAAGTGCTAAGTAAACATTTAAAGTAGAAAAGGTGAAGGTCAAACGTGAAGGTCGAAGTACTGGGTGGTGGCGTGTGTAGGGTGTTCAATGTATTGTGTATAAAATACCAGTAAACATTTAAAGTGAAAAGGGTCAAAGGTCAAGTCAAGTATGGGTGGTGGAGTGTGTAGGGCATGTTCATATTGTATCAAGTGTTTAAATATTTAAGCGAGTGGCAAAAAAGTATTGAGAAGTTATTGTAGGATTGCGAAACGTGCCACAATAGGGGGGGGGGATTTGTCCCAAAGTGCTAAGGTTAAATTTAAAGATAGAAAAGGTGAAGGTCAAAGGTCAGGTCGCAGTACTGGGTGGTGGAGTGTGTAGGGCAAGTTCATATGTATCATGTGTTATAAATATTTTAAAGCGATTGGAAAAGTATTGAGAAAGTTATTGTAGGGATTGGGAAAAGTGCACGTAGATTTGGTGCAAAGTGTAAGTAAACATTTAAGTAGAAATGGTGAAGGTGAAACGTGAAGGTCGAAGTAATGGGTGTGGAGTGTGTAGGGCATGTCATATGTATCATGTGTATAAAAATAAGTAAACATTTAAAGTAGAAAGGATAAAGTCAAAGTGAAGGTCGAAGTACTGGGGGGTGGGGAGTGATGTAGGGAATGTTCATTTTATATCATGTGTATATAAAAAATTTTAAAGCGATAGGGCAAAAAGTATGAGATGTTATTGTAGGACTTTGATGAGAAACGTGCACGTAGAAATTTTGTCACCCAATTTGTGCTAAGTAAAAAACAATTCTTAAATTTGTTAGAGGTGAAGGACAAATCGTGAAGCGGTCGAAGTACTGGGTGGTGGGAGTGTGTTTAGGCTAATGGTTATATGTATCATGTGTATAAATAAAGTAAACATTTAAAAAAAGTAGAAAAGGTCAAAGGTCAAGGTCAAGAAAGTACTGGGTGGTGTAGTGTGTAGGCAATGTTCTTATGTGAACAGTGGTATAAAAAATAATCTATAAATAAAACACAAAATCCACCAAACCAAACCAAAAAAAAACACAAAAATACTAAAAAGGCGTCCGCGAAAAGCTCCCGACTTGCAGAAACCGTTAAAATGTAGGAACATGAGAAACGTGCACATAGATTTAGTTTGCCAAAGTGCTAAGTAAACAGGTAAAAGGTAGAAAAAAAGGAGGAAGGTCACAGTCAGGAATCGAAATGTAAACTGGGTGGTGAGTGTGTAGGGCATGATTCATCTGATCATTGTGTAAAATATTTAAGCGATTGGCAAAAATGTAATGAGAAAGTTATTGTAAGGTTTATTGAGAAACAAAACGTGCACGTAGATTAAGTGCCAAAAGTGCTAAGTAAACATTTAATTTTGTAGAAAAGGTGAAGGTGAAATCGGTGAGGTCGAAAGTACTGGGTGGTTGGAGTGTGTAGGGCATGTTCATATGTATCATCTGTATACAAATATTTAAGCGATATGGCAAAAGTATTGAGAAGTTCTTGTAGGATCGAGAAACGTGCACGTAGAAATTTGTGCCCAACAGTGCTAAGTAAAACATTTATGTTGAAAAAGGTGGAAGGTCAAAGGTCAAATGGTCGAAGAGTACTGGGTGGGTGGAGTGTGTAGGGCATGTTCATGATGATCCCATGTGTATAAAATAATTTTAGCGATTGGCAAAAGTATTGAGAAGTTTATTGTGGGCATTGAGAAACGTGCAAACGTAGAAATTGTCCCAGCTAATAAACATTTAAAAGGTAGAGGTGAAAGCAAAGGTGAAAGGTTCGGAAGTACTGGGTTGTTGGAGTGTGGTAAGGGCAAAATTGGTCATAAGTATCATGTTAATAAATAAAAGTTAAACAAATTTAAAAGTAGAGGTCAAAGGTGAAGGTCGAAGTACTGGGTATGGAGTGTGTAGGGCATGTTCATATGTTATTCATGGTTTGTAAATTAAAAATTTTAAGAATTGGCAACAAGGGTATGAGGAGTATGTAGATGAAGACGTGGCAAACGTAAGATTTGTGCCAAAGTGCTAAGTAAACTTTAAAAGTAGAAAAGGTAAGGTCAATTAGTGGTGGAAGTCGAAACGTTCACTGGTGGTGGAGTAGGTGTGTAGGGCATGTTCATAGTGTTTCATTTGTGTATAAATATTTTAAGCGAATAAAGGCAAAAGTATCAGAAGTTATTGTATTCATTGAGAAACAAACTGCACGTAAAGAATTTTTCGTCAGTGCTAAGTAAACATTGAAATTAAAGAAAATAAAGTTAAGGGTCAAAGTGAAGGTCGAAGTACTGGGTGGAGGAGTGGGTGTAAGGGCATGTTTCAAGAATTATACATGTGTATAAACAAATAAAATTAAGGCGGAATGGCAAAAGTATGAGAGTTATGTGGATTTGGGAGAAAACAAAGTGCACGTAGATTTGTTCCCAAAGTGCTAGTAAACATTAAAGTATAAAAAGGTGAAAGGCAAAGGTAAGGTCGAAGTAATGGGTGGTGGAGTGTTGTAGGGCAAGTTCATATGAATCATGTATATAATAACGTAAACATTTAAAGTAGAAAAATTTCAAAGGTGAAGGTCAAGTACTTGGTGGGTGGAAGTGTGTAGGGAATGTTCATATATATCTTGTAAATAAATTATTTTAAGCGATAGGCAAAAGTATTGAAAGAAAGTTATTGTAGGAATGAGAAACTTGCACTGAATTTGTCCCAAAGTGCTAAGTAAACATTTTAAAGTAGAAAAAAGGAAGGTCAAACGTGAAGGTCGAAGTACAGGGTGTGGAGTGTGTAGGCATTTCATAATGTATCATTGTAATTCAATAAGTAAACATTTAAAGTTAGAAAAGGTCAAAGGTCAAAGGTCAAAGTACTGGGTGGTGGGAAAGTTGTAGGGCAAGTTCAATAATGTATCATGAGTATAAAATAGTTTAAGCGATTGGGCAAAAGTATTGAAAGTTATTGTAGGATTGAGAAACGCACAAAGATTTTGTCCCAAAGTGCTAAGTAAACATTTAAAGTATTGTGAAGGCAAAGGCAAGGTCGAAGTAATGGGTGGTGGAAGTGTGTAGGGCTGTTCATATGTAATCAAGTGTATAAAATATTTTAAGCAAATAAGGCAAAATTATGAGAAGTTATGAAAGGGTTGAGGAAACGTGCACGTATTTTGTGCCCCAAAGTGCTAAGAAAACATTTAAAGTAGTGGGAAGGGTCGTGAAGGTCGAAGTAACTGGGTGGTGGAGTGTGTAGGGCAAGTTCCAAGTATCATCTGTAAAAATATAAATGGATTGGTAAAAGTATTTGAGAAGTATTGTAGGATGAGAAAACGTGGCACTGAAATTTTGTGCCAAAGGGCTTAATTAAACATATAAAATTAGAAAAGTGAAGGTCAAAGGTCCAAGGACGAAGTATGGGTGTGGAGTGTGTAGGGCATTTCATATGTATCATGTGTATAAATATTTAAGCCGATTGGCAAAAGTATTGAAAGTTTATTAAGTGGGATTTGAGAAACGGTGCACGAATATTTTGTTCCCAAAGTGCTAAGTAAACATTTAAAGTAAAAAGTGAAGGTCAAAGGTGAAAGGTCGAAGTACTGGGTGGTGGAGTGTGTAGGGCATGTTCATAATTATATAAATGTGATAAATAAGTAAACATTTTAAAGTAGAAAAAGGTCAAAAGGTGAAGGTCGAAGTACTGGTAGTGAGTGTGTAGGGCAGTTCATAATGTATCAAATGTGTAAAATATTTTAAGGGGATTGGCAAAAGTATTGAGAAGTTATTGTAATTGAGAAACGTGCACGAGATGTGCCAAAGTGCTAAGTAAAAACATTTAAAGAAAAACAAAAGGTAAGGTCAAAAGGTGAAGGTCAAAGTACTGGGGTTGGTGGATGTGTAGGGCATGTTTCATATGTATCCTGTGTTATAAATAATTTAAGCGATTGGCAAAAGTATTGAGAAGTTATTGTAGGATTGAGAAACGTGCATGTAGATTTGTCCCAAAGTGCTAAGTAAACATAGTAAAGTAGAAAAGGGGAAGGTCAAAGTCAAGGTCGAAGTACTGGGTGGTGGAGTGTGTAGGGCATGTTCATATGTAAAACATGGTGTATAAATATTTAAGCGATAGGCAAAGTATCAAGAAGTTATTGTAGATTGAGAAAGTGCACGTAGATTTGTCCCAAAGTGCTAAGTAAACATTTAAAGTAGAAAAGGTCAAAGGTGAAGGTCGAAGTACTGGGTGGTGGAGGTGTGTAAGGCATGTTTCATATGTATCATGTGTATATATAAGTAAAACAATTTAAAGTAGAAAAGTCAAAGGTGAAGGTCGAAGTACTGGGTGGTGGAGTGTGTAGGGCATGTTCATATGTATCATGTGTAAATAAATATTTTAAGGGATTGGCAAAAGTATTGAAAGTTATTGTAGGATTGAGAAACGTGCACGTAGATTTGTGCCAAAGTGCTAAGTAAACATTTAAAGTAGAAAAGGGGAAGGTCAAAGGTGAAGGTCGAAGTTACTGGGTGGTGGAGTGTGTAGGGCATGTTTCATATGTATCTGTGTATAAAATATTTAACGATAGGCAAAAGTAATTGAGAAGTTATGATAGGATTGAGAAAAGTGCACGTAGATTTGTCCCAAAGTGCTAAGTAAACATTTAAAGTAAGAAAAGGTGAAGGTCGAAGTACCGGGGTGGTGGAGTGTGTGGGCATGTTCATAGTATCATGTGATAAATAATGTAAACAATTTAAAAGTATGAAAAGGTCAAAGGTGAAGGTCGAAGTACTGGTGAGTGTGTAAGGGCAATGTTCATATGTATCATTGGTAAATATATATTTAAGGGATTGGCAAAAGTATTGAGAAGTTATTGTAGGATTGAGAAAAGTGCAAGATTTGATGCAAAGTGCTAAGTAAACATCTAAAGTAGAAACGGTGAAGGTCAAGGTCGAAGTACTGGGTGGTGGAGTGTGTGGGCATGTTCATATGTATCATGTGTATAAATATTTAAGCGATGGCAAAAGTATTGAGAAGTTATTGTAGGATGAGAAACTGTACGTAGATTTGTCCCAAAGTGCCAAGTAAACATTTAAAAGTAGAAAAGGTGAAGGTCAAAGGTCAAGGTCGAAGTACGGGTGGTGGAGTTGTGAGGGCATGTTCATATGTATCATGTGTATAAATATTTAAGCGATTGGCAAAAGTATTGAGTAAGTTATTGTCGGATTGAGAAACGTGCAACGTAGATTTGTGCCAAAGTGCTAAGTACATTTAAAGTAGAAAAGAATGAAGGTTGAAACGTGAAGGTCGAAGTACTGGGTGGTGGAGTGTGTGGGGAGGCATGTTCATATGTATCATGTTATAAATATTTAAGCGATTGGCAAAAGTATGAGAAGTTATGTAGGATTGAGAAACGTGCACGTAGATTTGTGCAAAGTGCTAAGTAAACATTTAAAGTAGAAAAGGTGAAGGTGACGTGAAGGTCGAAGTATGGTGGTGGATGTGTAGGCATGTCCATATGTATCATCTGTATAAATATTTAAGCGATTGGCAAAAGTATTGAGAAGTTATGTAGGATTGAGAAACGTGCACGTAGATTTGTGCCAAAGTGCTAAGTAAACATTAAAGTAGAAAAGGTGAAGGTCAAAGGTCAAGGTCGAAGTACTGGGTGGCTGGAGTGTGTAGGGCATGTCATATGTATCATGTGTATAAATATTTAAGCGATTGGCAAAAAGTATTGAGAAGTATTGTGGGATTGAGAAACGTGCACGTAGATTTGCTCCCAAAGTGCTAAGTAAACATTTAAAGTAGAAAAGGTGAAGGTCAAAGGTGAAGTCGAAGTACTTGTGGTGTAGTAGTGTGTAGGGCAGTTCATATGTATCAGTGTATAAATAGTAAACATTTAAAGTAGAAAAAGGTCAAAGTGAAGGTCGAAGTACTGTAAAGTAGTGGAGTGTGTAGGGCATGTTCATATGTATCATGTGTATAAATATTTAAGGGATTGGCAAAAGTATTGAGAAGTTATTGTAGGATTGAGAAACGTGCACGTAGATTTGTGCCAAAGTGCTAAGTAAACATTTAAAGTAGAAAAGGTGAAGGTTCAAAGGTCAAGGAACAAAGTATGGGTGGTAGTGTGTAGGGCATGTTCATATGTATCATGTGTATAAATATTTAAGCGATGCAAAAGTATGAGAAGTTATTGTAGTGGATTGAGAAACGTGCATGTAGATTTGTCCCAAAGTGCTAAGTAAACATTTTAAAGTAGAAAAGGTGAAGGTCAAAGGTCAAGGTCGAAGTACTGGGTTGGTGAGTGTGTTGGGCATGTCAGATTGTCATAAATGTATAAATATTTAAGCGATGGCAAAAGTATTGAGAAGTTATTGTGAGGATTGAGAAACGTGCACGTAGATTTGTGCCAAAGTGCTAAGTAAACATTTAAAGAGAAAAGGAGAAGGTGAAACGTGAAGGTCGAAGTACTGGGTGGTGGAGTGTGTAGGGCATGTTCATATGTATCATGTGTATAAATATTTAAGCGATTGGCAAAAGTAATTGAGAAGTTATTGTAGGATTTGAGAAACGTGCACGTAGATTTGTCCCAAAGTGCTAAGTAAACATTTAAAGTAGAAAAGGTGAAGGTCAAGGTCAAGTACTGGGTGGTGAGTGTGTAGGGCATGTTCATATGTATCATGGTGTATAAATATTTAAGCGATTGGCAAAAGTAATTGAGAAGTTATTGTGGATTGAGAAACGTGCACGTAGATGTGCCAAAGTGCTAAGTAAACATTTAAAGTAGAAAAGGTGAAGGTCAAAGGTCAAGGTCGAAGTATGGGTGGAGGAGTGTGTAGGGCATGTTCATATGTATCATGTGTATAAATATTTAGCGATTGCAAAAGTATTGAGAAAGTTATAGTAGATTGAGAAACGGTGCACGTAGATTTGTGCCCAAAGTGCTAAGTAAACATTTAGTAGAGGTTGAAGGTCAAAGGTGAAGGTCGAAGTACTGGGTGGTGGAATGGTGTAGGGCATGTTCAAATAGTATCATGTGTATAATTAAGTAAACATTTAAACGTGAAAAGGTCAAAGGTGAAGTCGAAGTACTGGGTGGTGGAGTGTGTGCAATGTTATATGTATCATGTGTATAATATTTAAGGTGATTGGCAGTATTGAGAAGTTTATTGTAGGATTGAGAACGTGCACAGTAGATTTGTGCCAAAGTGCTAAGTAAACATTTAAAGTAGAAAAGGGGAAGGTCAAATGGTGAAGGTCGAAGTACTGGGTGGTGATAGTGTGTAGGGCATGTTCATATGTATACATGTGTATAAAAATATTTAAAGCGATAGGCAAAAGTATCAAGAAGTTATTGTAGGATTGAGAAACGTGCACGTAATGTCCCAAAGTGGCTAAGTAAACATTTTAAAGTAGAAAAGGTCAAAGGTGAGGTCGAAGTACTGGGTGGTGGAGTGTGTAAGGGCATGTTCATATGTATCATGTGTATAAATAAGTAAACATTTAAAGGTAGGAAAAGTCAAAGGTGAAGGTCGAAGTACTGGGTGGCGGAGTGGTGTAGGGCATGTTCATAGTCATCATGTGTATAAATAGTAAGGGATTGGCAAAAGGTATTGAGGAAGTTATTGTAGGATTGAGAAACGTGCACGTAGATTTGTGCCAAAGTGCTAAGTAAACATTTAAAGTAGAAAAGGGGAAGTCAAAGGTGAAGGTCGAAGTACTGGGTGGTGGAGTGTGTAGGGCATGTTCATATGTATCATGTGTATAAATATTTAAGCGATAGGCAAAAAGTATTGAGAATTATTGTAGGATTGAGAAACGTGCACGAGATTTGTCCCAAAGTGCTAAGTAAACATTTAAAGTAAAAGAAAAAGGTGAAGGTCGAAGTAACCGGGTGGTGGAGTGTGTAGGGCATCATATGTATCATGTGTATAATAAGTAACATTTAAAGTAGAGGTCAGGGGAAGGTCGAAGTACTGGGTGGTGGAGTGTAGGGTATGCATTCATGTATCATGTATATAAATATTTAAGGGATTGGCAAAAGTATTGAGAAGTTATTGTAGGATTGAGAAACGTGCACGTAGATTTGTGCCAAAGTGCTAAGTAAACATCTAAAGTAGAAACGGTGAAGGTCAAGGTCGAAGTACTGGGTGGTGGAGTGTAGGGCATGTTTCATTTGTATCATAGTATAAAATATTTAAGCGATTGCAAAAGTATTGAGAAGTTATTGTAGGATTGAGAAACGTGCACGTAGATTTGTCCCAAAGTGCCAAAAGTAAACATTTTATAAAGTAGAAAAGGTGAATGTCAAAGGTCAAGGTCGAAGTACTGGGTGGTGGAGTGTGTAGGCATGTTCTATGTATCATGTGTATAAATATTTAAGCGATTGGCAAAAGTATTGAGAAGTTATTGAAGTAGGTTGAGAAACGGTGCACGTAGATTTGTGCCAAAGTGCTAAGTAAACATTTAAAGTAGAAAAGATGAAGGGTGAAACGTGAAGGTCGAAGTACTGGTGGTGGAGTGTGTAGGGCATGTTCATATGTATCATGTGTATAAACTATTTAAGCGATTGGCAAAAGTATTGAGAAGTTATTGTAGGATTGAGAAACGTGCACGTAGATTTGTCCCAAAGTGCTAAGTAAACATTTTAAAAGTAGAAAAAAGGTGAAGGTCAAACGTGAAGGTCGAAGTACTGGGTGTGGAGTGTGTAGGGGCAATGTTCATATGTTATAATATTAAGCGATTGGCAAAAGTATTGGAGAAGTTATTGTAGGATTGAGAAACGTGCACGTAGATTTGTCCCAAAGTGCCAAGCAAACATTTAAAGTGGGAAAGGTCAAGGCCAAAGGTCAAGGTCGAAGTACTGGGGGGTGGAGTGTGTAAGGGATGTTCATATGTATCACGTGTATAAATATTGACATAATATGTGAAGCCATGTAGAAGTTACTAAAGAATATAATATTGGGACGTACGGACGGACGGACGATGGTAACACTATATGCCCCCGTACCTTTCGGTAGCGGGGGCATAATAAATGTCAACTACTACTAAGTAAGGATTTAGGGTTACCAGAGGTCCAGATAAGTTCTGTATCTAAAGAGTATTATACCCCGATTTCAAATTCAATGCGTATTTTACTTTCACAAATGTATTATTGATGTTATTCCTTTAATATTAAATAGCCTGGAACAAATGCTAAAAAATAAAACATTTAAAAATTTATTTGCCTTTGCTTTTTGCAGCTCAACTAAGTATATATGTTCTGTATTCTGCTAAGATAAGTGCGTAAATACGCCAATACGCACTTTATCTGGAGTTCTGGTTACAAAGATACAAAATATTGGCCCGGTGTGCCTACCATGTGTTATTACTTGGGAGGATCTCAGTTGACAAATGCACGGCTTGTTTCATTACACATTGCCGTCATTGGGGGAATCAATCACAAAATCAGAACGGAATATTAACATCAAAATCACTAATTGAAATTGAGAGAGCACTAATAGAATTAGAGAGAGCACTAATTATTTGAAGCTAGCATTAATTATTTGAGTTTATGTAGATTTGGCGTTCCATATGCTATTACATAGGGCGCATAAAAACAATATACTCAGGTTTCTTCAAAAAGTGGATATATTAATCAGTGCCCCTAGTATTTGGCATTTGGCGGGTTACTAGACTAACATGCCACGTCTCTATATCATGTTTAACTTCTATTTTTCATCATCTGACTTTTATCATTTATTATTTACTTTGCTATAGTCCTTATTCTCATGGATCCGTGCCCCTAAGCTCATACATTCATATTGTGTGTTATATTCTGATTAATGAAAATGTATACATCAACATAAAGTTCAAACACTTGACTATGAGCGGACATAAGGAATTCACCAAAATTATTGTTTATGCAAGTCTTAAGAGTCCCTAGAAATAACCCACCCAAGTCACCTAATTGATCTTGAAACTTCTCATCAGGTTTGTGCCCTACAACCTTTTTCACATTTGAGTGACATTCCTTGATCACTCATACAATAAAGAAGTGTTGCTGCCTAGATGAATCAAATTTAAATATGGTGAAGTCCAGATTCACCTAGAAATCAACATTTATCACATTTTATGCATCATTTGCAAACAGACCCTCTTCAGATTAAGGAAATATGTAGAAAAATCACAAAATAGGTGGTAAATCACTATTGTATGTAACTGTAACTTAGAAAACAGTGGGATACAACTTAAAATATATTTTTAAAATAATTTTCAATTAACACTATTCTTAGAATATGCTTATTCACTTGTTTTCTAGGGGCACGAATCAATGAGAAGGCACGAATCCACGAGAATTGGGGCTATTTGTAACACTAACAGTATTAAAGCCATAGTGCTATGTCTAGCGGGTTACCAGAGTGCCCCTATGACTAATCACTATGTGGCAGTTTATGTTGCAACCCCTCTCAATAAATGTAGTCGTGGTTGTTGAGAAGAATAAACATACCCAAAGTTCACACCAATAGTTATTATAGATAATACGGACAAAAGATGTTACGATAGCGGATTGGTTGAAATTTCGGAATCCAAACAAATAGACATAGCACTATGGCTTTCACTACCGTTACAATGTATAGCAAAGAAAATAATAAATGAAAAAAGTCAGATAATGAAAAATAGAAGTTAAACATGATATAGAGACATGGCATGTCAGTCTACCAAAAAAATAGCCGGGAAATGGAACATGTCGAATTCAGGATAAAAGTTGAAGGACTCCAGATCAAAATTGGCGCCGCATCAACTTGATGACAGTAAACTCTAACATGGCATTACTTTCATACACTGACACACGTGTTTCATGTGGATATAAATGTTAACGTAATATGCACGTTAGTATGTAAGAATGGATCTATTGATAACTGCCCGAAACTGTTCTTACTTCTTGATTACTATTTTTATCTCAAATTAACCGGCTCGCGCCAATGACGTCATGCTTCCACGCACCTGTTCATTTCGTACCCCGGCAATTTCGCACATATTCCATTTCGTCCTGTTTTATCTATCTATATTTCCTGCATGAACATCTTTCGAGTAACCTATACAGCTGAGCGTCTGTGCATTACATGTTAAAAGGTGTATATCATATACGACAAACGACTGTACGGAGACAAGAATTTGCAATGCAGAAAGTGACATGTTACATTATTAGTTCGAAAGTAAAAGGACATAAGGGTCAGGTCTCATATTGACAAGTAAGAAAGGTTAAAAACAGCGGCACACTCTCTAAGGCAAATGATGGGCAATATATTGCTCCCCCTCCCCCCCCCCCCCTTCCCCGTTTGAATGATTCCAAATCCGGGAGCATGACCATATGCGCGGGTAGAATAGTTGTCATCGGGTAAAAGGAGTATCGATCATGCTGCGAGTAGTTTGCACTTGTGTGGATCTGACGGAAAGATAAGTGATGCGCAGAGCTCCACGGGCTGCGTATTTGCGTAAATACCCCATTAAAATTGCCAAAAACCCAATTGAAATCAGAAGTAGCAAGTAGTCATTTGTGGTACCTTTATCACGCTACAGAAAACAATAAACAGACCATGCACACATATAGCATATTTTTCTTATTTTCCATGAAAACACATCTTGGTATTTCATTAGAATTGTCTCAAAGGAGACAATTCTAATGAAATGCCAAGACATGTTTTCATTTCGAAGCAAACTATTCAATAATTTCTGTCTGTTGATGTGTAAACAGTAGTGTAGCTTCCACAATAAAATACAATTTCCACTGTTTTAGTTAACTTATGGACAACATGGACTCCAAATAAAATAAATAACTATTGATCACAATGTTGTGTTTATTACAGGTTAACAGTTACGAGCCTTACGAGCCAGAGGTCCAGATGGAAGAAGGAACAGGGGGTGTGGAGGACAAGGACAATGATGAAGAGCAGGATGTCCTGGATGTTGATGTGGCATACAACCAATTTGATAACTTGTTGTCAGACAATAAATGAATACCTTGTTGGGACGTTGAACCCTTTTACCTTAACAAGCAATATATATCTTTATCAGGCTAAAGCAGCGAGTCTGTGTGCTATTTGTTCAGGAGCTGAACTAGCCACACATCTCATAAGCCCCATGTATCCAGTCACAGCCACAGATCTGTTCACGTTTTCTGTTGCATACAGGCTGTGTGCCGTACATACGACCGTGTGACAAGGCAGAGGCCCTCTATTGTGAGAGTAACACCGTGGATACATCGCCCCTATTGGCGCAACACGCCACCGACGGTACGTATTACATTAGTCCGGGGTGGGAATTTTCAAGATATATCCTGAAAATCAGAATTTGTGGCTCCTGATATTTGCAATAAAATACTACTAATGTTTAAACATGAGAATCACACTTTTACGCATTTGTGTGTTAAAAAATATGTTTGTTTAGCCATTTTAAGAATTTGGCATTTGAAACTGTTATTCGAACATTCCCCTGTGAAATACAGGATTCGATGCCGTGAACTCGGCCTAATTTGATAGCTGTTGACAGACCGTTATTGGGCTAAAGCATTGTGCTATTTGATCAGGAGATACGCTGATCACAAATCTCATAAGACCCATTTATCCAGACAAAGCCACAAATCTGTTCACATTTGCTGTTGCATACAGGGGTGTGTGATGTACCTCCGACAATTAATGTGCATTAGTCAGGGGTTGGAATTTTCAGGATACATGTATATCCGGAAATCAGGAATATGCGGTTCCTAATAATTGCAGAAAAATACTAATGACAGTAATGTTTCAATATGGAAAGCACACTTTTACGCATTTGTGTGTTAAAAAAATATGTTTGTTTCAGGATTTGGCATTTGGAACTATTCCTACTCCTGGTGATTGTAACATTCCCCTGTGAAATACAGGAGTCGTGAACTCGGCCTAATTTGACAGCTGTTGACAGACCGGTAAACACACTTAAATAAAATACTGTTTCACCATTGTAGACGCCCAGTCGCGCTGAGACCTCTGCCTGTTGTAGGAATGTCTGCATGCAATCAGTCTGGAGATATCCGAGGACATGGCGAGTCAATTTGAGCATGAGATCATCATGAACTCCAGCCTTGAGGTGGTCGCTGGGCAACTGGTCGATAACATTCTGCTGAACGTGTTGTTATCTTGACTAGGGGTGTGACGGTACGCCTATCTCACGATACGATACATATTACGATACTTGGGCCACGATACGATACTCGATACTAGTGTCTAATTCACGAAATAGATTTTCAATCATCCATATACTCAAGTTTAATCCATGAAACCGAACCCATTATTCAAGAAAGCTGGACTGGTTTGTGTATGCTCTGCCTGATAATTTAATTTTAGTATTTATAAAATATACCCGACAAAAATATAAATTTGCAGCGTAATTTGCGATGCCAAAGCATTGAATTGAGAAAAAGCATATCAAATCGAATATCATTATCAGTGTAGTGTATCGTGAATCGCATCGTCGGTAAAGTATCGCGCTGCATCGAATGTTCGGTGAATTGTTACACACCGTGACAACACAATTGTAACTTGGAGCTTGCAATTACATTGACGGAGTAGTTCACATTAATTTCTCATTCACAACATAGGTGATGACTTTAACCCTTTCAACACCACGTACATGCCTGTATAGTGGTATTGGTAAACAGTGTAGATCCAGATGAGCTGGCTCATTGCTAGTATACCTGTAGCCGATTTCAGCAAAATTGCAAAGTATACTTATCTTGTTAAGAATACTTTGAGAGAGAAATTTATGCATAATTTCATTAATAATTTAACAAACTATTTTCTTGTCAAATCAATGGTTGTGGTAATGTACTACATATAGCATAATAATTATTAATAATTCAATCATCAAATATAAAGCCGTTAGTTCAATACGAAATAATGCATTTCAGTAAATATAAATAATTAGCTAGATATGTATATACTTACGCTACCGAATTACAGTGAACCCTCTCTAAACTGGACATCCTGTGAACTTCCCAGGGTGTCCGGTTGAGGGAGGTTTACTGTATTTCACATGAAATATTCACATTCATGCGGGAGGATGGACGGTACGCATATCTTGTCGACAAATCCATCTCTAAAGAGGAATTCAATAGAAAAAATAAACTTAAAAATATAGTTGGTAAACTGATAAATTATAGATAATGAAAATACAAACCACATGCAGAAAACCCCATCGAAATTGTTTCATTACATAAGAAAGAGACACTTTTCTTATCAGTACATTCTATGCAAATGTATGCAAATCTTTTCCAACCCAATTCTAAAAATCTGAATAAAAAATATTTAATGTATTTTTACATTTTTTCTTTTAATTTCTTATAAATTATCAAGTCCATGTAATATATTAATGAGAAAAAATAATAAAGTTAATGTAAATAATTATAGAAAATTTCAAACCTTTGTAACCTTTTGAAGTATTTGTTATTTTTGCGTGCATTTAAAGAAATATACAAAGTTTAATTCCTTTTTATGTTTTAAGCATTAATAACTTAACTGTGAATCTTACGGGGATTCACACCATAATCCGGAGGTAGTAAGGGTGTCTGGCACTGGATCAGTAGCCTATTTCACCAACATTGCAACGTATACTTATCTAGCAAAGTATACTTTGAGGGAGAAATTCAATTTAAGGATAAATTTATTAATTTTTATTATACTGTATTTATTACATTATCACAGCCATTTTGGCTGTGATAATGTAATACATTTAGTATAATAATTCTGCATACTTTTAATCATCAAATATATGCAGTCGTTAGTTCTATATTAAATCATGCATTTTGCGGAAAATAAATGATTTCTTCCTCAAAGTATACTTTGCTAGATAAGTATACTTTGCAATTTTGATGAAATAGGCTACACGACACCGACATTCAGTTTTGTAAT
The DNA here is from genome assembly GCA_029237695.1 of Conchocele bisecta. Classification (NCBI taxonomy): domain Eukaryota; kingdom Metazoa; phylum Mollusca; class Bivalvia; order Lucinida; family Thyasiridae; genus Conchocele; species Conchocele bisecta. The sequence goes on from CM055273.1 coordinate 8,625,262, forward strand.
ATCTGTGCTGAACATATGATCCCCCCCCCCCCACACACACACACAAGTGCATTATTCCCGTCTCTATCAGACCTTGGTGTTGAACGGAAGCAACCCTTTTAACCAGTGTTAACCCTAAATAACTCGAATGGAATGGCGAACATTGCAGATCCTGATAGACTGTGCGGATGCTCATGCTGATCTGGATATACACTGGTCGCAAAACCCATAAGCACCATTTCTCCAGTCACAGCTACATATTTGATGAAGTAAAATGCTTAACACACATATACTGTTTGTGATAATGCAATGCACTAAACTAAAGGTACATGCCCACTTAGTATAGGCACAACATGTTCACCGGCACCTCAGACCGCTCGGCCATGCGCTCCACTTCTTTAATGACAACACCATTGATGTGATGAGATGGCCAGTATTCAGTCCCGACTTTTCACCTATCGAATACATATGGGATGCACTGGTTATTGTAGGAAGAATGGCAGAATATATTTAAATTGCACAAGTGAATCGGCTGATCAACTCCATGCCAAAACGTGTACGCACTACCAGGTGGACATAAGCGTAGGATACGTTTAATGGTGTCGTGAAATGTGACATTATTGGCACGTCCCATGAAATAAATGAACAGGCGAACTAAAACTGAATAATCTCGTAGGCCAGTCACGTTCGGCGATTATCTTGGGTGGGTGGGGAATATTCAACATTGCCTGTGGGTAAATGCACATGAAATGTTTTTTATGCCACCGGGTTTCGAAGAAACGGGTGGCATATAGTGTTTGGACCGTCCGTCTGTCCGTCACAGTTTCTCAAATATGCTGCAGGTGCCAGGTGGCATCCGCGTTCGACAGACGAATTTCTTGTTTTTTCTCCAACACCCAAGCTGAATGGCAGGTTCGATCCTCGACCAGGCAGGGGCGGATCTGGAGGGGTGGGGGGGGGGGGGGTTCCGGGGTTGCAACTCCGTGGAGATCGAAAATATGGCAATCCCCCAGTTCCCCACATGCTGGATCCGCCCCTGCCAGGGCAGTATGTGAGATGGTATGGTCATAATGGTGATTGCCAGACAGGACAGGTGGGTTTCCTCCGGGTATTCCAGTTTCCTCCCATAGTAAGAATCACCCTACAAGTTACACCCCTGTCTGTGCCAACGAAAGCATCTGTATAAGTGCTCTCGCACTTGTTTGTAATCGTTGTAAAATAAATAAAGTTTAAACATAACGTGAAAAGTTAACACAACTTCAAACTTGTCGATATAACGTGATAATTAAACACAACACGTCGACATACCGTCATAGTTTAGCACAACATGTCGACATAACATAGTTTAACACAACATGTCGACATAATGTGATATTTTATCTCAACATGTCGTCGTTTAATAGTTTCAATTCATGTTAAGTCGACTTGTGATTTGAAGTCGACATATTGCGATAAATTATGTCAAGATCTCGATATATGCCACCATGAAGATTGACGTGGAGATTAACGAGGAACAAATTCGGAAATTGACTCCGAAGCCTGGCTAGATGATAAGCTTGGAAATGATCATGATGTAAGAAAACAAATGGTAGATTTTTAAAATCTTCCAAAATTATTTTATAAAATCTATTTTTAGCCACCGTGTTGAATTCCCATTGTTTTTTTTCGCAATCAAAATCAAATATTTGGTGGAATGTCATCAAATAAAAAATATTGGGCGGGGTGACCTTTTGGTTATTGATGAAAAAGTCTTTACAGCTAAATATTTTTGTCGAGCCCACTTGCGGAAAGCGAGACATAGTGATCACAATGCCGGCCGTCCGTCCGTCCGTCCGTCGTCCGGTCCGTCCGAAATCTGTGGTAATTTTTTTTTAAATACCTTTTATCTCTGCAGTCATAAGTAAAATTGACTTGAAACTTCATATACTTATTAGTCATCATCCATATATTCATGCTGTATCCCACTCATGCGGCCCGTGTGCCCAAGGTCAAATGACTTTGCGTTAATTTTTTGTCAAAATTTGCGTTAAAGTTTTCAGATACTACTATCTCTGTAACCGTAAGTCGGATTTGCTTGAAACTTTGTGTATGCTTATTGGTAATCATCCATATATTAATTCTGTGTCCCACTCATGCGGCTCCTGAGCCTCATCCTCCCCCGGAAATTTTTGAAATCTAAGAGGCATGAAATGCCATTTCCTGCATTCTCAGGGCCCAGTCTTGATGGCTAAGTGGCGTGAAACACCATTTCTTGCATTCTCAGCAAGTTTGAGGATGACAATATCTGTAATTTTGGATACCAAATGTTGAATATCTCTATCCGTTAGTCGGATCATTGCCAAACATCACCAATAGCTTTCTTCCTCACTTTGATAGCTATCCACCCGGTGTCATTTGTGTGACCAGAGCTCCAGATTATCAAAAGTGGGAGTACAAAATACTCACGGCAATGTGAAAATACGCATTTATTTCAAATTGAGTAGTGAAAATACTGTAATAAAGTTGAAAATGTACCTTGTAGTACGGGGCGCCATGCAGGACAGGTTAATTATGTGTACAAAATTGAGTTTTGTAACATTAAAAATCACAAAATTCAATTCTGTGTCACAAAATTCAATTCTGTCAATTCTGTGTCACAAAATTCAATTCTGTGTCACAAAATTCAATTCTGCATACGTTTCGTATACAAAATTCATTTTTGTTATAAAGGATTCAATTTTGTAAGACAGAATTGAGTTTTGTGAAGAAAATTCAGTTTTGTAGGACAGAATTCATTTTTGTCCACAATAATTAGTTTGCATAGGATAGTCTATGTCAACTCTACGTTGATTGGTTGAGATCGGTCTTAGTCCATTTTACTAGATGGTGGAGTACACTTGCAGGTTTAAATATTTCAATGCGAAAATATAACCCAATATATCAATATTATACCTCTTTATGGACAGTTATTTTGGTTATATTATGATTACAAATGAGTGGTCACACCATATAAGCATATATACTTTGAAGGAGAAATAAGAAAACTATTCAGAATTTTCCCTCAATTATGTAAACAGGGTCAAACATAAAGTAGCCGGGACATAGCTAGACCTGAGAGCATGCCCATTTAGAGAATACCAGGCTAGTGTATTTTGGTATCAAGTTTATCAGGCAAGGCTAGGAAACGCGTAGGAATTTCGAGGCTTGCCGAGGAATTCCTACCGTTTCCAAACCGAGCCTGATAAACTTGATATTAAAATACACTAGCCTGGTATTCTATTTATCAGGTAACGTTTTATGCTCGAAAATGACATTAGATGACGTCGTATTCTAACAGTAGATCTAACCTTGTGAAACAAATGGTATTGGATCTGTGTCTACTAGTTGCGAAGTTACGTGTTCGCAACTATGTGTCTACATGCATTATTTACAGTATACACCATCTTAGTACATGTATCCGTGGTATCTACACAAATACTACAAATGGTTTCCTCAAATGGCCCAATACACACATTCTGTTTATAAACACAGACAGCAGTCAGAACACAGGCCACAGCGCGTGTATTATTGAATTAACTGGGGCAAATGTACCTTGCGATACACACTAAATGACGTCAGTACTCGCGGGAGATCTACATGTACATGCATTATGTGTACAATTATAACGCAAATGAGTTTAAATACGAATGGGTTTGTCAACGTTTGACTGTTTGGAGATAGTTGAAGCAAAATGGCAGAATGAGAAATGAATCATCGGCAGAATGAGAAATAAATCATCGACATTGAATGTGTAGATCGGCGACCGTGACCCATTTCTCCAGTGCAGTGTCTGACCAATGGTAGTCCTTCTTACATGCGTGTGCAGAATTGACAGAATTGAATTTTGTGGCACAGAATTGAATTTTGTGACACAGAATTGAATTCTGTAGCACAAAAGTGAATTTTGTGACACAGAATTGAATTTTGTGGCACAAAAATGAATTTTGTTGACAAAATTGAGCCATGTCCCACTTGGCGCCCCGTATGTAGAGCTGCAAAATGCAAACAGTGTTGCTTTTGCAGCTCAAATAAGTGAATTTTTAAATTTGTTTTGTTCTTTGTTCCCTATTTAATAACGAAGAACATCAATCATACATTTGTAAAAGTAAAATAGACATTGGAATTGAAATATGGGGGTTAAATACTCTTTAGATACAAAACCTAGCTGGAGCTCTGTGTGTGACATTGACTTTCGGTGACCGTGACCTTCGTATCAATCATTTTGGACTTCCTTATATTGTGACCTTGACCTCCCCGCTGATCGCCTTGTAATTTTGATGACATCAGCAATATGTGCGATGTACATTTTGGCGTCACCAGGCCTGAATGTCGATTACATCGAACATTAATTTGATAATAATTTGTAAACGATCCACTGAACTGGCATTAGCGTCCAAGTCGTGGGTGAAAACATTTGTTGACATGGCGAACACATGACGTATCACAAATCACATAAATTCAGCGAATAAAAAGTTTAATCTTATTCTGGATCGGATAAATATTTTATTTGCAGATATGTTCTATATATATATAGGGGCGAGAAAAAGTATCCATCATATGGACTGGTGTGGGGCAAGGATATTTCACCCTCATGATCAGAATTTGAAGCCTCGTTTCTGACAACATATTCTGACACTCGGGTTGAATATCACTTTCCAGTATTGTGGGTGAGACAAAAATTATGGGCTGTTATGGCCCCTTTCTGTATATTTTGAAAATGTCAGGCCGTCCTTAAAAAATTGTTTGTTTCCTGTAACCCGACCCAGAATTTTAGAAGTGGGTCGGTCGGTAGGCAATTTCTTTTTTTTTCTGTCACATGACATACATATTGAATTTAAAAATTATTAATATTAAAAAGGTACAATATTTTAACACTTGCAATATAAGTATGTCAATTGCTGTATGCGTTATTGTATGAACATGTATGCCATTTAGGGCCAGAGATTATATTAACCCTTTTAACCCACTGTAGCACTAAATTGAAAAAAATAAAAATTGAAAAAAATAATAAAATAATTGTAAACGAAATTGCAATAAAAAAAATCGGGTCGCACCGTTTTTAGCGGGTCGGTCGGGTTACAGGAAAATGCAGGTAGGACAAAATCGGTCGGGTTGCAATAAAAGTATATCAATTGCTGTATGTGTTGTTGTATGAACATGTATGGCATTTAGGGCCAGAGATTATATTAACCCTTTTAACCCACTGTAGCACTAAATTGAAAAAAAGAAAAATTGAAAACAAAATATAAATAATTGTAAACGAAATTGCAATAAAAAAAATCGGGTCGCACCGTTTTTATCGGGTCGCACCGTTTTTAGCGGGTCGGTCGGGTTACAGGAAACGGAGATATTATTATGGATGGCCCCACCACCTTCTAAATTCCAGTAGTGGAGAGGTGCGTGACTTAAGATCCACTTGTATTTACAGGAGTCGCTAACACGTCACAATGGATGGTGAGGTGTCAATCATGTCGGTCGTGGACTCGTTTTTGGACCCGCAGGAGATCACGCTGCAGACCCACACGATGAAATACGAAACCTTCCTGATGAATTCACAACTCCCGGTTTACGTCATCAGGAACTTGACTTACCGGAACTTGAGTTAGACAATGCCGAAGAGTCAAGTAGCAACGATGCCAAAATTACAGATCATTCAGAGACAAATTTATCTTCAAACCAGCGACGAAAGTCGGGCGAACATAGTTTCACATTTAATGAAGTTGATGAGATTCCGGAAAAGGTTCAAAGACTTGATGCGAATAGTGATTCTCAGAGCCCAAATCTGATGAAAGATGACGTGTATAGCAATTCGAATGAAGCTGAAGAGATAGTGCAAACAATATGCAAGAACGGAAAAGCTATGACACTAACGGAAGGTGACAATTTCATAAAGGTCATTGCATATGAAGATGAAAATGCAGATGACACGCTGTCGGCAGATGGTATTGAGAAAGACTGCGGAGCTCATAGAAATAATCGATACAGAGAAACTGCCTCTGTGCCATTACACCTCTTCTGTGACAAGTCAAATTCATAGTGAGTATTGTGTAATATGGAAATCGTGATTGTATTTTGGAGAAAATGAGGTGTGTGGCCTTTGTGATCTGTGCATATGCGCAGTCTGATCAAGGCCTGCACTGTTCAACGTTGTACTTTCTAACAAACTGTATAGATCCATGTCACGCTGAAGGAATAGACTGGTTACAATGCCGTAAGCCCCATTTCTCCTGACATTATGACTAGCAGAAATTGTGGACAATTCATCTTCCCAGATCTTGTTCCGCCTTTAACCCTTTCACCCCTAAGTAACTGGAATGGATTTTGATACATTAATTTTGCAATCAATCCAATCATCTCAAAACAATTTTCAGACTAGTCCATTTATGAAAAGGGAGTGTTTTTGTTCTAAACAAATATAAAATTACTTGCAAACAGTGTAGATCCTGATGAGATGGCTCGTTACGAGCCAGCTCATCTGGATCTACTCTTTTTGCCAATACCACTATACAGTCCTGTGGTGTTGAAACGGTTAACCCGATTATTTTACCTGGACCAGCCTCCCACTTGCAAATTCTCATCACTGCACTGTTAACATTTTTGTCTGTGTCGGGTTTTCACAAAAATAGCGGAAATGCATTATCCTGCTATTTATGCAAATTTTATCATGCTTATCAGGGCACAACAATTGTTAAATTTTCACTCGTCCTTACTTCGACAGATGGCAAAAATAATAAATTTACATTAGAAAACTCACAATTTATACTCATCCTACATGCATTACCACTCATCAGAACGAGTGGAATTTTCATGCCCTGCTTACATGATTTTTTTCGAGCCCGATTGCGGAAAGCGAGACATAGTGATCACAATGACGTCCGTGTGTCCGTCGGTGCGTCAGTCCATACGTCCGATATCTGCGCGTTAAAGTTTTTAAATAACTTATATCTCTGCAGTACTAAGTCACATTGACTTGAAACTTCATATGCTTATTAGTCATCATCCATATATTCATGTTGTATCCCACTCATGCGGCCCCTGTGCCCAATGTCAAGGTCAAATGACTTGGAAGTTTGCATTAAAGTTTTCAGATACCTACTATCTCTGTAACCGTAAGTCGGATTTGCTTGAAACTTTGTATGCTTATTGGTCATCATCCATATATTCATTCTGTGTCACACTCATGCGGCCCCTGTGCCCCTATGTAAGGTCAAATGACTTATAAGTTTGCGTTAAAGTTTCTGTCAAAATTTGCTTTAAGGTTTTCACATACCTACTATCTCTGTAACCGTAAGTCAGATTTGCTTGAAACTGTGTATGCTTATTGGGTATCATCCATATATTCATTTTGTGTCCCACTCATGCGGCCCCTGTGCCCCAAGGTCAAAGCCAAATTACTTTTTGTTATAAATTTATTATAAAATCTGCGTTAAATTTTTTACATACCTTATAAGTAAGTAAGTAAGTAAGAAGTAAGTAAATTATTTATTATAGTGACATGTGTAACCAATAAACAGTTAACAATAGTAATTCTGACGTAAAGTACACCCGGCCCGATGGGCCTATATGTCACTTTAAACACTATACATCTATAAATAGAGCAAGAACTTAGTATATTACATGTTGTGTTCCGCTGACACAACCGACCATGCGGTATTTCTCACCACTGTAACTACAGATCAGACTGCGCTTCAGCTCATTCTGGTCTGTTTTTACGCGGTTCACCAGGCAATCACCGATGTTTCTATCCACGTCATATGGATAGAATACATAGCTGATTGAGTGGCCGGATCCAACCAAGCGCATAACGGTTTTATCGTGATTGTAAAGACCATGATCCCATTTATTGTGTTCCTTAAATGCCCCGCATGGACAATTGTGTCAGTTGATCACTGCTTCGCTCACATGTATACAACGGATTTTCGTTTGTATAATGATTTGAGAAGGTTATTTCGCAGTTCTGCGTGGATATTGCGTTAATAATACAACTAATTGTTCGTCATTGCTGCAAGAGTGGAAGTTAGCGCTGTCATTCACTATGGAGTAGAGATCGTTCCGATACGTGGAGTAACAATTACACTGTGTTAGAAAATGTACCTCATTTTCGATTTGCCCACTATTACATATTTTGCACAGTCTTGCTTCGGGTGGCTCACCAACGTATCGACCAGTTTCAATTCTCAACGGCAATATGCCACATCTAAACTGAGATAGCACTGAGCGTTCATTGCGGTTCAGATTTAACTTTACGCAAGGCTCCGTGCTATACTCGCGTTTAAAGGTGACGTATGTCCTGAGTTTTGGAACATTCATAATTTGTGCTGGCCACGCATTTGAATGTAATTCAAACAGTTTTATGCGAACTTGTTTTAGGTCACATTTGGATTTGTTGTCAAACTGCAAGTCCATTCCTACTGCAGATAGAATTGTTTTCATTTCAGATGACCAGTTGTTTCTACACTTATCATAATCACATAGAAACACTCTTTTACAGATACCATCATCGTCCATGTCGATTAGTGTGTTCCAGTATCTCACCATGTTGCACCAGCGTCTTTCTCGTGATGGCAGCCAACCCATAGATATATATCTCCATTAATGGCCAATTTCGGTGCGAAACGGTGTACACCGAGAAAGTATCGTATAGCCCGGTTCTGGATAGCGTCTATAGCAACGTAGTCTCTGAATCCCCATACTGACGAGTTATAATCGAGAACTGTGTTCACACATGTTGAGAACAGCTTGTCGTAAGTTTTAAATCCGCATTCCTTGAGAGTGTGTATTTTCGATATCACCGCCCCCAGTGCTCTGCCGCCGCCTTTAGCAAGATTGTCCACATTAGCGCTAAGTATTCACTGGGAGGCCGCCTACTAGAACGGAAATGAACCACCTTTGATTTGTCCGTGTTGATCAACACCCTCCACTGTTTGCACCACTGATGTATGGTGTCCAGAATACGTTGCATGTCTAATTCATTTTTGGCGAGAACAACAATGTCATCGGCGTATAATAGGATCGAGACGTCCATATCACCAGCGTTTATTCCGAGCCCCAATTGGCGAATTTCTTGTGCTAAGTCGTCAACAAATACGGAAAATAATGTCGGGGAGCAGTTATCTCCCTGTTTGACACCGGATTTACATATAAACCACTCAGTTAATTTGTTGTTAACTCGAACACTGGCGGATGTCTCCGCGTAGATACTTTTAACCGAGTTATACAGCTTTCCATCTATACCATTATGAAGTAACTTATATAGTAACATGTCTCTGTCCACAAAGTCGAACGCTTTTCGTAGATCTATAAAGGTAGCGAATACATTGGTGTTGTTTCTCAAGATACTATTTAACGTAAACACGTGATCTTCACACGAGCGCTTGGCCCTAAAGCCATTTTGTTCATCGGATAGTTTATTGTTTTCTTCCAGGTAGGAAGTTAATCTGTATATAAACGAGCTGTACAATTTGGAAATACATGCTTGTAAACTGATGCCTCTATAATTCATAGGTAACCGTTTATCTGATGTGGGATCTTTCAGTATAGGGCAGATAAGAGATTTTCTCCAGATCGATGGAATAATACTGGTGTCAAAGATGAACTGGAATAGCGATTGTAGAACAGGTGTTATAGATGCAAACTTCAGGACGTCATATGGAATATTGTCAATGCCAGCGGATTTCCCGGACTTTGCGAGCATTACAATTCGGTGTATCTTGTTAACTGTAATGTCACTATTCAGTGATTGGTTATCTTCATACAATGGGTCGAGCATCCTATCTTCGAGTAAGAGTTTATGTGATCCGATTGAAAGTCACTGTCGAAATCGCTATCTGTGCCCCCGTTATATAGATTCTCAAAGTCAGTTCTCCATTTTGTGAGAATGAAGTTCTCGTCACATTCGACTGTACCGGACTCATTGTACACTTCCATAGGAATTTGTGAACTTTTTCGCGGCCCTAAATGTTTTATTTTGTCCCAGAATTCTCGCGGGTTTTCTGTGCTATCCATTTCAATATCGTCACAGAGTGATCGTTTATAGACTCGTTCGTGCTGCCGTAGTTTTTTGTCGAAATATCTCTGAGCCGCAAGAAAATCTGACCGTAATCGCGTTTTAGCTGAATGTGAACCATTACACTTAAGAAATGTACGTTCTTTGCACTGCATATCGTTCCACAACTCGGATGGCTCGTCATTCCAATACGACTTGTGACACTTAAATCGTTTCTTTGTCGACTTACTGGCATTTACTGTTGGGATTTTATTGTTCATTTCCTCAGTAATGACGTTACAAAGTTGGGTTTATACATCGTCTACCTGCTGCTGAGTTTCCCTGCTATGCTCAATAGTGTCAATCACATTAATTAACGCCAACCGCGTGAGATCAGAGCACATAAAGTCTGCTGGAATAGCCTTAAACTTGAACCGTGTTTGTTGCCTAGTGGCACCCCTTACTACTGGCGCATCACGCTCTACAGTCACTGGATGTAGCGTATGGAATTCGGTTGCCAGAATTGAGTGATCTGGGATTTTACTCCTCTCTCCAAGCAGATGGTGCAGATGTAACTGTTCAATAATGGATCTGGCGGTGATAACTCTGAATGATGTGCACTGTTGGATAACATCGTGCGGGACACAGATATAATCAACTACCGATTTGCCCCTTGGCGAAACAAACGTGAAATTGTCATTTTCGGTGTTGAGTCAGCCGTTCAAAACACATAGTTTGGCATCATTCATAAACTCCAGGAAAGAATGACCATGCTGGTTCACTGTATTGTCAATAGAGACCCGAGCGGGGGTGTCATAAAAGTCGGAAACGTCCGTAAGTGAACCGATTCTAGCGTTGAAGTCTCCGCATATGAACAGCGCGTCGCAATCGTAGTTTATATATAGTTCCGTTAGTAAATGGGAGTAAAATCCCTGCGAATTACGACCCCACACAGAGTTTTCTGGCGGTAGATAACACGAAAATACGATGAAATTATAGTCTGTATATTTGGATGTAAATCGCACACCAATAATACCGTCATATGATTTGTCCACGTTTCACATGTATATTCATCAATGATCCATTGTTTTATTAATAGTCCAACACCACCCGATGCCTTTGGTGCGTCCCTGTGAATTATAGTTCTGTTAAAACCTTTCCATACATATCCTTCTAGTTCTATATGGTTCCCAGTCTTGAGGTGGGTCTCATTAATGCTGAGTATATCAGCATCTAGTCCGTTGATAATGGCACATCTCAGTTTTGCGTTAGCACTAGTCCATCCACAGATATTCAAGTGACATAACTTTACATTGGACCGGGACACCCCCTAATCAGCTTGCCGATGGTTTGTTTCCGTGTCACGATTCGTCGCCCCGTTGGTCGCCCCGCCGTTGTTCGCCCCGTTGGTCGCCGCGCCGTTGTTCGCCCCGTTGTTCGCCCCGTTTGTCGCGCCGCCTTCCCGTCTCAGGATTCTACCGTTACCCGAAATTCTGTACGAGTTGCCCTGCGGTAGCTCATTAAGTAGTGTTCGGGCATTTAGTTCAAGTAATCGCTCCACGTGTGATTTGGCACTCTGAATATACACCCGCTTGAAATCTGCACTGTCCTTCAGTTTATACTTACTTCGTAGCACCACGATTTCTTGTTTCAACAGTCTCGAAACTTATTTTCACAAGGGCCGGTTTGTCATGGAAACGCCGTCTCAGACGGGCTGCGGCAACGGCCTTTACTTGAGTTGAGACATCTTGGCCTATAGTCTATATAATGTTACGGGCTATGTCCAGCAAATTCTCGTCGTCTGTATATGGGACATTTTTGACGATAACGGTCACGTCGTTATTGTTTAACGGGTCCGGATTACGGCCCATTGATCCGGGTCGATTACCATGTGACGTCATACCGACACCAATAGAGTCATCATCGCCATGGGCGTTCGGTGTGTTCTGAATGGAATGCTCAACCTGTCCGAAGCGTGTAGTAAGGGACTGAACAGAGTTCACCAGTTCATCAATACGTTTAGATTCCTTACCAAGGTCAAGGTCAATTTCTGCCTTCAGCGAGTGCATGTTATCGTCAATAGTGGAGAGCACGTCATTTCGCAGTTTATCAATTTTAGATTCAAACATTCGTTTGATACTGACCTGACCATCCTTTATTTCATTCACGACTGTTACAAGGCTGGCCAGTTGGTTTTTCAGTTCGTCCCCATTATTGTCAGATGACGCCATCTTGGATTGTTTATTTTCCGGGCGCGGGGTATCACCCTCAGAGTTTCTTTGGCGTTTACCACCACCAGTGGATTTCCCGGACATATCACTTCACCATCAATACACTCACATATTTATTCACATATTAAATCCATTTTAAATCCAAAATATTTGAATTAAACACCTTAATCCATTTTATTTACACAGAGAATAGTTCCCGAGTGTTTTCACTTGCGTTCTATTTATATCTCCACAATTGTTACTCGAATTTACTTCCTTTTCATCATCCATATTTTCATTCCATAGCCTTCCCATGTGGTACACATGCCCAAGGTAAAGGTCAAATGACTTTGACATTTGTGTTAAAGTTTTTACATACCTTGTATCTCCACAACACTTAATTCAAACTTCAAATAAATACACCCTGAGACCATCAAATGCTTCGGCGGGCTTGACATGCATGCCACGGCCATCTGGTTTTCACAGTTTAGTTTCCCAATGTTGGTGTAATAAGTTCGCAAAATTAGAAGGCCCAGGCCCTTTCACAATGTCAGAGAAAAGGCAATCAATGGGGCAAATTTTGTCTGAAAAAATAAGTACAGCTTTCACACAATTTGTGAACAAAACTTTATTGGAAGTATATATTTTTTTCAATTGTGAAGGGTCTTTCACAAGCCCCACTGTCACGACAGAACAAATCGCTTTTCCGTATCAACAGTTATGGCCTTTTCTGCAGAAATTGTGAAGGGGTCTGGGCCTTCTGGTTTTGTGAAACAGAAGCACGATTTTCACCAAAATTGTGATTGATTTTATTTATTGGTGTTTAACGGCCTATCAACAGCTAAGGTCCTTTACGGCTGCATTTGAGGGAAAATCCCAAAATCAGAACAGAATATTTACATAGAAAAAAAGATATATTCAGCCCTGAAATTAGAATAACCTGACCTGCTGCCAATGTCCATACCACACCAAGGTCCCCAGTGGGCACATGACGTCAGCGTTACGTTGTATTTATGTTGTATCCCAATCTTGGATTTACGTTTGATTTTGGTTCCATATGAAAGTCTGATAGACGTAATTGTCTGATGTAAATCCAACGTCGGACCCTGACGATGGAATTTACGTCAGAAAATGACGTTGACACACCGTCAAATCCTGACGTTGGATTTACGTCAGATCCAGATGTTGGATTTACGTTGGGATTTACGTCAGGTTTACGTCAGATCCTGATGTTTGATTTACGTTGGATTTACGTCAGGTTAACGGCAGATCCAGATGTTGGATTTACGTCGGATTTACGTCAGACCCAGATGTTGGATTTACGTCAAAGTGACGTCTATCGAACTTCCATATACAACCAAAATCTAACGTAAACCCAACGTAACTCGGGAAATAAAGTTTATACCCGACCGACCCTATCATTGGAGAGACCGTTAGCGGAAACACAGGCCATTTTCTGTTTGGCGTCATATTTATTTTTGAAATGCAATAACTAAAAAAGTAAAAGAAGAATTTCTTTAATAAAATTATATTTTTTTTGAATATGTAAAGTGATTAAAATAATTTTTAAGAACCAGAAGGCAAGGATTATGCTAGAGTACAACCAAATGTGACTCAAAGTTAGTTGGTTCATTCAATTACCTTTCAAATGATATATAAACATGTTTATATTTTAATTCAGTATACTAGTAAAACAGTTCCCAATAGATCTCGAGGTACTCAATTGAGTTGACATTATTCTTAAACAAAGATAAAGAAATACTTACCTTTCCATTATTTTCTTTATGACATGGTTCCCGTTTACCCCTCCGATTTTGGACAATCCAGCAATCTGAACATATTAAATAACAAGAGTTGTCAGAAAGACGTCACAAGCTCGCCTAATAGGGTTTAAACACCATATCTATACAAAGTTTCATAAGTAGCCAATACCTAGAACAAATATCTAAAGGTATAAATTAAATATGAAAGCCACCAATGAAATAATAGGGAAGTCAGAATGAAAACCAAACGTTAAACGCAAACATTAAACCCAAGGCTAGGACTATCCAAAAATGACCTTGACCTTGCTCAAGGGTCAGAGCATGTGTGGTGAAAGGATGGGCAATACTTACTGAAGGCATAAAGCAAATATGAATGCTATCAATTAAATAATAGTGAAGTTATACTGAAAACCAAACATTAAACGTAAACCAGAATCCTCCAAATATGACCTTGTCCTTGCCCTAGTGTCAAGAGGGGTATAGGGGTGTCTGTGAGTGTGGATGGTTGGGTGATTCTTACTAAAGGTATACATATAATATGAAAGCTATCAATGAAATATTAGTTAAGTTGGAATGAAAACCAAACGTTAAACGTAAATCTTAAACCTAAGTCCAGGACCCTGCAAACATAACCTTCCCAAGGGTCATGAGGGGTGTAAGGGTGATGGTGGATGAATGGGTGATTCTTACTAACGGTATAAATAAAACATGAAGCTATCAATGAAGTATTAGTGAAGTTAGAATGAAAACCAAACATTAAACACAAACCTTAAACCCAAGTCCAGAACCCTGCAAACATAACCTTGACCTTCCCAAGGGTCATGAGGGGTGTAAGGGTGAGTGTGGATGAATGGATGATTCTTACTAACGGTACAAATAAAACATAAAAGCTATCAATGAAATATTAGTGATGTTAGAATGAAAACCAAATGTTAAACGCAAACCTTAAACCCAAGTCCAGAACCCTCCAAACATGACCATGACCATGCCCCAGGGTCAGAATGGGTGTAAAGGGTGTGTGTGGAAATATGGTTTATGCGTAGTGAAGATGTAACCCCTCAAAACCAAAACACAAACCTTAAATGCAAACTTTGAACCCATATGTGTCCACAGTGGACGCCGCCGACATCACAATACCTCCCCTATAAATAGAATAGGCGAGCTAAAAAGTACTTTTTAGTTTTTCATACAATTCCATAGACAACAGAAAGTAAATAAATTGGCACAATGCTCTTTTCTAATTTTATGACTCTTTTATGAAATTATTTCCATGAAAATAGATGATTTACTACTAGAAATGTAAACACATAATATAATACTAGCTTAACCCTAACAGACCTAACAACCAAAATATAAATGTCATGGTTGCCAAATATTCCACCTGATGAGTACCCCTAGTTGGGAATGAAACAGATCTATACATTGTACTTAACCCCTATATATAATTATTAAGTTGTTGATTGTTTAATTAACTATTACTGAGCTTAAAACTTAATTTAAATAACTTTAATTATCAAATAATAACATCAAAATTCATATTTCCCGGTATTTCACTTTGGGTATTTCCCGCCGGGAATTCCCGCCCCCGGTATTTCCCGGCCAACCCTGAAAAAACGGACTTGTTTATCATGTTCAAAAGGCTCATACATGTCCACTGAATTACAGTACGAATACAAATACAAATACAATTAATTATGACAAAATAAAATCGTATTTAACAAAAATAAAATTATGGGGGTGTTTTTTGGGGGTGTTTTGACCAAAGATGGGGGCGTTTTGACCAAAATGGGGGCGTTTTGACTTGGGGGCGATTTGACTTGGGGGCGTTTTGACCTGCTTCCTCGTATTTGTTACTGAAAACCATGTTTTGGCATCACACGAGAACGAGAATCGTCTTTGATGAAGAAGATTTACAAGAGCTGTCAAAATATGTCTTTCTTATGAAATATTGATACAAAAAACCCATCAAACAACAAATTTTAATTCAACGTAGTCAGTGTTAATAACTGAGTTACTGACAATCTTAAACAATGAAGACCCTAATCAGTCTTTTCGCCGATATGGCACGTCGTAGCCATGAATAAAACATACAATTCGAAATAGCACAAACAACGTAGACTCTAATCAGACTGTATTAAGTCCTGTTACGCTCCATTAAGAAGTAATAAGCTTTAATATAGCTAATCCTATTACTTTGGGGCAGAGCTAAGTGACTCTGGTGCGGTATGGACCTGGCACCAGGTCAGGATATTCTAATTTCAGGACTGAATATATAGTTATGTAAATATTGAGTTCTGATTTCGGGAATTTCCCTCATTGTAGACAGGTTGAATACGGGAAAATCCATCCCGTTGGCCCGGCCTTAAATGACCTTAGCTGTTGATAGGCCGTTAAACACAGATAATCAATCAATCAAATCAGACTGTGTTTGCCGATATATCTTCTCATACGAGACACGCCGTGTAATATTGTACCTTCGTAATTTCACAAAGTTTACCAAATAGACATGTGTGTGCTCTGAAATGTGAGTACTAACTCACATGGCGGATTTCGTTCAATGTTTTTTATTATACGACATAAACACTGGGTATAATATTAACGATAGGCCCTGATATAGACCTGCTAGCTTGTTCCAAAATAACGTTTTTTTCAATCGGACATTTTTCAGTCATTTATGGACAAGCCTGAGTTCCTATTCTTCCTTCGTAGATGACCATTGTAAAATTTACAATGGTCGATTATGAGCCGAATACGGCATGTACTGTCTGATTTTCGCCATGGAAAGTATGTTTGTATGATAAATAACAAATATCTGTTAAAATAAAGTCGTTATCGGTCGATTAATCGTGTTTATTTCCTTTGTATATATTTTCTGAAGCGATTGCAAACTTTTCCGTTCCCCCGGATCCTGAACATGCGAATCCGCTGCCGATGTCTCTCAGAAAGTTTGGACTGGGTACGATATGACACCTTACATATAACCTGTACATCAACTTTTGGCAATTCCTTACCCAAAACCAATCGCTGTACTATTTCATTATATGAAAATGACATTAAGATCAAATTTCAAGTCTAAATATGCATAAAAAGTAATATGTTTTACCCCACCTTATATATATTTTTTGGACTGGGTACGAGATAACTTAATTTTTCGTACCTATGGGTACGAGAT
The DNA here is from genome assembly GCA_029237695.1 of Conchocele bisecta. Classification (NCBI taxonomy): domain Eukaryota; kingdom Metazoa; phylum Mollusca; class Bivalvia; order Lucinida; family Thyasiridae; genus Conchocele; species Conchocele bisecta. The sequence goes on from CM055273.1 coordinate 8,642,389, forward strand.
GACCAAACCGGGTACGACATGGACTGGGTACGACATGGACTGGGTACGAGATGACCCGGAATATATGCCAGGCGTGAAAACACATGACAGCTGTGACTGCAAAGGTAAAACACAACTCACGCTAGATTCACTGCGAAATATCACTGATGATACTATCAGGCAGAAACGCCGAACAGATGTAATTAAATGTGTTACATTTATAATGTTTTTACTTACACTGTGGGGGACTAAATCGGGAGAAATTAAAACTGAAAACTGAGCAACTAATTTAATGGCGCGCAAACGGCCGGAAGTCACGTGGTGAACAACGGGGAAAGAAAATAGGAAACTTAATTATTATAAAATGTACTTTTGGTTAATCACACATGTTTATTTTGGTAGTTAGAAATAATAAGACCTCACAGCACAGCAAACAAAAATAACCGTCGTTATCAAAATTAAAGTGATAAAATTGATAAATATCCATAGCGCCACCTACAAAACACGTGCGCGGAAAAGAAGGGAGGTAACTCTACTTAGTCTGCGAAACAATCTCGCGGGCATCCGAAAAGGGTCGAAATTTCCCGGCATTGGTGCGATGAGTCGATACACTTGAAATACACTTGTCGGGCTGTTTCAAATTAGTTTGTGTCCCCTTAATTTTGCTATATACTATTCTGAAAGATTGCAAAAAATAAAGTGAAAACATATAGCTCGATCAACACTGTTAAAACAGCTCAGTTGTACGACGTTGTATTGACGTCAGATCCCGACGTAAATACAACGTTTGGTGCGGTGTATTGATACGTACTTGTCGGAATGCTTCAAACTAGTTTTAATCCCTTGCTACTATATACTATTCTGAAAGATTCCAGTAAATAAAATGAAAAAATATCTCAACACTGTGGAAACAGGTCAGTTGTACGACGTTGTTTTGACATCAACTCCCGACGTAAATACAACGGTGTAGTATTGACGCCGCATATACGTTGTATTTTGGTTGGCGACTTCGCGACGTGAATCCAACCAATATCCAACGTCAATCTGACGCCGTGTGCCCACTAGGTCACTTAGCCCTTCCCCTACAAGGAATAGGATTATGAACCCAGTAAGGATGAATCCCGATCGTTAAGTTACCCATTACATGCTTCCACCTGCCACCCACCTGCCACCCACTCAGAATTGTGAGGGAAAAAAATGGAGAAAAAGTGAAAAGTTTGCATAAATAGCAAGAAAATCACAAGATTTTTAACAAAATCGTGAAAAACTAGCACACAAAAGATTGTGAAAAAAAAGTTGCCCAAACCATTTTTTTCTCCAATTGTGAAGGGGCCTTTTATAGGCCCCAATCATATAGTGGAAACAAGCGCTGACAGTGAGTAAATGTTTAGTTCCAGAACAGCCGAGACGGACATGAGCCAGTTGTCATCGGCTCCCTCGCCCAGTCTCTCGGGACGGCCTTGCTACCTCCGTCTACAGCCGGCGAAGCCTCGCCATGGTGCGTATAGACGATCTTACACAAGTGATCATTTGTGACCGTGACTGGAGAAATGGGGCTTATAGGATTTGCGACCAGCATAGTTCCTGATCAAATAACAAACCCCTGTAGCCTCGTAATGATATATGTTGCTTGCTAGAAGCATGATTGATGTTTCATTGATAGAATGACGAACAGTGCAGATCCTGATCAGCCTGTGCGGATGCACAGGCTGATCTGGATATACACTGGTCCCATTTCTCCAGTCACAGCCACATTTAACCCTTTCAGCCCTAAATAACTGGAATGGATTTTGGTATGTTAATTGTCCGACCTATCCAATCCTATACCTGATCGCCTTGTGTCATTCAAGTGACTGTGACCTACTTTTTCAAAATATATAGGTCATGTCCGTCAAACTGTGAACGTACGTCCAAATTGCGCATATCTCCTCATAAGTTAGTTGGATGGTCGCAAAACTTCATCAGTAGCTTCCCTACATTGATAGCTAACCACCCTGGGTCATTCGGTGACCTTCACCTACTTTCGTTGAATATGTTGAAATAAAGGTTGTGTCCATCAAAACTTGGACGTATGTCCAAATTTAGGATATCTCCTGATACGTTCGCTAAAGTTCATTAGTAGCTTCCTCACATTGATAGCTAACCACCCTGGGTCATTCGAGTAACATTGACCATTGATTGGTAGTGGGTGAAACGCTCCCTGGCGATCGTCTCGTCTGTTTAATCCTAAATAACTGGAATGGACTGCAGACTCCAAAACTGCCAAAACCTTACAGGACATTCGGACAAAATTTACCAGACCGAAAAAGCATTTATAAAAATGAAATATATTTTGTGTGATATTCAGAGCTTTTAAGTATATCAGGCATATAAGTACTTAAGATGATTTGACTTACCCAGTGTTTTTACTATTTTTAGCCAGTGAGTCAAAATGAACATTTCTGAAAAATCGGTGAGTCAGGCTATGGAAAAATGATAAAATTTCAGTATTTTAGTGAGTCAAATCTGAAAAATGTGGGTATTTGACCCGTGATGCGGAGGTTGATAAAACACTGCTTACCAATACAGGTACAATTTGTTTACCGCGGACAACCAACAGCTGGGATCAGTATCTACATCCACGGATATACAGTCTAACCTTTGACAGACCGTCACCCAGTTCGCCCCTGGGGGTCTCATCACGTGTAACGTCAGTGACATCGTTCAGCCGGGACATATGACACTGCCGACGGACAGACATGATACAAAACAGGTAAATCACAACTTCAACCATCATGGGTAAAAAAGAGCTTATAAACAGGTCAGCATTACAAACATTAATTGCTAGTACTTTAGGATGGACCATAGCCTAGGGGATATGACATTGGACTTCAATACCGGATGCTGTGAGTTCAATCCTCACCCTAGGAATGGGCCGTGACCTATTGGATATGACATTGGACTTCAATACCGGAGGTTGTATCCTCACCCTAGGGATGGGCTGTGACCTAGGGGATATGGTATTGGACTTCAATACTGGAGGCTGTGAGTTCAATCCTCACCCTAGGTATGGGCCACGGCCTAGGGGATATGGCATTGGACTTCAATACCGGACGCTGTGAGTTCAATCCTCACCCTAGGGATGGGCCGTGACCTAGGGGATATGGCATTGGACTTCAACACCGGAGGTTGTGAGTTCAATCATCACCCTAGGGATGGGCCGTGGCCTAAGGGATATGGCATTGGACTTCAATACCGGAGGTTGTGAGTACAACCCTCACCCTAGGGATGGGCCGTGACCTAGGGGATATGGCATTGGACTTCAACACCGGAGGTTGTGAGTTCAATCCTCACCCTAGGGATGGGCCGTGGCCTAGGGGATATGACATTAGACTTCAATACTGGAGGCTGCGAGTTCAATCCTCACCCTAGGGATGGGCCGTGGCCTAGGGGATATGGCATTGGATTTCAATACCGGAGGCTGTGAGTTCAGCTGGGATCAGTATCTACATCCTCGGATATACAGTCTAACTTTTGACAGACCGTCACCCAGTTCGCCCCTGGGGGTCTCATCACATGTAACGTCAGTGACATCGTTCAGCCGGGACATATGACACTGCCGACGGACAGATACGATAAAAAACAGGTAAATCACAACTTCATCCATCATGGGTAAAAAAGAGAGCTTATAAACAGGTCAGCACTACAAACATTAATTGCTAGTACTTTAGGATGGACCATAGCCTAGAGGATATGGCATTGGACTTCAATACCGGATGCTGTAAGTTCAATCCTCACCCTAGGGATGGGCCGTAACCTATTGGATATGACATTGGACTTCAATACCGGAGGTTGTGAGTTCAATCCTCACCCTAGGGATGGGCTGTGACCTAGGGAATATGGCATTGGACTTCAATACTGGAGGCTGTGACTTCAATCATCACCCTATGGATGGGCCGTGACCTAGGGGATATGGCATTGGACTTCAATACTGGAGGCTGCGAGTTCAATCCTCACCCTCGGGATGGTCCGTGGCCTAAGGGATATGGCATTGAACTTCAATACCAGAGGCTGTGAGTTCAATCCTCACCCTAGGGATGGGCCGTGACCTAGGGGATATGGCATTGGACTTCACCACCGGAGGTTGTGAGTTCAATCCTCATCCTAGGGATGGGCCGTGGCCTAGGGGATATGGCATTGGACTTCAATTCGGAGGCTGTGAGTTCAATCCTCACCCTAGGGATGGGCCGTGGCCTAGGGGATATGGCATTGGACTTCAATACTGGAGGCTGTGAGTTCAATCCTCACCCTAGGGATGGGCCGTGGCCTAGGGGATATGGGATTGGACTTCAATACCGGAGGCTGTGAGTTCAATCCTCACCCTAGGGATGGGCCGTGGCCTAGGGGATATGGCATTGGACTTCAATACCAGAGGCTGTGAGTTCAATCCTCACCATAGGGATAGGCCGTGGCCTAGGGGATATGGCATTGGACTTCAATACCGGAGGCTATGAGTTCAATCCTCACCCTAGGGACGGGCCGTGACCTTGGGGATATGGCATAGGACTTCAACACTGGAGGTTGTGAGTTCAATCCTCACCCTAGGGATGGGGCGTGGCCTAAGGGATATGGCATTGGACTTCAATACTGGAGGTTGTGAGTACAATCCTCACCCTAGGGATGGGCCGTGACCTAGAGGATATATAATTGGACTTCAACACCGGAGGTTGGGAGTTCAATCCTCACCCTAGGGATGGGCCGTGGCCTAGGGGATATGGCATTGGACTTCAATACCGGAGGTTGTGAGTTCAATCCTCACCTTAGGGATGGGCCATGGCCTAGGGGATATGGCATTGGACTTCAATACCGGAGGCTGTGAATTCAATCCTCACCCTAGGGATGGGCTGTGACCTAGGGGATATGGCATTGGACTTCAATACTGGAGGCTGTGAGTTCAATCCTCACCCTAGGTATGGGCCGCGGCCTAGGGGATATGGCATTGGTTCAATCCTCACCCTAGGGATGGGCCGTGGCCTAAGGGATATGGCATTGGACTTCAATACCGGAGGTTGTGAGTACAACCCTCACCATAGGGATGGGCCGTGACCTAGGGAATATGGCATTGGACTTCAATACTGGAGGTTGTGAGTACAATCCTCACCCTAGGGATGGGCCGTGACCTAGAGGATATAGCATTGGACTTCAACACCGGAGGTTGTGAGGTCAATCCTCACCCTAGGGATGGGCCGTGACCTAGGGAATATGGCATTGGACTTCAATACCGGAGGTTGTGAGTTCAATCTTCACCTTAGGGATGGGCCGTGGCCTAGGGGATATGGCATTGGACTTCAATACCGGAGGCTGTGAGTTCAATCCTCACCCTAGGGATGGGCCGTGACCTAGGGGATATGGCATTGGACTTCAACACCGGAGGTTGTGAGTTCAATCCTCACCCTAGGGATGGGCCGTGGCCTAAGGGATATGGCATTAGACTTAAATACCGGAGGTTGTGAGTACAACCCCCACCCTAGGGATGGGCCGTGACATAGCGGATATGGCATTGGACTTCAATACCGGAGGTTGTGAGTTCAATCCTCACCCTAGGGATGGGCCGTGACCTAGGGGATATGTCATTGGTTCAATCCGCATCATAGGGATAGACCGTGGCCTAAGGGATATGGCATTGGACTTCAACACCGGAGGTTTGTGACCTTGGAGATATGGCATAGGACTTCAACACTGGAGGGTGTGATTTCAATCCTCACACTAGGGATGGGCCGTGACCTTGGGGATATGGCATAGGACTTCAACACTGGAGGTTGTGAGTTCAATCCTCACCCTAGGGATGGGCCGTGGTCTAGGGGATATGGCATTGGACTTCAACACCGGAGGTTGGGAGTTCAATCCTCACCCTAGGGATGGGCCGTGGCCTAGGGGATATGGCATTGGACTTCAATGCCGGAGGTTGTGAGTTCAATCCTGACCCTAGGGATGGGCCGTGGCCTAGGGGATATGGCATTGTACTTTAATACCGGAGGCTATGAGTTCAATCCTCACCCTAGGCGTGAACAATACTTACATAATATTTCCATCCCACTGGTGTTTGATGATTGAGACTGAACTGTGGTCCCGTCTTTGTACATGTATGACCTTAATTGTTGCTAAGATGTTAAACACATTCACCTTCACTCTACTAGTACTTGTTATACTTTGATTAACTAGAAACTTTATTAGCTGGTTTATCATCATCCATATTTTAATTCTACTGTTCACCCATGCAATTCCTTAATGCCAAAGGTCAATGTCAACTGACTATCAAATGACATGTGGGCCACAGCCATTAGGTACCCCAAGAGGTAGTAAATTAATGCACTAAAATATTTAGGTCAATCTGTACGTTTGTAACATGGTACTCAATTTATTTTTATGCCCATGGTCTCGGTAGAGCCGAGAGGTATATATTATTTGGACTGTATGTCCGTCCGTGTGAGTGTCCATGTGTGTGTGACCGTCCGTGTATGTGTCCGGTAAAGAAGAGTTTGTCCAATCTATAAATCATGGTCATACTGTGTGCCAACAAAACAAATTATATCTAAATACGTTGTTATTGTGATAAACCAGTGCAGCCGTTCTAGCCCTGAATATTTGGATACTCTTCGTTGTGGGTTCAACCATATATTTGTATGTGGCCTTTACTGGAGAAATGCGTCTTATGGGTTTTGCGACCAGTGCAGATCCAGATCAGCCTGTGCCTCCGCACAGTCTGATCAGGATCTGCACAGTTCACATTCCATCAATGAAGTATCCGTCGTGCTTCTAAGAAGCAATATGATCTTTTTCACTCTACAGAGTATGCTATTTGATCAGGAGCTACACTGGTCACAATTCCCATAAGCCCCATTTCTCCATTTCGGGTTATTATGGACGGTACATTATTTTCAAAGGCAGAAGGTCCTGTCCAGAAGGAGGGGAAGATATTATGTACACCACACCCGAAGAATGGCCAGCTGATGTACTATATCGCCCAGTCAGACAAGGATGAGATGTCCTACGGGGCGCCAAGTGGGACATGGCTCAATTTTGAGCCACAAAATTCATTTTTGGGCCACAAAACTCAATTCTGTGTCACAAAAATCAATTCTGTGCCACAAAATTCAATTATGTGTAACAAAATTCAATTATGTGTATCAAAATTCACTTTTGTGCCACAAAATTCAATTCTGTGTCACAAAATTCAATTCTGTCAATTCTGTGTAACAAAATTCAATTCTGTGTCACACAATTCAATTCTGCACACGCATGTAAGAAGGACTACCATTGGTCAGAAACTGCACTGGAGAAATGGGTTACGGTCGCCAATCTACACATTCAATGTCGATGATTCATTTCTCATTCTGCCGATGATTCATTTCTCATTCTGCCATTTTGCTTCGACTATCTCCAAACAGTCAAACGTTGACAAACCCATTCGTATTTAAACTCATTTGCGTTATAATTGTACACACAATTCATGTACATGTAGATCTCCCGCGAGTACAGACCTCATTTATTGTGTATCGCAAGGTACATCTGCCCCAGTTAAATCAATAATACACGCGCTGTGACCTGTGTTCTGACTGCTGTCTGTGTTTATAAACAGAATGTGTGTATTAGGCCATTTGAGGAAACCATTTTTAGTATTTGTGTAGATAACATGGATACTAAGATGGTGTATACTGTAAATAATGCATGTAAACACATAGTTGCCAACACGTAACTTCGCAACTAGTAGACACAGATCCAATACCATTTGTTTCACAAGGTTAGATCTACTGTTAGAATACGACGTCATCTAATGTCATTTTCGAGCATAAAACGTTACCTGATAAATAGAATACCAGACTAGTGTATTTTAATATCAAGTTTATCAGGCTCGGCTTGGAAACGGTAGGAATTCCTCGGCAAGCCTAGGAATTCCTACGCGTTTCCTAGCCTTGCCTGATAAACTTGATATCAAAATACACTAGCCTGGTATTCTCTATATATGGGCATGCTCTCAGGTCTAGCTATGTCCCGGCTACTTTATGTTTGACCCTGTTTACATAATTGAGGGAAAATTCTGAATATTTTTCTTATTTCTCCTTCAAAGTATATATGCTTATATGGTGTGACCACTCATTTGTAATCATACTATAACCAAAATAAGTGTCCATACAAAAGTATAATATTGATATATTGGGTTATATTTTCGCATTGAAATATTTAAACCTGAAAGTGTACTCCACCATCTAGTAAAATGGACTAAGACCGATCTCAACCAATCAACGTAGAGATGACATAGACTATCCTACGCAAACTAATTTTTGTGGACAAAAATGAATTCTGTCCTACAAAACTGAATTTTCTTCACAAAACTCAATTCTGTCTTACAAAATTGAATCCTTTATAACAAAAATGAATTTTGTATACGAAACGTATGCAGAATTGAATTTTGTGACACAGAATTGAATTTTGTGACACAGAATTGACAGAATTGAATTGAATTTTGTGACACAGAATTGAATTTTGTGATTTTTAGTGTTACAAAACTCAATTTTGTCTGGACAAAATTGGTTTTGTACACATAATTAACCTGTCCTGCATGCAGTCGTTAGCGAAGCCTGTAGCATCGTCCACGCCAATGTCCACATCTAAGACAGATTCTGCCACGGCATCGGCCAGTAAACGGGTAAGGGTTGGATCTCGTTTTTAGCTGCCCAGTGTCTCAGATGTGGATCAAATCTGAGAAAAATTGATGGTAAAAATGTAATTTCACAGTAGAATTGTATCGGTTTTCTGAACATATTTCACCTTTTGTGTGACCTGAGAAAAGAATGTAAAAAGAAAAGTATTATTAAAAAATAACCAGTGTTGCAAACGCTAGTTTTGATACATATAGCATTCATATTTCCTGCGGATCATCCAGGATGCACTCGCGATTGTAGTCGCATGACTGGACTCTACGTCATTGAGTACCTCAGCGATAACAATGCAGTTCTCTCATTGTTGAATTTGGTTATTTTTGCTTTAAATAGGGCTTTTCCAATTTTTTTCCCCGGGCGGGGGGTGGGGGACGGGATTTTTAAAACAGCATGGTGGTGGTCGTATTAATTTATTTTCCTACTGGGTGGGGTCTACGTCATTTAAAATATATATAGGTAGGGGTATTTTCTTTTTATCCTTTCTGGTGGTGGGGGGTTAAGTTCCCCTATGATGTTGGTGGGTGGTTATTTTCCACAAGTATTAAAGTGGGTGTCGGTGTATCAATTTAGAAAACACCGACATTGAATGTTCACTGGTCAACGTTTAGCGAAAGTTATTAAGAGTTGTCGTTCTTGCAATCCAGCGCGTTCGGCCTAGTTCGATTGGCTGTCAGACCTCTCGACCCCAAGACCCCAACGCGTTGTTTATGCGGAACCGACGAACATGAGTGTATTATTTCACGCTATTCAATCCTGAACGATTAATTATCCTATTTATTACATTTCTACTACTTAATTTCCTTATTTTTAATAATATTTGTGTTTTATTGAAGAAACTATGTGCGTATGAATGTTTATGGGCGTGTCTTATTTACTACGTGTTGACGTCGCTCATTCATAACAATTTTGGATTCATAAAAAAATGGCGCCTTTCTGTCTATTATGGACTTCAGTGGATTTTAATATTTATGGCATACACGTATAGGGTAAGTACCAAGTCGATGGTATTACATGTATAATGATTAATATTTATAATAATTTGTTTTATTAATATACAACAAAGAGCAGCTTGATATATTCTTTCACAGATATGCTGTTCACAATGTCTGCCAATAACAAACCAGTACTTGTCAGTGTCCTAATGTCGACACACATCAACATTATTTATGACACGACTTTAGCAATATTAGTTGACCTCAGCTTCCGGCAGTGGTAATAATCAAACGATTTCACATATTGCTCCCTAAGAATAACATTTTCTGGTGGTGGGGGTTAAAGGAGAAATAAATTCTGGTGGTGGGGGTGTTTTATGCAATTTTTTTTTTCTGGAGGTAGAGGTTAAATGAGAAATCAATTCTGATGGTCGTAGTGGTGGGGTGTTTTATGCAAAAAAATAAATTCCGGTGGTGGGGGGTTATTAAAAAAAAACAATTCTGGTGGTAGTGGGGATATGTAAGAAATAAATTCTGGTGGTGGGTGGTATAATTTTATGTAAATTAAAAAAAAGCCAGTCACTCGATCTCACCCCCCCCCCCCCCACCCCCCCCCCCCCAGGGAAATTTTTCTGGAAAAGCCCTTACCGCGTACAAACATCTTGTGTTAAGGACCCATTGAACACATGCTCATCATATGATTCAAACATAATTGCTTCCTAAATATGAGGGCATATATGCAGAACATATATGTGGCTGTCACTGGAGAAATGGGGCTTGTGGGATTTGTGACCAGTGTAGCTGTTAATCAAATGATAACAATCTACATGCATGATGCTTGTTAGAAATATGATTGGTGGATAGAATTGTGAACCGTGCATATCCTGATTAGACTGCCGATGCACAGGCTGATCTGGATGTACACTGGTCGAAAACCCATAAGCCCCATTTTGTCCAGTCACAGCCACATAAATAGAGAATAGTAGGTTAGTGCCGTGAATGGGAAAAAATATCCCATTCACGGCACTTACCTACTATTCTATTTATCCCGTCAACACCTACAAATAGCTTTAAAATGCAAAAGATAACTCCAGCCATATCCTCAAAATCGGAGAATCGACTAGAGTGATAACCGCATCACAACTTTTATTGTTGCTACGCACACACAAAATAAGTCTGTGCCTTTTGGAAGCAAACATCGCTTAATGTCACGGTAGTTTGGCATATTTCACACAAAAACATTTTTACACGTATTTCTACTTTTAATAATGTCGAGAATCATGAATATTAAAGTATATTTAATAATAACACAGCTGTGTAAACACGTGTGTTCATGAGATTTTGGAGCGGCAACTTACTCGTTGCGTTTCAAACATACTGTCACTGAGCAGATATTTTACAAATAACAGCATGTACAGTTACTGTTTGTACACATGGAAGTTGTTGATGTTCAGTGTGGCTCCGGCAAATAGTGACTGGACATATTGCTGATTCGTATTACTGCCTAATACTGGATATTGTCAGCGATTGAAGTGCGACATCACTCTGCCTCTGGCCAGTCTGGGTATGTAAACTTTCATTTCCACACGTGTTTACACTTGTCATAGCCATAGCAGAATTCCCATTGCAGCACACACGTCAGCACTGATCTCTACTACTTCATGTCGTCCCAGTACATTTAAAATATTCCTCGACCTAAATAATCAGACATCTTTTTTTTTGGAATACTTTTCCAAACTCAAGTAGAATTTATAATTTATCAATGTTTTTGCTTTTTCCAATTTTATTCTTGCTTGCAGAAGACAGCAAAATACAATGGATTGTGGGACTTTGAAGGCTGCCAGTTAATGCAGTAAAAATGTAAACAAATACGCTTAATTAGATGCATTTTAATTTGTTTGTGTCTTCTTTCTTTCTGGTACTTTTTTATCATGTTACATTATTTCATAAGTAAGTGCCAAATCTCAAATGTCAGCGCTTTTCTCAAGCGTATCATTTTGTTTACAAGACTTCACCTACATGTCAAAGGTTACTGTGTCAAAGTAGTTCTAAAGCATTATTGAAACACATATTCATACGCAGTGATTGGGTCGTATTGACTGGATATCAAAAATGTTTCACGGCACCGTGTTTCACGGCACATAGGCACTGTGTTGACGGGATAACTATGTGAGCATAGCCTCATTACTGTATACTAAACAGCTCATGGACTGGCCAAGTCAGCCATCTTTGTGTGTTCCCAAGTCACCAGGGGGCCGTTTCACTAAACCTGTACGACTAAAATATTCGCAAGTTCAAATTTAGGATCGTCTGGAAATTTCAATTGATGGATTTACATTTATTGAGCATAGGCTGCATATGGAGCCTATACAATAAATGTAAATTCAATACCGTAAAATCACCACTGGCCATGAAGTCCTGGGTAATAGAGGCAGGTATTATTAAGCAAAGGGAAAATGATAACAAATATCTGATTTCTACTATCTGAACAAAAACATAACAAAGGGACGTTACTCTCAAACGTCTGACGGAATTGGTTGTACGGTCTGTCAGTTTATGGACGTTTTTGACCAAGACGTTTCGGCCCACTTTGGTCATTACATATGGTACACGCGGTAAAAATGTTAAAATACTGGTAATGTATATAGCAAGACAGCGTCAATCGTTAATGCTGATCAGATTTACGTTTTAGACTGTCACTGTTTCGGACCGTGGACGTGTCGGCCCGTGGCTGTTTCGGTCCGCATCGGTGCGATTAATTTCGGCCCACAGCCACGTCCAAAATAAGACATATTTATTTTCTGCATTACTTTGACATCGCCATGTTTGCTTCTGTTTTGTGAATGAAATAGTTTGCCCCGGATCGAGTATATTAAAACATACAAATGACGTCATTGGGGAAACCGCTGACAAAATTTTCAATGTATGGAAGCCCAAACTTGTTAGAATTTTGTTTGTGCCGTATTTTCAGTACTTGCATTAATATGGGTATTAATCTACGCTGGATGTGTTCTACTGTCATCAATTTGTTCCGTGACTAATTGATCACTTGCTGACATATTGACCCCCTTCCCTGAACGTAGAATTGACACTCATTTTGGCGTGTATTGGCCACCATAGACAAATGTCAATCAGGCAGAATTCGGGAATGTCACTAAAATCCTTCGCAATCATTAAAAAAAATCTGGGTCAACAGGTAGCTGTAACCCCTTGATATCGTTTGTGTCTTGAACGCGTCGCGTGGTGGAGAGTATTCGGAGGGGAGTTAACTCTGCCAAAAACTATAGTCTGTTACTAAATTTATCGATGACCTCACGATTTGTGACGCAAATCACATCTTGAAAGCGCAACAAAATAATCCGATGTATTTTTGTACGTAGAACATCCGTTGTTGATATTGTTCAGTGCAAGTAGTTTTTCATAATATTATTTTCAATTAGCGGTTGCGTATGACAGTTAAACGTTGAGTAACACAATGCATTTTGTTGTTATGGTTATTCCAAGATATCACTACGGACTAGCCCATCGAGGGGGGTCTGGGGCGTGGCTAACTTCTCCAACGCGATTCCAATACATAGGCTACCCTCTTTAAAAATCTCATTACCCAACCCACATGGTCTCGTGTTTCAGAGGTCCCAGTTATCCACCTGTGTTCATATTGGCGTGAATAAAGTCATCTTGTTTATGTATTCTCTATATTTTCAGCCCACCGATTCAGCTGGATTCGGGGACCATCGGGCGGCCCAATAAATTAGCGGTCACGACTTGATGTTACTGGACGATTTTAGATGCCACCCTAACCATTGATGTATTTGTTTTGTTTGTTGTCGTCTTATTTTGTATGTGTTCCTTTGAGGATATTACCGTTTCAAAAAATTAAATCTGTTATTACCCCTGAAATAGTTCTTGTGTGTATTTGTTTCTGTCTTTGTGTTGTGTTTTTGGTGCATGACGTTAATTTGTACCTTACACTAAAGACAGTAATATACTTAAGAAGATTGCAAATTATATTAAACAGTAGTACAAATGTACATATTATATATATATATAGCGTTTAGGTATCTTATATGTGGCTGTGACTGGAAAAATGGGGCGTATGTTTTTTTGCGACAAGTGCAGATCCATATCAGCCTGTCATTTTGCACAGTCTAATCAGGATCTGCACAGTTCGTTATTCCACCAATGAAGCACCCGTCATGCTTCTAGCAAGCAATATAGATCATGCTACAGGAGTGCTATTGGGCCAGGAGCTAGGCTGTTCGCAAACCCCATAAGCCCCATTTCTCCAGTCACAGACACATATAAACTAATAAAGCATGGACAATAGAAAATATATAGTTACCTTTAGATCGGGTATCCATAATTCGATATTTGTATATCCAAAAGTCAACTGTATTTATGGTTATCCAACAATCAAATTATTGCTATCCGTACATAATAGCAAAGCAATGTCCCATGCATTCCACATTTGTTTTAAGGTTAGCAACCTCCAAATAGTTTTACTATATAATTGAACCGATTGCCATCCAATAAGGCCAGTCTCTCCTACTTTCACTATTCGTATGGATGCTGTGGGACCCACTTGTACATGACATGCAGCCAGTCTGTACTGGTTCTGCATGAACTAAACAATAGGTTCACTTACTTCTAAGAAAGAAAAATACAACCTTGTCATATCCTCAAATATTGTTTAAATTTCCCAAGGTCAAGGTCACAAACTTAGCACATTCATAAACTTAACGTTGGGGTCTTATAACATATGTTTCCTTTCATGGAACGCCTTGATATTTCATACATGCATTCATCTGATGATACTCTATTGTGCTATAGCAAATCCATCACCCACCCCTTACCCCAAGGTCAATGTCACAAACTTAGCACATTCGTAAACTTAACGTTGGGGTAAATGTCTTATAACATCTGTTTCCTTTCATGGAACGCCTTGATATTTCATACATGCATTCATCTGATGATACCCTATCGTGCTATCGCAAATCCATGACCCACCGCCCACCCCTTACCCCAAGGTCAAGGTCACAAACTTAGCACATTCATAAACTTAACGTTGGGGTAAAATATCTCCTAACATCTGTTCCTTTTATGGAACGCCTTGCTATTTCATACATGCATTCCTCAGATGACCCTCTATCATGCTGTAGCAAATCCACAACCCATCACCCAACCCTTACCCTAAGGTCAATGTCACAAACTTAGCATGTTCATAAACTTAACGTTGGGGTAAATTTTGTGTAACTTCTATTTCTTTACAGGGAACGCTTTGCTATTTCATACGTGCATTCATCTGGTGATCCTCTATTGTGCTACAGAATATCCAGAACCCCCCTACCCCTTTCCCAAAGATCAACATCATACATTTAACATTGGAGCAAATGTATTTTTATGCCCCCGCCACCGAATGGTGAGGGGGGCATATAGTGTTAACGGCGTCCGTACGTACGTACGTACGTACGTACTTCCCGAAACCTTAACGCTCGGGTAAACCGTCCTGTGACAAATCACTTTCGTCCCGCCCCCGCTAAGCCCAGGGTCAATGTCGCAGACTTGGTGCGCTCGAAACCTTAACGCTCGGGTAAATGGCTTATAATTTATGTTTCCTTGCTCGGATCTGCTTCACATTTCGCACACACGCATTGCTCCAATGGTCCTCTACCGCCCTGTGACGAATCCACATTCGTCCCGCCCCCGCTAAGTCCAGGGTCAAGGTCACAGACTTGGTGCGTTCGAAACCTTAACGCTCGGGTAAATGGCTTATAATCAAATATGCCTCGTTTTCTTTGGCTGCCAGCGGGGGCATTCGTGTGCCGACAGGCCACATTTCTAGTTATAACTTCTGTTTCTTTACAGGGACCGCCTTGATATTTCATTCATGCATTCATCTGATGATACTCTATCGTACTATAGCAAATCCATGATCCACTGCCCACCCCTTACCCCAAGGTCAAGGTCACAAACTTAGCATGTTCATTCAGAAGAACAAAAACAGGATAAAGACCATATAATGGTCATCTCCTGAATATATGTGTCGGGTTTCATTAATTAAAATAAAACTTTTAAAGCACATGATAATTTCAATGGCATGCCTCATAACATTTATAATTACTTATTGCTACCTATTAATTTCTAATAAATGCATATTCGAACGCAGTTCATCATGATTCATGCATGGCTATAGGCGATAGTTAACGTGTACGCATGTCATGCTGTTACCATTGTGTATTGCGTTATTTGCGTAGATATATGTTTTCATGCGTTCCTTGGTCTCCTCTCTGTGTTTTCTTTTCTAGTTTTGATAAGGTCACAGTCTGGTTAAGATCGAAAATCTAAACATATATGATTGTATTCAATGTTGGTGGTAATTTAGTTTAATCATTATGCTTTATCGGTGGGACCGTGCTCAGTTACTTCCATACATGACCCACATTGAGATAGCAACTCCCCCACAATATATAGCCGTGTATAATTCTCTGAGCAAAAGGATATGTACGAAATCCAAATGAGGATGGATTCCCTGTTATCTACACACCATACTAGAGGATATATATATTCAGCTTCTTTCGTGCAAAACTGTATAATATCACCAACTTTCACATAAGATATGACAGACACAATGCATTACAATAATATATAGCTTACAAATCATACAGACCAGCACTTATCAGCAACAGTCTTAGCTTTCTTCATCATAATGATATCAGATCATGCATATTTCCTAATGTATACCGGCTACCAGCAGTCTGTTGTTCCATCCGACTATGCGCAATAATAGTTTATTGCATAAACTATGCTGGCTCTTGATAACAAACAGACAAGCACAATGAACATACACGCATAATGAACATACACGCATAACAAACATACACGCACAATGAACATACACGCATAATGAACACGATTAGCACATGGTAGATACATATAAGAATGCATTGTTCACATTCTTCACTGTAACGGATATCATAGCAGAACGTGGCCAAGCACACCATCAGATCTGAATACAGTGTATTCTGACATGCTCTTACTTATACTCATAAAACTAGCATATTTAATGGTTAAGTTAAAATACTGTCCCTCTACCATGCGCATTTTATAGTATTAATATGTTAACCTTATTTTCCATCAGTCTACTGTCCATATGGTTTACTGCTTTCTATTATACACTTATAAATAAACATGCGATGGTTTTGCAAATAGACAAACAACACAGTCTGGCGACCTTCGTTATGAGGAAGCTTATCATTACTGGAATTATTAAAGTACTTAAACTAACCAGTATATGTTTCAACTCACTAACTGACTTCTAAAAAGAGCATACGATATGCAAATATCATTATCGAAATTATTCTACTTTTCTGAATACAGTGTAAGTATCAGATTCAGCTTATCACGAATAGTAATTTCGCATTATGGAAAAGATTATACCATTGTAACTACGTATACGATAGTTTTGTATAGACGGTACATTGTATTGATGAAAACTAATTTAGACCATGCAGGTTTCATGAATATCATCACCTTCGAAAGTGCTGTAGAACTCTACATGCATATACAGCACATACGCGGAGCCGTATAACCAATATATTAATCCTTGGTACGGGGTACCCTGAGCACTGTAAACGTATTTAATGTATGTGAACACATATTCAAGTGAGCAAATCCTTATGACCACAATGACAATTAGTTAAGTATGTTCGAACATCTGTGTAAACATTTCAATTAAGTCCTATCCTTGTGCAGTGTGTTCACAAATTAAGGAGCATGCATGTAGAAATATTGTAAAACATCATCGAGTATGTGACATAATTTGCATATGTTACTTCGCACAGTTCTGGATTCTTTGATACTGACTATGTGGGTATATACACAGTATGTTTGAGCAATTATATATTAACTTCCAAGTAAGCAATATATGTATGTGTGAAGTATGTATATATTTGACTAGCAAATGTAATATAAACCATGACAAGTCTCATCGAATAGTTGACACATATGTTTATGGTGTATTTGTTAGAATCTTTGTTATTGAATACATGGTTAAAAATATCCACATACTTTGCAATCATTTTATTTTGGTGGCCATTTTGAAAGTAAACATGATTGCCGTAGTTATTATGTCGTTGCTAGCAAAGACATGTTTATCAATAGCAGACAATGTTGGCTTATTTCACTTTCTTAAGCAAAGTAATGGATGTGTACACCGGCATCACTACTAAGTTATTTTTAACATACATGTATTTATCAGAAAAGGCAGTTTGGCGGCCATTTTGAAATGTAAATATGGTATATTACTACATTTCTTATACAGTACTTTGAACTACAAATATAGATATATATATGGGCCGCGCTCTGTGAAAACCTGCCTTAATGACAATGTCATGAAAGCCTGAAAATAACGTCGCAAAATTACGCTTGAAACCAACGTCACGTCGGATTTTGACACTTGAAATAATTGCTTCATTGCAATAAGTTGACGTTGTCCTATATATAACCGTACTGTACGTTTTACTATTTGTGGCTCAGAAACATTTTAATGCTGGATACGCGTAGCAGAATTTTACAGTTTCCTTCAAGGAAACACGTAGTGATTTTGTCGAACAAATTGTCATATATGGACGACATTTGAAACTAAATAACCATACAACCGGTAATTTTTAGATAACACCATCACATAATCAGTATTATGTAACAAATAGAACTGAGCACAGGGCTTAGTTCGTTTAATTTACTGTTTCGCCTGTCGAATGTTTCAAAAGTCAACATAAAAATACAATTTGGAAATTTTCAGAAAAATAAGCGTATCACAGATGTATAATTATTGTAGTGCCAAAATATACGCCAGTCCTGGCATATCGCATCATGGTGACACTGGGCCAAACATGTTTTAGTATTTAGTGTGTTGGTATTGTGTCACATGCATATTTACTGCGACACAATAATTGCCGTTTGATAACAATGTAAATATTCTTTAAAATGACCACTTGTAAATATGGTTATATGAATGTATAGTAATTTTACTAGTATATTTGCAATCATTGCAGACACTGATCAGACTGCACAGATGCACAGGTCTCCAACATTTACACATTTAAGAAGTCCGACTTTGCCAGAGTGTTGTTAATTTTCTTACATTGTACTACATTGTACTAAATAATGCACGTCTGCTTGCTTTGTTTGTTATCAAAGGGCCGTTCTAGTCGGTGGCGTGTAAATAAGATAATACAAAAGCACATGCACACATTAAAGGTACATGCCCACGCAGTAGGCACAAAATGTTCTTTATAGGAATTAAATAAGTGTATAATTGTGTCACTATTCCACCAGTTATAAAAATTACAATTGCCCGCTATACATATATAATCATTTAGTAATATTTATTTTACTGATAGTGACGCGCGGTGGTATCAGGCTATTTTCATATGCAAATGAGGCATGGTAATTTTTAATTATTTATACTAATTAAATGAATCACCTGAAAAAATAATATTTTCGACAGATTAATACGTATGATCATTGCACATCAAAAAGTAATTACAGAGAAGAAATAGTAATGTCAGTTAACATTTTAAGGAAACACGGTTATCACCCCTGATATCAGTGTGGCAATTTATGTGTGATATACGAAGTATAAAAATGACAATTATATCGTCCGAAAATGGTTCATGACTGTTCATTTTGCCCGAACAATGTTATATCTAATGTATGGACGAACACAATATGCCTCCCTATATTATAACTTGGCACGTGGGCATGTACCTTGAAACTCGTCTACATTCAAATGAGCCGCTTCGAACAAAAGTCGCAGGGTGTGGAGCGTCATTTCAACAAAATCAATGTTGTGATCGGGACAAATGTAGTGTGTAAATCACTGACTGTGTTATAGTGTGCAGTTATGCAAAATACATGTACGTACGCCACGGTGCTTTTCAGGAGCGGATCCAGGATTTGAGGTTAGGGTTCTTAATTGAAATAGTTTACTATACTTTCGAACTAGCACCGTTTGTTCGTCGACCAAGCAGAGCTGGGGAGACTGCTAGGTTGGTCCGGCGGTATGTCTGATATTTACACCCCATTTTGCTGCGTTATGGCGCATTTTAGAGCAAACATATCTTTACTCGCCACATTTAGGGGTGGGGGGGGGGGGGCGCGCCGGGTTTTCCCCTACGTGAATCCGCCCTTGTTTTAGCAGTGCTGTTTCTTTGTTTACAAATGCACTGAATGTACTTTTTCTGAAACACAACAAAACTAAATTGCACATTTCATTTTCAAATTAATTATTCCCGACGAGAGAATATACTGCCGGTATTTTTATCGGGACATGTAACAATTATACAACCATGTATGTTACATCTCCACATTTTCCCGGCAGTGGCGGTGGTGCCAGTCGAGGGAGTGTGGGTCAGCGCAGCATTTTCCCATAGACCTGCTACATGCTAGTACGGGATACATGTACATTACCCCGTCCGCCAGTCATATTATAGGAATGAATGGCCTTTTTGTGGAATTTATCGGGGTATAAACTTGGAAAACTCGCGGGAATGACGAAGGCCAGAAGGCCTCGTCCAGTATTCCCGCGAATTTTCCAAGTTTATATCCCCGATAAATTCCACAAAAAGGCCATTCATTCCTTATAATTCCAGCATTTGAAATAAATTCATCAAGAAAATGTGTTTATTTTCTGTTTTCTTAAGAATTATTTTAACTGCGCCTCACGGTTACGGAAAGTAGTTCGGCGTGTGAGTTTACTGGGATATAAATTTTGGACAGAGACTTGCTACGAGCCAATCAAATGCTAAGGAATTGTGTAAATATTTTTGTGCTGGAATTATTGGCTACACAGTCCCGCTTTCTGAGATGTAAATTTAATTCTGAGAGTCGGGGAATGAACAGTCGATTTTTAGTTTGTTTAAAAATGCCCGGGGGTGTCCGAATACCCTCTAGACCCCATCGGGCGCTGAAGTCATTGATATGTGCAGCCATAGGCCTATCCAAATTTTGGTCATTCATTTCTATGGAAATAAAATGCATTTGTTTCAATCACCGATACGATGTGCATATAATGTACAATTTCCAACACCAGGAATGCCGTTTTGTTTTTTTGGTCTTCGGTGACGTATTGCGTAAATCAATAAATGACGTCACAATTAACTGTAAATGACGCCAATTCTTAAATAATTTAAATTACATTGTATTTTTCTGACGACACGCGTATATGAATCTATTATGGCGATGGTGGCAAATTACGAAGCCACAGGTCGGCTAATTATAGATTTAAAATCAATAGTTGTGCGTTTGTTTTGTTCACTACATACCATAGTTGTATTCTGATGAATGTTCGATATCATACATACTAACACTTGTAGATACAGTTAGTGCAACTTATCAGCAAATACAGTTTACAGCAAGCACCGTCAATGAATCAATGAACACTCATTTCTACTGTAGGCTGTTGAGTTGTATTGTACAAACGTCGCCGTTTCAATAACGTCATTTTGTCGATGACGTTACATTTTTTTTCGTGCGTGATTCACATGGTGCTGCAAAAAGTGAGATAAAACAAAAACTATTAAACATAATTGCATTTTCTTTTCAGAATATTGTTTTTGAAAGGTGTCCGCATCATAAAATGTAAATAAATGCAAATTGAAAATTGTCATTAAGGCCGGTTTTCACAGAGCGCGGCCCATATACATGAAAGTACGCTCATACTTGTCTTACATACCAACCTATTTGAAAACGTACCTTTTTGGCGGCCATTTTGAAAATATCACCGCCATACATTGAAATGTATTGTGTGTTTCTGCTAGTAAGATGCAGAATATCTATTATTCCGATCTTCTGAGCAATTGATATGGCTATCAGTTCAATGAGAACTGCAAATTATCTTTTATTTTTGGAAACCTTATACATTCAAGTTTATAAAATCATCGGGTGCCACAAATTAACACGAGGTGCCGGATTCGTATACGTATAGGTACATTTGCCCCCGGACTAGTATGGTTTCTTGCCTGACAGCTTCACATTTCTACATCTTCGCTGTCTGGCCCATATTCGACGGGCGTATTTTGTGACTAACGGCATTCTTGTTTAAAATGTTTATGAATGCATTCAGGCAACCAACGAAATTTCTAAGTAATCTGACATTGACCTTGGACGTGAAGGCCGCATGAGTGGTATAGAATGAAACACTATGGATGATGATAAGGAAGTATATGAAGTTTGAAGTCAATCCGACTTACCTTTGCAGAGAAAAAGGGTACCCGAACACTTTAACTCAAATCTTACGGACGCACAAATTTGTAAGTAATGTGGCCTTGACATTGGACATGAATGCCACATGGGTGTGGTATGGTATGAAAATATGGATGATCATAAGGAAGTATATGAAGTTTGAAGTCAATCCGACTTACTGTTGCAGAGATAATGGGTAGCCGAAAACAATACCGCAAATCTTATGGACGCAAATTTGTAAGTAATTTGGCATTGACCTTGGACACGAAAGCCGCATGGGTGTGGTATGGAATAAAAATGTCGATGATGATAAGGAAGTATGTGAAGTTTGAATCATATCAATCCGACTTACCGTTACATATATAATGGGTACCCAAAACAGTTAACATAGACGGACGGACATACGGACGGAAGTATGGACGGAATTATGACAAATATGTGGCCGGGCTGGTCGCTCTGTCTTAGCGATTCCCAAGGCCGGTAGAGTAAATCGGGGGTTCTCTATCTGGTTTGGACGGGTGTAGATACGTGGGAGGTGGATATAGACTGTAAATACAATATTTACCATGACATATTATTATTATCGACATGTACAAAATGTATGAACTAATCAATATGGCGTCGGGAAAACAGTGAACGGAAAAGCTGCGTGCGCATGCAACATGCATATGTTAGTCAGGTGACTTCCTAGCAAAAGAACTTCAATAGTCCAGTCAACAAATACCTATTCTGGACTGTAATAGTCCAGTACACTACAGGTAAATCTGAAAGTGCTACATTGACTGGACCTAAAGGTACCGCTACTAGACTACAAAGGGGTGTATACACATTAGAAAGGCTACATTAGTCAATGAGTGGAAGGAATTACAATATATCACACATACAAGTTTTATATATTTTACTTCATCACCGCAAATTCCAAATACATGTACAACAGAAATGGTTAGGAAGTGGATGGGATACATAACAAACACAGGCTTTGTATATTTATACCAACCCCCCACAAATTCCAACTGCCATAAATACATGTTACATATATACATGTTATTGTATATACCTCTCGACATACTTCGTATGCCGGGAATATAATTACTGCTGACTAGAACAGCATTCCAATGTCACGCGGATCTGAATTTGCATGTCATTGAACAACATCATGAATAAATGGTGGAATGTGTATGCTATGATTTGCAATGTTTAGATATGTGGTTAGTCGCAACTACATGTTGGTACATAATATATTCTACAAGACACTTTTTAGACAATATATATGTATATTTAGGACCATTACGAGTTCAATGACGAATAAACTATTAAAGTCATATGCGTATGATCATTTGTATTACTTGTATTTGGGTGTGCGTGCGTGTGAGGGCAAGGTAAACTGGTACTGGCCACATGCGATTGAAGTTCCCTCTCCTCCACATTCACAGCCCCACCCCCTCCCCCCACCGATACTATTATAAATATGTATACGTACTAGTCGGACCAGATTGATTTATCTAAGGGGCTATGTGGGTGGGGAGTTCAATCGCCTGTGGTACTGGCAACCAAAAACAACCGTATTCTTACATAATTAAATCAATAACATATATAAAGGGTCGCAGGGCCAATGCAAGATTTGTCGGTACTGACAACAAAAGAATCCCGACTAAACGTTCTGTACTTTGCAGTCATATGTACATGTACAATAAGTTCTCGCATCATATTGGGGAGGGAGGCCAATTCATTCTCCGTTGCCCCTTTCAACATTGTGATGGGAGCAGCCCCGCTGACCCCAGCTCAAACGCCTATGAAACGACGTAAACTATAGTGATTTAGTAATTTCCAATAACCTCCGAAGAGAACCACATGTAATACATATTAGTTTAACAGTCAAGCTTACGTATCATATTTTATACCACATTGTCGTTATCAAAATAGTTAGAAACTATTTATGAGGAAACTATTTTGATAAAGACCATGTGGTCGAACATTTACTAAAACAAGTGACTATTAAGCTGATGTATAGTGATTTAATTAATGTTCTTATGTCTATTAGACAAATTGGTCAAATACTAGGAGTACATTCAGCACAAAAAAATAAGTAACATATTTAGCACTGAATGGTATTTTCCCGATCCAGTGCAAAGTACCCTTACTACACCGGTTCACCTCCACAGGAATAAATTCCAGTACGATACTCGCAGTTTAGATACGTCATTTCAAGTATGGAGTCATCGTTAAGGCATACTCTCCCGTTGGTTACACATAGAGAACGCTATACCTAAAGGAAACCGATTAGCGAGATTAAACTACCATTGGACTTTGGCATGGATAACTGTAATGTGGAGAAAAACATGATATCTGTGATACAACTGATTAGTGCTACTCTTATGTGGTATGGGACATTGTCATTGTGATAGCATAATGAATATAAATTTCACAGTCTCGTCCAATGAAAGTGTGAATGTTTTTATTTACTACATAGGCTACGTTCGTCTTCTTTACATGTTGGCAGCCATTTTGAATTATTTAGTAAATTAAAAAATGTCAAACACTTTACATGGAAGATACATTAAATATTTACATAGATCATGATGCAGATTTCTCCAACATTCTTTAAATTATAGTGGATACATACATTTGACATTGTTCATCATGGTTTGAGTCCTATTTGCTCTAATGGCAGCTATCTTGGTCGAGAGGTATCATGAGTTTTATGGTATGTTTTGATCTGTTTATTTTATTTATGATGCAGGCACTGATCTGAAATTGCTTGACACAAATGTGTCCAACATGTGTAATAATAGTTTTGTTTGCCTTACTACAATATTGAAATGATTTTTGTCTCGCCCGCGAAGCGGAAAGCGAGACATGGGTTTTGATTTCCCGGAGTCGGCGTCGTCGTCGTCATCATTCAATGTTAAGTTTTCGTGTTACGGTCATTACTTCAACACCTTATCAGTTACAGTCATAAAACGTTATACATACCTTTACTATGATATTTAGATGAATATAGGAATATTAAAAAAAATTCCGGGCTCCAGGGTCAAGGTCAAACTCTATTTCTTTATATGCTACAAACTGAACATTAATGCATGAAGACCCGTTTTTCTCGTGCGCTCTGTACACCTTACCTGCAGAGAGAACAATATCCTTCTCCAGTTGAACACTTCTGCATGTGCAAGCATGTGCAAATTTCCAGCTTGACCACTAAATGTCCAGCTAAATTATTACAGGTAATTTATACAGGTAAATTATTATACCTGGATATTACATTTCCGTAAACTGTGTTGACAATATTGTGGCAATATGTGGACCTGTGCAGATATGATATGTAGATAAATATAGGACTATTATAAAAATTCTGGGCTCCAGTAGCAAGCATTATTTTTTTGTTAATTTTTAAACTTTTTTTCCATTTTTAGCCAGGTTTTTTTGGAGAAAAAAAATCACGCTATTGGATTGGCGAAAGCCAGGCGGGCGGACGGCGTCCACAATCAATGTTAAGTTTTCGTGTTTCAGTCCATTTCTTTGTTACTGTAACACATAGGACCAACAGACTTTCACAGCTTCATAACCAAGGGGTGCCCACCACATATCACTATCCAACATGTTACCTTTTTGAACTTGACCCATTTTTTCCGCGCAGTCAATGTTAACTTTTCCCGTTTACAATGTTAAGTTTTCGTGTTTAAGTCCATTTCTTTGGTATTGTACCACCTAGGACCACCAAACTTTCACAGCTTCATAACCAAGGGGTGCCCACCACATACAACTATCCAACATGTGACCATTTCTTTTACCTTCACCTATTATTTCTACGTAATTGACTTAGCCATTTTGAACGTTAACTTTTTAACGTACGTCTGGTTAAAGTTTTTTGGTTAAAGTTTTTCGTTATACTATATTTCTGCAACTGCTTCGCCCATTACCTTGAAACTTTACATGGGTGTTTATCATCATCCATATTTTCATTCTACCCCCCAACCGTGCGGCCCCTGTGCCCAATGTCAAGGTCAAATTACTTTGATTTGTTTGTGTAGTATATCTCTGCAACTGCTTCACCCATTTACCTTGATACTTCACATGGGTGTTTATCATCATTGTCGCGCCCGCTTGCGGAAAGCGCGATATAGTCGGCATTTTCGCATACGTCCGTCCGTCCGTCCGTCCGTCCGTCCGTGTGTCCGGTTAAAGTTTTTCCATCTACTATATCTCTTTTTTTAGTGTCCATGCCTCGCCCCAAGGCGCGACATGCAGGCCACGGCCATCTAGTCTACAAAAAGTGGCCTCGTTTCTTGTTTTTTTTTTCAAATTCTTTTTCCATTTTTGTCTAGTAGCATAATGTCGTAAGTGCTATATACCAACTATTATCATATACTAAAACAATTATTGACTAGTGAGCCATAGAATATAATCTGATATTCTATGGCTCACTAGTCAATAATTGTATAATATGTTCGGGCCAGTGAAAATTGCTTTCTGGCCCAGGCTCCAAGTCAAGGCGACGGGACAAGGCGAGACATTTGATTCCGCGGAATTCTTGTTTTTACATTTTGGCGGCCAATTTTGATTTTGATTATTAATAACCTTCAGAAGTGTTCGTAAATCAAATGTGCATTTACTTTATCTTTAATATATAAATAAATGTGTCTGCGTTATAGATTAGTTGTTCCTGTCCAAATAGAGATTGTTTTGTTTTATTGCAATGGTGGCCATCTTGTATTTGGCCTGTCTTAGGGAGTTTCCCCAATTTATATTTTGGCCGACATATTTATTTATGAAATATAGACACATCGTTGAGCTAAATTAAATTGAGAAACTACTTGTGGCATTTTTGTAAACGTTACACAAATTATTGTTTTGATAAATTGTCAGAAGTGTGGTTTTTACACATATTTTGGCGGCCATTTTGGATTCTGGGTTGTCTAGAATGCCCAAAAGTATTATCTACGTTGTTTGGACTTGTGTTATTCACTGACATATAATTATATACTTACTGCATCTGATTTCGTGATTTGTTCCGATTTTATGTATGATTTATTTTTGCTTAGTAATTTCAATGATGGCAGCCATCTTGGATTTGACTGTGCTTTGTGCCGCATTGTGCCACAGGTTGTGTATTATTCTGGCTCTTTGGTCACTTCGGGATATATATATACAATGTATTTCTCTTTTTTGACAACGGCCAATGCCATTCTATTAATGACTAAACACACTATGAGCATGTACCATTTGCACATTTGTTTCCTGAATGCAGAATCATCTTTACAAGTATAGCATATGCATACTACACACATAACAGTTTGTAGCTAATATATATTATTTTGTGACATACACCCCTATGTGGCATCGAATCCACGTAACAGGTCGTCTTTCATTTAGTACACTCCTGATGGACACATTCCATTATTAAAGCAATCAGAGACATGTATTCAAGTACATTCTATGGATTAGCACATGTTCGTGTCAGCACAAGACAAGATGCGGAGTGGGTGGCAGGTGGGAGCATGCGATGGGTAATTTAACGATCGGGGTTCATCCTTACTGGAATTCCGACTGGAATCTTGGTTTGGCCCTCATATACGTCTTTGGCATTTTGTTTGTGACAGTTGAATCTGGTTATACCCCTTATGTGAGTATTGCGATTATTCGTAATCTTATTCTAGGGGAAGGGGCCAAGTGACTTTGTATAGTATGGACCTGGCACCAGGTCAGGTTATTCTAATTTCAAGGCTGAATATATGTTTTCTCGATGTAAATGTTCCGTTCTGATTTTGTGATCCCCCCCCCCCCCCCAATGCAGCAGGTTAAAACAGGATTTAACCCGTTTGCCCGGCCTTAAATGACATTAGCTGTTGATAGGCCGTTAAACACCAATACACAAACAAACAAACAAGATGCGGAACGCCCTCGGGGTAAGGGTATTATCAACTACTTTCACAACTTGCATATGTATTAATAGTGTATATATAGATCCGTCAATATCACATCCTAGTTGCAAAAACGGCCGTGCTGATGGTCATCTTGAAACTGAGTCATTGTAACACTGTACACGACTTGAGTGTATTAGTTTCAATAATGTTTACTTGGAAAAGTAGATACAGCCCATGTAGAGTTTAATGTAGAACTGAATACACCAGTGGCTGCATGATATGTCATGTGTTGTCGTTACCATATATTGTATTTATTGTCCAATTTTTTCAACTCACGAACAAGGTTTAATTTAAATTATTAACACATGTGAAGACATATAATAAATTATGTGTGATTCTTACTGCTGAAGAAAGCCATGCATATTTGGAATAACCATACCAATGCCATCCACCATACAATGTACCATTCTAAATACTGCCTTGCCAATGATCATCATCTTGTTACCAATCACATTAACTAGACCGCTCAATACTAACGTTGTCTTTATTGTCAACAGTCGATACATTTTGGAAACACTTTGAAACATTTATTCCATATTAAAATGGTTGAAATCCATCCATATTGTCTTTGAAAATAAACAAGAATAGCGCACTATAAGCATCGCAGTGTTATTGTTGTTTAATTACTGAAAACTGCAGCTTCATCGTCAATATTATTGAACATCTGGTTATTTCTGCGGCCATTTTGAAACTATAATTATAGCATTGTAAAACTGGACATGTAGCTATTATCAAGTGATTCGATTTGTATATCAAACTGGTATGGATACATGCAATAGTGTAGTACTACATGAAATGCTGTTTAAATCAGCTCCACACAGTAAAGAATATGGAAAAACAAGAGCATTTTGGCCGCCATATTGAATTTCTTGACAAGTATGGACGGATATTGCATCCCAATGAACCTGTAATTTATATTTATTTGTGAGGGAAAACAATGTATATGTGTTTCAATTTTATGAATGTATGTAATCGTTCATAACACTGAACACGCAATTCGCAAAAAAAATATTTGCAAACGGCCTATTTCGGCAGCCATTTTGAAATATATTGCCATTTGCTGATTTAATTATCCTACATCATTTGACATTCACACTGTGACGGAATTATAGAAATTTACCCATTTAATATTGATCAGACTGAACGTTAACTGTCCTTAATTAAACAATAAACTAATGATCGGCGGACATATTGGAAAATGGCCGCCATTTGTTCATCCAGCGGCTTTTTTTAGCGCAGACAACCAGGTTTGATAGACAAGAGGCTACTGAATCTGAAAATCATACTCACCAAAAGGGGGGTTTATTTCTGGCTAAAGGTATAATGTGCTATGCACATAAATGTCGATATATCTGAGAAAACGCCCCTGTTGTTTGTGGACAAGTGTAGAATCATGAACATGCTAATCATCTTTTGAATTCACACAATCTGGTCTGACGGTTTTTAATATTTTGAAAGTCACCGCAATATTCAGACTGCAGTTACAGTGTTTACACATAATCTTATAATACTAATTATTTTCCTAGCCATCTTGTTTGTACTGTAGTAATTTATTTAAAAATACCTGAGACTACTGTCTGTTTCACGAAACCTGTCCAAATTTTACTTTTTTTTCTTCATAATATCAACATTTAAGAATGAGCCTTCTTTTTATTTCGTGAAATGTGGTCAAATATTGATTTTATTACGAAAACTGAGTTTACTATAGGAATTTAACAAGGGGGAAAAAGAGGTGGAGAACCTGGAGGAGGAGTCAAAAACGAAAAATGTTGGAAATTGATTTTGGCTGTGATAATGTAATAAATTCAGTACCGGTATAATTAAAAATAAGAAATTGATCCTTAAATTGAAAGTTTCTCCCTCAAAGTGCACTTAGCAAGATAAGTATACTTTGCAATTATGGTGAAATAGGCTACATGTCAGCTTGCACATTCGCACAGTCCAATCAGGGCGTGTACTGTTCTACATTCAGCCATAGTAACATGTTATCCTCACAAAAAAACGGTATATCATTGTTCGGCTACATGAGGTAAATGGCAGATCAGGATGTACACTGGCTTGAACTGCCATAAACATCATGCCTCTAGTCACAATGGAATGTTTAGTTACATGCAATCTTTCTTCGTACGCCATCCACTTTTTTAACTGCAGAAAACTTCCAGTTACGTTCGTATTTGTGTACGTATTACAACAAAACATATTTGTATATCAGGCATATGGGCACCGCAAAACAGGTATATGTGGTGTGCGATCATGAAGAGACGTTATCAACGTTGAGAGATGACGATAAATACAATTATGCAGACATAGATTGTATGGTGTCCAGTTTACAGAGGTTATTTTGTACCACTTTGACTAGCAGAAGAACGCTCAGTAACAACGGCCCGTGTTTTCTGTACGTTCTGCCACTTTGACTAGCTGAAGAAAACTCAGTAACAACGTCAGTGTTTTCTGTACGTTCTGTCACTTTGACTAGCAGAAGAACGCTCAGTAACAACATTCGTCATTCTGTACTATTTCAGAAGAACGCTCAGTAACAACATTCGTGTTTTCTGTACGTTCTGTCACTTTGACTAGCAGAAGAACGCTCAGTAACAACATTCGTGTTTTCTGTACGTTCTGTCACTTTGACTAGCAGAAGAACGCTCAGTAACAACATCATCTGTACGTTCTGCGACTTTGACTAGAAGAAGAACGATCAGTAACAACATCCGTGTTTTCTGTACGTTCTGCCACTTTGACTAGCAGAAGAACGCTCAGTAACAACGTCGTTGCTTTCTGTACGTTCTGTCACTTTGACTCGCTGAAGAACACTTTCTGCCATTTCCACTCACTGAAGAACACTCAGTAACACCGTCAATACGTTTTGCACGTTCTGCCACGTTGACTAGTAGAAAGCTTCCAGTAACAACGTCCGTATTTTCTGTACGCTGTGCCACTTTTACTAGCTGAAGAACACCTCCAGCAGCAGCGGGTTTTTCTGCACTACGAGCCACTCGAGATTCAGGTGGTTGGAGTGTTTCTCGAATTCTATGCCGAACTCGCGGAGGTAGACGAGGAAGTTGATGACGCGCGTGAACCACCTGTTGAAGTGTCGCCGAGACTTGCGGGAGGCGACGTATTTAAAACATCTGTTCATCTGGTCGTGAATCGCCTCCACCTTCGCTCGCTCGTTCAGGGGTGGATGGCAGCGATCTGAGGGGGTAATATAAACAGTCAGTTGTTAAGGAATACAACAATTTATTACACTCTTGCGAGTTATTTGTACTGGTTTCGCTGTGATAGAAACACGTAATCAACACGTTACAAATAATACACCGTGAAGAGAACACGCGTAATTGCGCGCATGCTTTCTTGGAAACCACGAGCTACCATGCACATTTTTGTCGCGCCCGCTTGCGGAAAGCGCGATATAGTCGGCACTTTGGCGTACGTAGTACGTACGTACGTGTGTCCGGTTAAAGTTTTTGGTTAAGTTTTTTGGTTAAGTTTTTTGGTTAAAGTTTTTGGTTAAGCTTTTTGGTTAA
The DNA here is from genome assembly GCA_029237695.1 of Conchocele bisecta. Taxonomy (NCBI): domain Eukaryota; kingdom Metazoa; phylum Mollusca; class Bivalvia; order Lucinida; family Thyasiridae; genus Conchocele; species Conchocele bisecta. Next base: position 8,673,690 of record CM055273.1, read on the forward strand.
GTTTTTTGGTTTTTTGGTTAAAGATTTTGGTTAAGTTTTTTGGTTAAGTTGTTTGGTTAAAGTTTTTGGTTAAGTTTTTTGGTTAAAATTTTTCGTTATACTATATCTCTGCAACTGCTTTGCCCATTACCTTGAAACTTCACATGGGTGTTTATCATCATCTATATTTTCATTCTACCCCCCCCCCTCCCGTGCGGCCCCTGTGCCCAATGTCAAGGTCAAATTACTTTGAAGTTTTTGGTTAAGTTTTTTGGTTAAAGTTTTTCGTTGTACTATATCTCTGCAACTGCTTTGCCCATTACCTTGAAATTTCACATGGGTGTTTATCATCATCTATATTTTCATTCTACATCCCTCCCGTGCGGCCCCTGTGCACACTGTCAAGGTCAAATTACTTTGAAGTTTTTGGTTAAGTTGTTTGGTTAAGTTTTTTGGTTAAGTTTTTTGGTTAAAGGTTTTCGTTATACTATATCTCTGCAACTGCTTTGCCCATTACCTTGAAACTTCACATGGATGTTTATCATCATCTATATTTTCATTCTACCCCCTCCCGTGTGGCCTCTGTGCCCAATGTCAAGGTCAAATTACTTTGAAGTTTTTGGTTAAGTTTTTTGGTTAATGTTTTTTGTTATACTATATCTCTGCAACTGCTTTGCCCATTACCTTGAAACTTCACATGGGTGTTTATCATCATCTATATTTTCATTCTACCCCCCTCCCGTGTGGCCCCTGTGCCCAATGTCAAATTACTTTGAAGTTTTTGGTTAAACTTTTTGGTTACATTTTTTGGCGCGCTCGCTTGCGGTAAGCGCGATATAGTCGGCACTTTGGCGTACATACGTACGTACGTACGTGTGTCCGGTTAAAGTTTTTGGTTAAGTTTTTTGGTTAAGTTTTTTGGTTAAAGTTTTTCGTTATACTAGATCTCTTTTTTTAGTGTCCATGCTTCGCCACAAGGCGCGACATGCAGGCCACGGCCATCTAGTTTAATTTTAATTAGTCAAAACAAAGTTATTTGAAATTCCTTGGAGAGGGTCTCGACTAATCTACAATGTTAATGGGATTGAACACATTCCAAACATGCACTCAGATAAATCTAGTCCATAGAAACAGCTGCGTAATTTGGATTTCAAAAAGTTTACATGACGTCACGTTTGACGTCACACAGCGTGACTTCCAAAGGCGGGAAACACGTCATTGTGTAACTATTCATGCACACAGCACACTTCATTGATTATAATCGCTAAAATAGACTAAATGTGAATATATATCCGCCGTGGAAGTGTACTAAATTGGATAATCCATCGTGTCCTTCGGCGCCCGTGCAAGCAACTCGATCGCTACGCTCACTCGTTGCTTACGCGGAAGCCGACGCACTCGTGTATTATTTCCCGCTATTAAAAATATATGATGTAATATCCTGTATGGGCTGTTGCGTTTACTGTAGAGCACTCTACATTTGATCTGTTTAAAGTAACGAAGTCCGAAGTGGATTCCAAATATATTGTGTACCACATTATACGCAATAATCCATAGTTTTATTACTTATATTACACTGTATTTTCAGACAGTTTCAAAACGTAAATAACCACATAAAAGTCATGGCATTTAATCTTGTTTTGTAGCATGGGTCCTTTTTTAGTATGTTCATTTTCACCTGGTTAAATCAGTTATTCTGCAATAATTCCCGAGGCGGAGCCTAAAACTGTGCTCCAACTGTAGGTACGCGTCATAAGTTATGGCAGAATAATTGAGTTGACGAGGTGCAGTTTTTCCACAGTTCAACGTCAGCTACAAAGTACAACAAAGAAATAGTCCTGCATCTCATGTCCCACCAATTTATTGATATTTTGTCCTAAATGGCAGACAATTCAACCTGCTATTGATATAAATGACCAACAATGTGACAAACCCGGCTTATCTCTGTTTTGAGCAGTATAGCTTCAGATGGTGTTGCTCGCTCATCTGTAACCTGATAACCAACCGTCTGTTTGATTGATAGAGTTTATTTTTACATGACTGCCTTTGTTCGACACCGCTCACAGCCGTGGTCAAACGTACATCACGTGCTGTTTGACCATGACTGTAGACAATGCTCATTCCAGGACCAATCCAACACATACGTAATACATGTGTCTCATGGCGTTACTAGAACGCGCCATTACGTCACAAGACGGTCGCATTGAACTTTTTAAATTGATGCGGCTGCATCACGCGATGTGTACTGCGGCCCCGGAATATGTACGAGTAAATCAGCTGGTAGAATGGAGCAGATTATCAAAGTACCGAAAGTACTGCATATATGATCAAATTACACGATATTTCCGAGGGAATTGTAACAATAACGTTCGACCATGTCCAGTCGTGGGTAAACATTTGCCGTGGGACTTGAAAACTGTTTGAATCCACGGCATATGGCCTTGGGGTTCAAACAGTTCCCTCGTGCCACGGCAAAAGTTTACCTACGGCTGGATATTGTCAAACCTTATATTCAACTACCAGTTTGAAATACCGGATTTATTTCCCGAGACATCTGAACATTCGATAAAATAACGTTAGCGTATTAATTGTTTATTCGCCGGAAATGACGTCAACACTTTTGCAATGCAATGTATTGTAATGTAAATAGAGCTGTGTACTCAGAACTATTATTATGGGTACTACCGGATTCAAGTCCATGTGTACCAGTAACGGGTGTACACAGTACAATAAACGCCAACATGCAATGCAATATTACCTGGAAACGTTATGGAGACCCCCCCGTCAATGTATTATTAGGAACATCATTGCGATCCCCCGTCTATTAACCTACTAGGAACGTTATTGAGATCCCCCGTCTATTACCCGGGAACGTTATGAAGATCCCCCGTCTATTGATCTGGGAACGTTATGGAGATCCCCGTCTATTACATGGGGACGTTATGGAAATCCCCCGTTTGTTACATTGGAACGTTATGGAGATTGCCTGGAAACATTATGGAGATTCCCCGTCTATTACCTGGGAACGTTATGGAGATTGCCTGGAAACATTATGGAGATTCCCCGTCTATTACCTGGGAACGTTATGGAAATCCCCGGTTTATTACTTTGGAACGTTATGGAGATCCCCGTCTAATACATGGACACGTTATGGAGATCCCCCGTCTAATAAATTGAAACATTATGGAGATCCCCCGTCTATTACCTGGGAACGCACACCTATTACCTAGGAACGTTATGGAGGTCCCACGTCTATTACCTGGGAAAGTTATGGAGATCCTACGTTACCTAGGAACGTCATCAATATATCCCGTTACCTGGGAACGCTATAGAGATCCCCGTGTATTAACTGGGAACGTTATGGAAATACCACATTACCTGGGAACGTTATGGAGATCCGTCTATTACATGGTAACGTTATGGAAATATCCCGTATATTACATGGGAACGTTATGGAGATCCCTGTCTTACCCAATTACATGTGATCGTTATGGAGATCCCGCGTATATTGACAGGGAACGTTATGAATATCCGCCGACCTGGGATCGTTATGGAGATCCCCCGTATATTGTCGGGAAACGTTATGGAGATCCCGCGTTTATTATGGAGATCCCCTATTACCTGGGAACGTTATGTAGATCCCCTGTTACCTGGGAACGTTATGGAGATCTTCTGTTACCTGGGAACGTTATGGAAATATTATGTTACCTGGGAACGTTATGGAGATCTTCTGTTACCTGGGAGCGTTATGGAGATCCCCGTGTATTAACTGATAACGTTATGGAGATCCCCCGTATATTACCTGGGAACGTTACGGAGATTCCCCGTAGGCACGCCGTCTCCTCCTTGGTCAGATCCAGCTTCTGGCCGAGATTGGTCAGCGTCCAGAGCATGTCCACTAGCGCCCGGCCCCACACGTGCTCCAACTCGTCTCCATGAAAACGCCACTCACAGGCGCCCACTTGTAGCCGACTGTTGAAGCAGCGGATATGTCCGATGTACCAGATATCAAATCTGGACGCTGTGAGAAATTGCAAGGTCATCGGAGATTACACAACTTTCTGAGCACGTGCTCCAGGAAGTTTGATCAAGCTTCCTAGTTTAGTACAACGTTCGACACCATGTTCAGATAGTGTTTGGACTATTGTACCTGGTAACCAGTTGCTTGAATGAAATGAAATACCAACGCTCCAGATAAGTTTTGTATCTAAAGATTTTGCAGCTCAAGTAAGTAAGTTTTCGACTTTATTACAGTATTTTCACTACTCAATTTGAAAATCAACGCGTATTTTCACATTGCTGTGAGTATTTTGTATTCCCACTTTTGATAATCGATGCGTATTCTGCTAAAAATAAGTGCGTAAAATACTCCAATACGCCCCTTATCTGAAGCTCTGCGTTACAGTTATGGCACACACTTATGGTATGGTATGGTCATAAACCGTGTTGTACTTATTTTCTTATACGGAGCCCCGCAGGGGACATCGATTTTTGTTATTAATTCGTTCCCTCAATTTAACAATTCGTTCCCTCCCACGAAATGACAATTCGTTCCCTCAATTTAACAATTCGTTCCCTCGAATTCACAATTCGTTCCCACGATATAACAATTCGTAGGAACGAATTGTTATTTCGTGGGAACGAATTGTTAAGTTGAGGGAACGAATTGTTAATTTGTGGGAACGAACTGTTAATTCGTGGGAACGAATTGTCAAATTGAGGGAACGAATTGTTTATTTCGTGGGAACGAATTGTTAATTCGTAGGAACGAATTAATACAAAAAAGAATTATACGTCCCCTGCGGGGCTCCGTAAATATAGGGTATAGGGTCGTAGCGTGAAAGTACGTGCACTGATTGGCTCGGATTTATGACGTAATAAATCACGTGCAGCTAATTCTATGTTGGATTAGTGACTATTTATTTTCTGATACTAAGTTTTAAGGCCATAACAAAGTACTGTAGTTCTCAGATATCGCCGCGTTGAAAGAAATCCCTACGCGTCGATCATTTTACGGTCATGAACAAATTAAATACTGTACTGTAAATTCGCCACATCACTAATAAAAAACACTAGCATGCAAACACATGTTAAATCCAATCATGTCTGACGAAAGTCTTGTGATTGTTCACGTCTAAATTAAACATGTTATAGTAACTTTATAGAACATATATGCGTCTGGCAACTTGACAAAACTTAGAGACGAACGTATCACTCCAACAAAATATATTTAAAAAAGAATCCGCCATCCCGCGTCAAATTTCACAAACCCCGTGTCTTAAGAACCAAGTTACTTTTGTTATGGCCTAAACGATTATTCACGCTATTGCAACATCAAATTGGTATAAGCAGAATTATTATACCTCATCGTAATTTCTAGGCATTCATTGGTCAGACTGCTGTGGTATTAGCCAATTTGGGATATTCCCCGTCCACTGCGACCGAAGACGTCACACTAACGTCATACATCATTACAAAAACAGCCGAACGTCGTGGCGTAGTGGTAGGGTTGAAGGAAATTGTGGTATTTATCGAATATATTTCGATTTACACAAACTCAACATTGCATCAACATTTTATTTGATAAAATCCGGTAATATTGAGTAGTATATAAGAGTCACAATGATACCACCACCCTCTGAAAGGCACCGGCTAACGCGCGGTGCACCCCACCGCATGGTGGTATCATTTGTGACTCTTATATACTACTCGGATTTTCCCCCACTGTTCGGCGGGTATGTATGAGAAGAATGGAAAAATATTTTTCATCAACCGCGAGACCATATATTTATGACATGAGAAGATACACCCTATTAGAGATAAGAATCCCTATGTTATACTCAGTATATATATAACATAATGGTTCTAGTTAAGTGTGCGTGGTTGAAGACAGGTAGTCACGACAGACGTTTTCGCACCGGTATTTACGAATATTGCAAACATCATCGTGCATGGATGCGAAGAGGTTCCGTTTCGCCTCGGCCATGTCGGCATTGTGGGGTAGGGACCAAAGCCGAGTCATTGCTATGTCCACCATGCGGTGGAACTCAGGCTACTCATCGAATGGTTAACAAGGAATTACGTGCTCTCAAGTATTATCGTTTAGTAATAATTCAAATCGGAAAGTCAGTTAGAAAGTTAGAATCGATCTGATGTGTAGTTTTTGATAAGTTACGGTGTTTCTACAGCATTAAAACACTGTAAAATCCGTCCCAAAAGTATGGAGCTTTTCGGCTACCTTGTTTCAGCTACCCAACGAAATAGCCGAAATCGCACTAGTGTACAAACTGAATAGACCAAAAGTGCGGACCACCTATAGAATACAGAGCCAAGTTAGACAACTGTGTACTTCTAAAACGGGTCTTCCTTGACAGAGTTGTCTTTCTTATACCATACATTTCCACCAACAAAAGTTAGGTTTATATACGAGAAATAAACACAGTTCATTGTCGGGACGCCGGCAATAATACCTCAGCGCTGAGACAAGTTTCGCCACATGTACTTCACTCTGGCCGCTCTACACATTATAGTTTACTACACCAATATAATTAATTTTATAATTTTAAGAAACTTTTTAAATTATTTTTTTAATAATTATTTACTAAAATATCGCAATTTCCAGGATGGTGGTGCAGTAACATTTCCTCCGACTTTATTGTCAAGTTTTACCCTCAATTTATCCCAATCAGTACTCTCAATCTTGGGCATGGTGGCGCGCGCTTTGGTTCTAATATCATTTTTTAATTCTTCATATCTCCTCATTTCTTCCACAACGGATTCAAACTCTAAATTTGATATTTAATTATCGGCCAACGCTTTGGACACTATAACGTCGATGCTATTTTTCTTAGACCTATCGAGAACGGATATTTTACCCCGTTCTTCCCCATCTACTACAAGATTTATCGTGACCGCGCCCACAGGTTTACCACTAGCGTTAACCGAGCAGACCGCCATTCAGAGAACTGTACCTGTAGCTTTCATGGCGTATCCCCCACATTTATTACTCGCTTTGGCACCGAACGAATATTCATAGAGCCCCTCAACCAATGGGCCCCGCTTCTCAGCCCAAACTGTTATGACACGTTTTTGCGTTTTCATTGTTTGCAACAATCCGGCAACCGCCCCGATAGAGGTATGGGCCTCAACACGAACATTTTCAGTGGTCTCCTCAAGCGCTTTGTTCGCAGCTCTACGATCACGTTTCAGGTTATCGGAAACTTCGGTTATTTTTCCGTCTAGTTCAGTAAGTGCCGCTTCTCTGATGAGAGAGTCCTCTGAGCGCAACACCTCATAAGCCTCCGTAATGGTCGCCTGGTGGTCTTCCAGGGCTTTTTCAACACCCAACCGGGCCTCTTTTTTAAATTCAGTTATTTTTCCGTCTAGTTCAGCAACCGCCACTTCTCTGATGAGAGAGTCCTCTAAGCGCAACACCCCATAAGCCTCCGTAAGGGCCGCCTGGTGGTCTTCTCGGACTTTATTAATACCCGTTCGGACCCCTCCCCACAACCCCCAACCGGGCCTCCTTTCGAAATTCGGTTATTTTTCCGTCTAGTTCAGTAAGTGCTGCTTCTCTGTTGAGAGAGTCTTCTAAGCGAAACACCCTATAAGCCGCCATAAGGGCCGCCTGGTGGTCTTCTTTGAGTCCCTCAACCCCCAACCGGGTCTCTTTTTTAAATTCTGTTATTTTTTCGTCTAGTTTAGTAAGTGCTGCTTCTCTGATGAGAGAGTCCTCTGAGCGCAACACCTCATAAGCCTCCGTAATGGTCGCCTGGTGGTCTTCCAGGGCTTTTTCAACACCCAACCGGGCCTCTTTTTTAAATTCAGTTATTTTTCCGTCTAGTTCAGCAACCGCCACTTCTCTGATGAGAGAGTCCTCTAAGCGCAACACCCCATAAGCCTCCGTAAGGGCCGCCTGGTGGTCTTCTCGGACTTTATTAATACCCGTTCGGACCCCCTCAACCCCCAACCGGGCCTCCTTTCGAAATTCGGTTATTTTTCCGTCTAGTTCAGTAAGTGCTGCTTCTCTGTTGAGAGAGACTTCTAAGCGAAACACCCTATAAGCCGCCATAAGGGCCGCCTGGTGGTCTTCTTTGAGTCCCTCAACCCCCAACCGGGTCTCTTTTTTAAATTCTGTTATTTTTTCGTCTAGTTTAGTAAGTGCTGCTTCTCTGATGAGAGAGTCCTCTGAGCGCAACACCCTATACGCCTCCGTAAGGGCTGCCTGGTGGTCTTCTCGGGCTTTCTCAATACCCGTTCGGACTCCCTCAATCACCAACCGGGCCTCTTTTCGAAATTTGGTTATTTGTTCACCTAGTTCAGTAAGTGCTGCTTCTCTGTTGGGAGAGTCCTCTGATCGCAACACCCTATACGCCTCCGTAAGAGCCACCTGGTGGTCTTCTTTGAGTCCCTCAATTTTCGCCCGGGCCTCTTTCCCAACTTGTGCAGTCGCCGTTAGCACTTCTACTCTAACATCTGCTATACTCCTGCGAATCCCGTTTGTGGCCTTCGATATAGTTTTATTGATCAGGGCCTTGGTTCTTCCGGTGGTTAAAACGTCACTCTCTGTCGGGACGAATCCCCCTTCTGCTGGTTCCAAATTCTTTGAATCTGTCACCCAATCCCGATTGGTATTGGAAGAACTACCTGGTCCGTATATACTCATTTTCAATAATATTGACAATTCTATTACGAACATGCGTTTAATTAATTGGAAATTTCGAGAACGACCGAAATCGGGTAATAGTTATTCAACTTTCTCGCTTGATCATCGAGAATAGAGACCGTAAATTCGTGGATATGTCCCGATTCCAAAACTTTCATCTCGGGGCATGGGAAGTCTAAGGTCACCGTATCCCCAAAGAAACAGTCGCTGGCTTGCACGGTTTTCAGTAATGTGCTGGGGGATCCGTCTACCGTGCTGTACGATGTGTTCACCCGATCCAGGTGCACCCTGAGAGATTTCGTGAAGGCGAAGTCCACCGGGTTATCACCGACGTACTCACCCGGGGTAAACACTCCTTTATTTGCGGAGTATGTCTCTCTAAAAGCGAGTTGAATACCTAACCCCGGGGAGACCACTACCTTATTATCAGGGCTGATGGTCATTGTTGCGAGCCCGGTAGCCTTCGATACTGTGAGGTTGATTATACCGTCAAGCTCTGAGTTGATAAAATCTTTGAGCTGTCTTGTTCCCCACAGTCCGTGAGGCAGCTTTACACCGAATTGTTGTTCATCCTTCATATAGTAAAACCCTTCACTCTTTCCCACATTCTGCCATCCAACCGTGAAGGTGATTGATCTGAGGCCCACCCAGCGTTTTCCGCAGCAGTTGTCGATTGACTTCTGAAGTTCACAACTCTCTTTTTGAACATTAGTGATAGTAGCAAACATAATAATATCTTTCAATGGATACCAAGGCATTTAGCTTTAATTCAAATGCAAAGTACGATGTCGGTGGTAAATACACGCAAAAAGACGTTGTTAACCACCTTGTACACCCAACCGTAACAGTTAGACCGGAAAGTGGCTTTACCACCAATTTCCCTAACACGTTTGAGAAATATGTAGTTCCAAAGACTACTAGTCAAGATGTAATACTAAGATGGGATTTTTCCTATATGAACTTCTGGCAGAACCAGCTAAATTTCGCTGTATGGTGCGCAACGGCCGGATGTGGAGTTTCGCATCAAGACCATCTGACATCCAAGAATGTCATGCTCCGAAGTGTCTACAACTTTCACGTGTATTACACCATTAGGAGGATTCTCAAAGAACTAGGTATTCCACTACCTCAAGACGACGGCTGGGATCCCATTTCCAGCGCATACGACCGTAAGGCGTTCGAAAGATTGTGTAACGAATTTGGGGTACCAAAAGACGCGGACTGGAGACAGAAAGTATACACCCCAACTAACAGTTTAGGGTTAGTTCACCTTAAAGGCTTAGTTAGTGGTGAGCATCTTGATAAAGTTCCCGCATATTTCTCAGGGTTGTGGAGTGCTCGCGGAGCTACCACACCACCAGTTAGAAAAATGGCAACATGGACTAAATATAATTATAAATTGAATAAGATGACGTTCGGTGATGAAGTGCTTGGTGGGCTTGCGTGTAAAGACGGTTATTGTCATTGGCTACCTACTAAAGTAGCCCACGTGGAATACCTAGACCTGGGTGATACTCCACAGATGCGAAATGCGTGGACCACATTTATGTTAGATAAAAGCACTGGATTTACGCTGGGTGGGGTTATTCGCCTAAACGAATCCATTCGCATATACGTATGGGCAATCCTCGCCTCACAGAAGCAAACGCGCAGCGCTATACTGGATACGGGAACGGCCTTTGACGCACAAAAACAGTTCTTGGCACTTGTCGAGGACGCCATCTCAGCTAAGGTGGACCTCCAGAAGGCGATCCAGAATTATCAAGACGTTTTGCAGACTGTACGCACACCGGTAGACTACGCATTTGGAATAGGTCTTTATATGGCGCCGAGCAATATGATACTACGAGACGACCCGGTTGACGGTTACAATAATCAGATCGTAGTCGCAACCACCAATCAAAAAATCGGCCGCAACGGAAACGTGAACACGGGTATCATCAAACTCCCCCCCCCCAAGACGGTCGGGAGCGGAGTTGTAAGTGGAACCTATTACGTAAAACACCCAAAACACAAAATGGATACACCTCCCTCAATACAATCAGGATTGAAGTTGAACCCAGTACCCCCAATTCACAAATTGGATGCACCATCGAGTTCCCCCAATCCAATCATCAACAATGTTGAAATTGGAACAGGAGCGGAAAAACCAATTGAGATTGAAAGCACAACACACGAGGAGGAGAAATTAGGGCTCGTCGTCACCCTCGTGGTGATCGGACTACTCGCGCTTTGGTTTTAGGAACTCTCGAGAGAATAAAAGTAGGAGACCAGCGATCGCCACGATTAAAGCCCAAGTATTTTTATCGAGCCATCCGACCGTTTTTGCTAATATAGATAGCAAGAAGGAGACGAGACCTCCGATCAACCCAGGCAAGCGCGGCAGCCGACTTTCCGGCTAATTTAGCCAGGAGACTGGCGAGGGCTTTTAGTTGTTTATTTAACCCACTCCTTGGCTCCACCGGATGGCGCGGGTGCTGGTGCGGGTGGTGAAGTGGGTGCAGTCGCACCGCCAGTGAAAGCTAGAACTATAGTAGATATAGTCATACCGAGAGCCGCGAGGATGCTTGCTATCGTGATGCCCTGCTCTCTGAACAGAGTGCGAAGACGCTCACCGAGTGTCGTGTCCTCGTGCAGAACCCTCGAGATTGTTTCGCGGATCCGACTTATTTGTGTGCGGAGAGCCTCACGGCAAGCCGATACAGCCTGCAAGCGAGCTTCTCTTTCTTCCCGCAACGACCGCAGGCGTTCGGTGATCCGCTCGGTAGATTCTCTATTGCCACCGGATTCCGAGTTCGTTTCTTATGAGTTGGCCACCGCCCGGGTTTCCTGCAATGGTGCTCAGTGCTAGAGGTTTACTGGTCCTCGTGTTGACTACTGGGATATTTGATGCTGCTTTTAGTCGCAATCTACCGTTCAGATAAAATTTGAACTTGGAGTAGTCGCGACCGACAGATGGGACCAGAACTTTTTCTGCTAAACTGTTGTAGTAGTCGTTTACAGCTCCCTCGAGTAATTTCCGACTTTGACTAGTGGTAGCGCCACCTAATTCCCCCAATTGCGATTGGATTGGAACTGGAGTCTCTATGAAGGGCGTTTCGTTATCGTTATCATCATCTATGTCATCATCATCCTCATCGACGTAATCGTCTCTGCCGATTTCATCCATGTCAATATCGTAATCAGCCATCTTTATAATTTTCTTAAAATTAATTATGTATTAAAGACAAAACCATACGGGTTTAATAGTTTCACTAAATTATGTCTTCGAGTCAATACGGTCGCAAACTCAATCCATACCTCAGACTGCGTGAGCCCCTCGGGGAGAAAGGCGTGAGACAGAGTGTCGTTATTACGAACAACCCATCGACGATCGACCAGAACCAGCAGCTCTTAGTCCGCTTCCCCAACCTCGGAGCTAGCGACGTCATTGTGCCGGGGACTGTTCGCCTCGCTTTCACTATTTCGCTGACGTCGACGGACGCGGACCGAACCGTCGTTCAGAACCTGGGTCGCGCCATCGTCAAGAAGACCATGATAAAGATTTCTGGTAATGAGGTGATGTCGATCGACGACAGCGACGTCTACAATTGTTATCAGGACCTGTGGAAGACGGTGCAAGAGCGCGAAAACGCTGTCTATCAGGGTATTGACACCAGCAAAAATAAGAACGTAACCAAACTTTGAATCGGGGCTGGTAACAAGGCAGATAACAACGCGAGCGACAACGCGGTCGCGGGCGCTTACGGCAACCGCGTCTACATCCCGCTCGACTTCAAGTAGCTGGAGAGTCACATGCCCTACTATCAGAGTGCTTTGGCTGACCGCCTCGAATACGAACTAACGTTCAACGACTACGGCCGAGTTATCATAGCCACCGACATAACATCGACGTATACGATCGACAATGTGTCGCTGGAGTACGACATGGTCACGATGCCCGAACTCGCGCGATTGATCAGAACCCAGTATGCCGGGCGCGTTGCCATACTTTACGACCGAGTTCTTCGCCACCGCAAGATGACGAAAGACAAAGGCGACACATTGTGGAATATTAATGTCAACGTACCCGCCCGCTCGATGAAAGGTATACTGATGCTGTTCAAGGATGCTCGGTTCGCGCTCGGTGGTAGAAAAACCGACAAATTCTATAACCCCAAAATCACGAAGGTAGAGGTGACGATCGAGGGAGTCCCCAATCAACTCTACAGCGCGGGTCTTCGCGCGCACCAGCAGTGGGATGAAGTAAGAAAGCAGTTTGCTGCCGGCTCTAAGCGCTCTCCGGAGGTTGCAGCAGTTGCCAAAGACCTGCATCTCTCGGCCGTCTCCCTCGCGGAGTTCCTGAAGACCAAATACGCGTTATGGCTAGACATGCGAGCCAGCGACGATGACCAAATACACGGTAGCGGACGCCAAGTTGAGAACGCTAGTGAGGGTGTGACGATCCAGATAACCAAAGAGGCGGACGGAGCCGGGCCATTGAACGTGTACTTATATATAATTACAGACGCACAACTCAACATCGAAGATGGCCGATACATCTCAGCACTCTACTGATTTAATTAATAATTTTGAAAAAAAGAAAGAAAATTAGCAATCAATACCAATTCACGATTGGAGATGCCCACTCTGCCATAATATGTGGGCAGACAGGATGTGGAAAAACGGTTTTCATCCTCGACTTGCTTGAGGGGTCCTACCGCGATGCCTTTCGTCACATTGTGATCCTGTGTCCCACTGTGCGGCACAACGATACTTATCAGCGGCGCCCGTGGGTATGGACCGACCCTGAGGTATACGTTATTGACCCCGGTGATAGGCTTCACGATTGGTTGCGTATCTTCTACCAAATACTACAGGGCGAGCCCACCCTATACGTGATTGACGACTGCTCGGCCAAGGCGGCGATGACCAAAAAGAAGGACATGCTCTCCGAGCTCGCATTTTCTGGCCGCCATGCTAGACAAAGCGTATGGATCTCCACTCAAAAGTACAACGCCGTCCTCAAGGATCTGCGCGAGCAAACGAAATGGGTCGCCCTCTTTCACTGCAAGGACCGAGACTCATTCGATGACTGTCTTCGAGAGAATGACGTTATCCCAACCCGCGAGGAGCGCCTGGAGGTTCGATAGATGCTTTCCGAAACTAAGCACGCCAAGCTTTTGTTAAAGACTGATCAACCAACTGCTTATAAAGTTATCAATTAATTAACGCTCGTTAGTAACTGCCGAGTAAATGATTAACAATGTGAACAAAGTTGAACCAATGTTAGCAATTGTGAACAATGTTGAACAATGCTTAGCAATTGCTGAACAATGCTGAACAAATGCGTAACAAATGTTGAACACATGCTGAACAATGGTTAACAATGTTAACAATTTGGTGCTCCGCTGCGAGCTTTGTTGCGAGCATAACGGTGATCATAAGTATCGGGTGGTGCGCTTGGCAATATGTTAAAGTGATGAGACTTGTTAGAATAGCTAAATTAATTTTAAGAAAATTAGCAATAATGAACTGCGACGAACTTCTCGATCAGCTAATGGAAGAAACCTCAACTCCGACTGCCGACACGGTATCTTTCCTGAAAGATAATGAAACATCAACTCCGACAGAGCAATCGGGATCAACTTCTACTCCAACGGCAGTTGGTATTGGGTTGAGTGCAACGACTCCGAATGAAAATGAAAATGCGGCGCGACGAGAGCGGCTAGCTGCGCTGGTTGGTGGGGGACAATCGGAGCATTATCTCGGTAGGCGTCTCTCAGTTTTTCAGGTGGATAAGATGTCAGATGCGGAGATCGATAAAATGTATGCGCGATACGAATCTAGGTTAGGTGCGGAGATGACAAAAACTCTTGGATCGGCGGCTATTCATTTGTACGCAACCGCCGTTAGTATACCTCTCCCTATATCAAACACCGCCGCGGGATTGATTGGCGATCTAGAGACTGACCCTTTTATAGGTCACACTCTTAGAACAGCCTGCTGCTCAATTTATCACAAGTTTGGAATGTACTTAGCTCCGCTGACAACCGCGTTGACCACGGGTAAACACTGTCAATTTGGACATATATGCCCACGAACTATAAGCCCTAATATTAATATCATAAATGATGACACAAGACACACCTGCGAGAGTGACGGAACAGCAATCCCCGATTGCACCTCCAACAGCATTGGGGATTGGTCCAACCCAATCGAACCCGATTGCAGCACTTCCAACTCCGATTGATCCTCCAACCCAATCGCGATTGGAGTTGGGGGTTGCACGACATAAAAACCCAAAAAGGCAGGCAGCTGGGAGGGCGGCGGCTGCCACCCGAAAAGTTAAACAAGATAAAATACTCGCCGAGCTTCGAGAGGCTAAACAGTCGTTGCAATCGGGGACGGAGACAGCAAAACATCTGAAGACAGAGCAATCAGGTTCAACAGTGTTGAGTGCAACAGCACCCCAATTCACGAATTGGAAGCACACTCAACACCCAATCGAGGTTGGACGAATCCGATTGAACCCCAATTCACGAATTGGAGTTGGGTTGTTGGTGGTGGTCTGGCAGTTGTTGGTGCCCTGTGCGTGTGGAAATACCCCCTATTACACCAATCCTTATCGAAAAAACAACCAGCCAGTGTTCTGAAGAAAGTTCCGAAACCGATTGCGCCCCATTTAAACATTGATCGCGATCCCTTTTATATGCAATAATTATAGTTATCAATAATGGCTGAAAAAGATGGTAAAATGATAGTGAAAGCGCTTTATAACACCATGGTGATATTGGGTTTCAGTATCGGGTATGCTGGACTAGGAAAGATGGCCTTCGGATGGCCCGCTCCCAAATTGGACATGACTGTGAGAGACGTAGAGCTCATGACCTTAGATGTAGTGGCCGCAATTTCGACCCGAGATTATCTAATTAAAGTTGGAATTCTACCCGATAATATATGGAAATAAATGGCTTCGATCGGAATAATGATAGGTGGTGTGCTTGTAAACGCATTGACGTTCAGCGGTAGCAACTTTATATTCTCGAAAATGAGAAGCTCGAACGTGGATGAGGAGCGCAAGCGTCACGATTTAGCTGTAGAACAACTTAATAGCGCAAAGGAAGCGTGGTCGAAAAAACGAACCACCCATCTGGACTGGGTTAATGAAGAGCTTCGCCGCGCAAACTTTCCAGAACGTTGAAGAAGCCAACCGCGAGTACGCGCTGGCATATCCACAGAAAAGTCTCGCACCGCTGGATCGCGAGCCCCAACTTTCAGATTTCTATGTACCGTCAGAGCCCCAAAAAGATCGCGAGATCGCGTTCATCGTCGTGGGAATGGTATGGTGGTGCTCGTCGGCTACTATATTCAATCGAGATTGAAATAAGCAATAAACAATAATTAATTTTAAAAACATTTTTTTTATAAATATATATATATAGAACGATGTCAGTTGACGAACTTTATTTTGCTATGATTGATGTAGGCTACACTGCCCTTAAACACCGTATAGCTGGTGCAAAGGGTATGATTCTTCTGGCCCGAGATTCTCTCGAGACGTGGCGGGAGGATGAAAAAGCGGGCACCCTTTTCGCAAAGCGGATGTTAGATTCCTCCGAATTAGATTCCTCCGAGTTAGATTTTCCCAAGTTCCTTCAGAACTTAACCCCCAATCGCAATTGTACTTCCAAAAAAGGTTTATTATTAACGACGCAGTTACCGGACGATCTGGCGAGGGCATGTTGGAGATTGTCCGATATATTAGAATATATCACATACGATGAACACGCTCAAACTTAATACCAAACTATCGGTTCGCCTAACGCGCAAGCTAGCGAATACATACTACAGCCCCCGCGGCTACTGGAAGGGACTCGCGGCCATCAAGAACCTCGCGGTAGCGACCAAGATTTCAGAAAACGCTGTCAAGGAATGGCTCAAGAAGCAGGCCATCTGGCAGATATATTTGCCCGCGCCTCACAATATTCCGCGCCCGAAATTCGACGTGCCGGTGCCGAACGAAGTCCACCAAGCAGACCTCCTATTTCTCCCTCACGATCGCGTCGGTCGCAAGACGTACAAGTACGCACTGACAATCGTTGACGTAGCGACGTTATAAGGAGGCTGAGCCGTTGGCCACTAAAGAGTCTAAGCAGGTGGCCGAGGCTCTTTCCCGATTATATAAGAGGAGTCCTGTCAATTGGCCAAATCTTCTCCAGGTCGATCCCGGCCGCGAGTTCATGGGCGCGGTCTCTCATCTATTGTCTAAGCACGACGTTTCTGTCAAACACGGCCTCGTCAACATCCACCGAGACCAGGGGATCGTGGAGCGCGCTTCAATAGAACCCTGGCTGAGAGACTGTTCGGTCACCAATACGCCAAAGAACTTGTAGACCCTCATTCGCGATCGACCGAGTGGGTGGCCAGACAGCCCGCCGTGGTCTCCACACTGAACGGAGAGGTGACCAGATTTATCGATAAGAAGCCTGTAGATGCCGCCATCAAGTTTAAAAGGGTGACGAGCAAGCCCTCTGCCGTCTCGCGCGGGCGACCCGTTGGTTTAGAGGAGCAGCAATCGCCGATTGCGCTTCCATCGGATGTTGACGTCAGGTACCTCTATCAACCGGGAGAGCTCGAAGGTGGTCACCGCCGCGCGACTGATCCCGTGTGGTCTCTCAATGTATATCATCTAGATCGATCTATTACCAAACCTGATGAGCCCGTGCTCTACTATTTGGCTGATGGTCCATCTCGCGGGTTTTTTCACGAAGAACTTCTTATGGTACCTTCTGACACCCAGCTACCCCCGGATCGTCAGAGTCTTTGGCATTCTCCCCTTTTTTAGAGTCTTTTTTTTTTTTTTACCTATCTTATCGGCTCGATGTGTACCCCGTCTTCCATCACTCTCCTCTTGTCGTAGTACGCCGACAACCCCAACTTCTCCTGCTTGTACGTCTTCATCACCCCGTTAACCATTCGGAATCCCATGTTCTCCGCCATATCCTTACCCCCTTCGAGAGCACTCTTGTTCCTTCCCCAAGTCAGATCGTTAGATCTCTTCGACATCCCCTTAGCCTAGTGCTTAGATTTTCCTTCACCGCTCACGTAGTAACACTTGCTGCACAGAGCGATAGCTCTATCCCCTTCGAATTCCAGCTTGAACAGTCCCGGAGTTCTGTTGCTCCATTTATCCCACGCCAACCACTCGGTCTTCTCCTTATTGAACTTTCTCTTCATATCCTTTCTCACCACCGCCGCCAGCGTCTTCTCCGACAGCGCGAAGTACATGCTGTCAGTGTCCATCTGTATAAGTTCGAAATCTGCTCGATCCACGTACTTGTCCAAGAAGTCGTAGTAGAACTCGAGCATCCGGAGCTTGGCCAGCTGGTAGACCGCTATGCCACACTGAAACGGTCTGTTGATCACCACTCGAGTCTTCCTGCTCGACATCTCGTAAGCCTCCCCAATCTCCTTCAGGTCTTCGAACCACGCCGACCTCAGTGCCCGGTCGACAGTCTTCTCATCCTTCGTATATTTGGTGTTCATGTGTCTCTCTTGGGCCTCTATCTGTTTGCCACAGCACGCGTTGCCAACCAGTTTGAATATCTCCGCCAACACCGCCTTGCTCTTGTCGACGTCCCCCGTCCGTCTGGCGGCAGTGACCTCTTCCACGAACAATTGAAACGGTTTGCCGGGGGTGTAGTCTATCACCCTATGCACCGCCTTGACGACCAGACCGTGCTCCAGATACCACTTTAGCAGCGGGGAGTATATGATCATCATCTTGGCAGATAGGGCCCCAACGAGCTTTCTCTGCCCTTCGACCCTAGTCCTCCCGGTCCTGGCCAGGTAGTCCTTCATGTGCTGCGGAACCTCGGTCTCATCGACTTCTCGATTAACGAACAGCGGAGACATTTGAGAGAACTTTTCTCTCAACGTTTCCGGGACCTCTATATCCAACTCCGCAAATCCGAACCACTTTTCACTCCTGACCTCCCTCACAAAACGGTATATATACGACTGTCTTTCCGGGTCGTCACACGTCCATATCTGCTCCTCACCGCACGGCATGTCATTCGACAGAGTAAATAGGTACAGAGCATTGGCATCGTACCCCAGCACCGCCTTGCACATATTCTCCTCCCGACTCCCCACCTGACAACCTGATCGTTGACCTTCCAGCCTCGGCGTATCTATGGATGGACCACCGATCAATCCCTGCTTCATCATCTCGTAAGTTTCAGACTTCGGCGACCATAACTCGGGCGTGTCCGCCTTCCCATCGATCGTCCCACGAAGTAGGTACTGAAGCCAAACACCGGGCAGAGACACGGCATCCTTGAGTATATCCACACCTCTTCCCCTGTAGAACTCCGTCATTTTAGTCAGAGCCTCCAGGAACGGTCCTACATCCAAGTCGTTGTAGTGTCGCAACCATTCCTTGAACGTCTTCATCCCATTTTCTCGGAATACCTTCTTACACTCTTTCCACTCTGTCAACGACAGTAGGAACTCACCCTTCAACTTCGAGTACCACTCGGGATAGTCGGGCAATCACGGATGGTCGAGCTTGTCCGCGCTATCGAACCACTCGTACGGGAAGTGAGACTTTACCGTTTTACAGTCGTACGCCTTAACCCACCGGTCGTACGTGGTACCGGGTCCTATATACTGGATGATGTCGAGAAATCTAAACTCCGGGGTAAACAGAAACATCGTCGTGCTGGCTCTCTTTCCGACCATCACCTTATTCACGGTGGCCGCCAACTTCTCTACAAGGTACCGCTTGATGAGATTCAGGTCGTACCTGCTGCAGTTGAACCCCACCACCGGGACTTGGTCGATCCACGAGACGATCTTCTCTCGCTGAGGTTTCGACAGCATCTCTATGTCGGCCGGCAGATACTTCTTCCTAACCCCCTCCCTGATTGCATTGCCACTCCTCTGCAGGTCGGTCACGAACTTCTCGACCAGAGTGTCGGGATCTCGTTCGCATATGTGTGTGATCCCCTCGTGCATCGGATCCCCCAACGACACCGATATAGGGACGTGCTCTACCTCGAAGGTCAGGTCTTTGGTGGGTCGCGTGGTTTTCGATTTGTCGAGATACGCCTCGAAGTCGTAGACTATCTGGTGAGGATACAGAGTCGTCTCCTCCTCGCGCGGCGATTGTGGATAGTGGGTATTCACCTCATTCAACCACTCGCACTCCCACATCACCGCCAGTTCGTAACCCTCCTTCCTTATCTTGGCGTCTTGGATTTTCGTCCTCCTGTATAGTGATCTCGCGTTACCTCTCCTGCAATGCGTCGGACACCCGTGCCAGTAACATCCGTGAAACTGAAACACGGTCTTGATTTCGTGACAGTAGCCGTCGACCGGATCGCCGGCCACCCACCTCTCCCCGCCGTGACCGCATCTTGCGTGATGTATGTGATTTCCCACCCTCTCCTCTTCTCTGCTCAACCATTGAATCGACACCGCGCTCGCTGACCCATTGGGATAGAACGCCTTCTCGTATGCCGACTGCGGTATCTCTACCCTCTTACCTGGACATGTCACCACGGTATTCCCACCCATGCAGGTGGTCGCGTGCCTGTGCATATTACACGACTTTGTGAACCGTTGTTGGCATCCGGAGCACCCGTACTCGTTCGTCATCTTGCGGAGGTTCGTTATGAAGAACGAGTGACCTCCAAACATTCCTATCGTCATTGTCTTCTCCCCAACCGCGTCGTAATTTGCCGGAGACTTCATTAGGTACTACACTCCGTCGGCGGTGGGCTCGTAAACGCGAATGCCCAGCTTGAAATGCTCTCCGACCTTCTTAAGAGAGTCCAGGGGGATTCCCTTAATACCCGGTCCGTTATCGTGACCGAGGTATTCGCGAGCCAGAGCACGTGCCTTCTCACAACAGCGGTCGGTTCTCCCTCCACGATGGATGGCTATGCACCTAAACAGACACAAGTAGTCGTCGTACGTATCGACGGAATACATTCCCTTTTTCTGTCTTAACCAATCGGGTAGTTTTCCCGCTCCCATGAGAAGTTGTTGCGCATCGATTATCATCTTCACCTCTACCGATATCCAACGAACGAAGGTCCATTTTGTGTTTGGTCTATCAACTTTGTCGATGTCCATTCGACCTTTCTCTCTATCGGATATCCAACTCTCGGCTTTGGCGATCTCGTTTATCCACGGACTGCCCTTTGATTGTTTGTGATAGATCATCGTTTCGTCGGTCTCGATGTTCCTAATATGATAAGAACACGAATACCTCAGATAACACGCCGTGGTCATCTCTGGGCGAATTTTATTCATTATGCGATTAGCAATCTCCCCATCTACCCCCCTCTCGAAAGTCCATACTATCTTCCTCCTACCCCTATCAACAGTTTCCCTAACTTCGGCTTCTTCGGCGAGAATCCTGGGACCCTCCTCCACCAAATCTCTGGCGAGCTGTCTCCTACTCTTAGGAGGGCTCCCCACCAGACTTTGATAAATATTATTGTAGTACGCTTTGCATAGTGGTTTTCTGCGCGCGCTGCGATTTCCTATTACACGTTGCGCGTAAGCGGTGGCACGCAGAATGGCCGTCGTCTCGTTCTCCAATTTCTCGGATCGTTTTTCGGGGTAGGCAGGCAGTCGTCCGGTCGAAACCGCACGCCGCAGCCTCTCCTCGTAGACGACGGCTCGCGCGTCACTTATCCTATCTGCTATATCTTTCTTGAGTCTCAAACCTCTTAGAGAAATTCCCCAACTCTTAGCTTGCTCTCTCATTTGCTTTATGGTAGACATTATACTGAGTATAACCAATGGAATTCTTGTCTCTAATAGGGTGTAAGTTGCCAATATTTATGACAGATTGTCATATATATACTGAGTATAACCAATGGATTTCTTATCTCTAATAGGGTGTAAGTTGCCGATATTTATGACAGATTGTCATATATATACTAAGTATAACCAATGGATTTCTTATCTCTAATAGGGTGTAAGTTGCCAATATTTATGACAGATTGTCATATATATACTGAGTAAAACCAATGGATTTCTTATCTCTAATAGGGTGTATCTTCTCATGTCATAAATATATGGTCTCGCGGTTGATGACAAATATGGTCCATTCTTCTCATACATACCCGCCGAACAGTGGGGGGAAATCCAAGTAGTATATAAGAGTCACCAATGATACCACCATGCGGTGGGTGGCACCGCGCGTAGCCGGTGCCTTCCAGAGGTGGTGATATCATTGTGACTCTTATATACTACTTATTGATATTATTTTGCTTGAGTATTTAATACTATATTGAAAGACAAGCGAATGAATGCTGTGGCATAAAAATGGGATATATTATGGTTTGAATATTTCTCCGACTTATTACAGGTCCAACTTTCATTCTAAACATATTTTTGTTGAGAGAACTATAAAGAAGGAAATGGCAGGCCCATGTCACGTGTACCTTGAATAATGACCTATATCTGTATCGATGTTCCGTTTATAGTGGCACGTAGTACATGAAATGTCACACCAGTAAGTGAGCATTGTCAATATGGATTAGCATTCTTAGTCACCATGGTAACGTAGGTGAAAATAGATGTGAGACTACGGTGTTCCGTTTTTAATAACTGTATCGATTTTGTCACAAGGCACAGCTGGAACATTATCTGATAAAAACAACTCGAAGCTTGTGTGTTTATCCATCCATAGATATATAATCTATGTATGTGGTTTATCGACATGTTTCTGTGACTGGAGACACGGGGCTTATGGGCTTTGTGACCAGTGTAGGTGCAGATCAGCATGTGCTGTTCGCGATTGCATCATTGAAACACCCGTCATGCTTCTAAGTTGCAATACAAATCGTTATCAGGCTACATACGTGTGCTATTTGGTCAGGAGCTACAATGGTCACTAATCTCATATGCCCGTTTTCTCCAGTCACAGCCACATATCAAGATGCACTAGCGTGGTACAGGGAATCCTGCACGTTTCCTAGTCAAGGTGCATGATCACGTGGTTACAACAACAACAACGTCGCCCACTCAAAAGTAAGTATTATTTGATATTTTCCTTAATATGCAACGGATTTTTATGAAATATGGCGCAGCAAACGCGTCTTTATGATCTGCATTTGATGGTCCAGGGAGTTTTGCACAGACTTATGTCGTTTTTGCGAAGAGTCGATTTCCGTGTTAGAGACACGGAAATCGATTCTTCGCAAAAACGACAGAAGTTTGGGCGAAAATACAGAGACCACATAATGCAGCTTAACAAGACGTCATATTTCATCAAAATCCGTTACGTAATAAGGACAATATAAAAGAATACGTACTTTTAATCAGATGGATTCTGGAAATGTCAGTACTTGTTGTTGTTAGTACCACGTGATCATACACCTTACTAGTCGTGCCTGATAAACTTCGTCCGGCCCGTTCGCAGTAATTAATTTAGGGGGTGCGTTATCGACGGCGCGAAGGGCTAAACATTTTCTTTTGCACATCCACGGACAGACATCGGCAGATTAACCCTTTTACCCCTAAGTAACTGAAATAGATTTTGATATGTTCATTTTGCAACCCAATCCAATGATCACAAATGGATTTTCAGACCAGTCCATTTATGAACATGGGGTGTTTTTGTTCTCAAAATTAATAAAATTACTTGCAAAAGTGCAGATCCCAATGAGACGGCTCGTCACGAGCCGGCTCATCTGGATCTAAATTTGTTGCCAATACCACTATACAGGCATGTGTTGTTGAAAGGGTTAAGGTGGGTGCGTACGCATCCCCTCTGCATACGGGCCTGTTGATATCAAAATACACTAGCTTGGTATTCTCTATTTAACCGGCTCGGAAATATTAGGAATTCCTCGCCGAGCCTCGCACTTCCCACTCGTTTCCCGGCATTTCCTGATACACCTATCAAGCTGCACGAGCCTGGTATGCCCTATATAGTGCAACATGCTATAGGCTGATATTCTCTATATACTGAAACCTACTATAGACTGGTATTCTCTGTATAGTGCAATGAACTATCAGAGGCGTAGCTAGCCAATTTGAATCTGCAGGCCCGGTTGACGACTTCGAGCACCGTTGGTGCGAGTATGCTAGGGGGGTCCCTAGGCATTCCCCACCCCAGAAAAAAAATCGAAACTAGATGGTAAATGATGCACTCTGGCACATTTCAAAAAACCTTTTCTCGAAATTCTGCAGGCCCGGGCCTGCAGAGCCTGCAGTGCCTTAATGCAGCTACGCGCCTGATTGGTATTCCCTACATAGTGCCACCTACTATAGGCTAGTATTCTCTATATAGTGCAACCTACTATTGGCTAGTAGTCTCTATATAGTGCAACGTAATGTAGGTTGGTATTATCTATATAATAGTGCAACCTACTATAGGCTGATATTCTCTATATAGTGCAACCTAATATAGGCTGGTATTCTCTATATATAGTGCAATCTACTGTATGCTGGTATTCTCAATATAGTCTATATAGCGCAATCTACTGTAGGCTTATATTCTCCATATAGTGCAGCCTACTATAGGCTCGTATTCTCTATTTAACGCAATCTGATGTAGGCTGGTATTCTCTATATAGTACAGTCTATCTAGTATAGGCTGGTATTCTCTCTATAATATAGGTTTGTATTCTATATATAGTACAACCTACTGTAGGCTGGTATTCTCTACATAGTGCAACATACTGTAGGCTGGTATTCTCTATATAGTGCAACATACTATAGGCTGGTATTCTCTATATAGTGCAACCTACAGTAGGCTGGTATTCTCTACATAGAGCAACATACTGTAGGCTGGTATTCTCTACACAGTGCAAAATACTATAGGCTGGTATTCTGTATATAGTGCAACATACTGTAGGCTGGTATTCTCTATATAGTGCAATCTACTATAGGCTGGTATTCTATATATAGTACAACCTACTGTAGGCTGGTATTCTCTACATAGTGCAACATACTGTAGGCTGGTATTCTCTATATAGTGCAACATACTATAGGCTGGTATTCTCTATATAGTGCAACCTACAGTAGGCTGGTATTCTCTACATAGAGCAACATACTGTAGGCTGTTATTCTATATACAGTACAAAATACTAGGCTGGTATTGTATAGTGCAAGGTATTCTGTATATCAACATACTGTAGGCTGCTATTCTCTACATAGTGCAACCTACTGTAGGCTGGTATTCTCTACATAGTGCAACATACTGTAGGCTGGTATTCTCTACATAGTGCAACATACTGTAGGCTGGTATTCTCTACATAGTGCAACATACTGTAGGCTGGTATTCTCTATATAGTGCAACCTACTATAGGCTGGTATTCTCTACATAGTGCAACATACTGTAGGCTGGTATTCTCTACATAGTGCAACAAACTGTAGGCTGGTATTCTCTATATAGTGCAACATACTGTAGGCTGGTATTATCTATATATTATAACCTACTATATGCTGGTATTCTCTACATAGTGCAACCTACTATAGGTTGGTATTCTCTACATAGTGCAACCTACTAGGTTGGTATTCTCTTACATGTGCACATAGGTTGGTATTCTCACATAGTGCAACCTTATGTAGGCTGGTATTCTCTACATAGTGCAACATACTGTAGGCTGGTATTCTGTATATAGTGCAACATACTATAGGCTGGTATTATCTATATATTACAACCTACTATAGGCTGGTATTCTCTACATAGTACAACCTACTGTAGGCTGGTCTGGTATTGTGTATGACTCACCCTTGAGGAGCGACGCCTGGTCGTCGAGCCGTAGGTCGCGGAAGCCAGGTACGGATTTGGAGAAGAGGACGAGACCGTGCACCCCGCGTTCCATGTCCGAGATCACCTGGTTGATCACGTGTATCTTTGTATTCTCCGATATCGCCAGTTCCGACGTCAACTCGATCGACTCGTCGATATCGTCGGCCGGTGGTTTGTCTGCGGCGGGAGTCTCCTTGCCCGTCGTCTCTGTCTCCGCCGTCAGGTGTTTGTTCTCCACTATCGCCTGTTGTCGGTTCTTGGGCAGCGAGCTAACGATGAGGTCCTGGAACGTCGTCGACACCCACGCGAGTTTGTCTTGGATCTCGCGTGACCTGGTGGTGCGTTCATCGACCCGGCTGGTTGCCTCTATGTGGTTGTGTACCGACGATCCCAGCACGTCCGGCAGAGAATCAGCTGTGGACGGTTTGTCATTAGACTGGCTCACGTGGTCTGACAATGGCACACCCATGTGGTCCCCATGCCCAAGGTCAATGTTAAATTACTTGAAGTTTGAGTTAAAGTATGTTTGTAAAATCTGCGTTAAAGTTAAGTTAAGTTAAGTACCAAATATCTCAACATCCCTAAGTCTGATTGACTTGAAACTTCATGTACCTCTTTATTATCATCAATATTTTCTTTCTATAGCCAACACATGCGGCCCCATGTCCATGTCCAAGGTGAATGTCAAATTACCTTGATATGTACGTTAACGTTTTTTTTTGTGAAATCTGCGTTAAAGTCTTTAAGTACGCAATATCTGCACAACCCTCAGTTCAATTGACTTGAAACTTCACATACCTCTTTAGCATATTTTCATTATTCGGCCCCATGCCCAAGGCCAAGGTAAAATTACTTTTAAAGTTACGTTAAAGTTGTTTTGTAAAATGATTGTTAAAGTTCCTAATATATCTCTACAACTCTATCATTCTATAGCTCACACATGCGGCCCACATGCGCAAGGTCAATGTCAATATTGCATTATATTTTTTACCAATATCTCCACAACCCTAAGTCCAATTAACTTGAAACTTCACATACCTCTTTATAACCATCATTATTTTCATTCTATAGCTCACCCACACGGCGCCATGCCCAATGCAAAGGTCAAATTACGTTAAATCTGCGTTAACGTTGTTTGCAAAATCTGCCTTAAAGCTAATAAGTACGCAAATATATCCACAACTCTATCATTCAATGGACACTATCAAATTACTCTGAAATTTGCGTAATGTTTTTGTAAAATATGTGTTAAACATTTTAAATACCCAATATCTCCACAATCCGATTGCTCTAACCAGATACATACATACTGGGACCATCAAATACCTCGGCGGGTGTGATATACTATCCGCGGCCGGGCTGTAACTAATGTTGCTAAAACTTGTAGCCCAAGCCGTTTGCTCTTCTAAATTAACCTGTATTTATTAACTGTAAAGTTACATTGTACATTTAGAGCAATAAAATATGTTTAAACTAAAATCCGCGGCCAACAAGTTCTAATTTTATAGGCTATAATTACAATTGACATATCGGGGGCTTTTATTTTAAGGAATTAGGTCATAGACAGATACACTTGGCTTCAATGATAACTGCTTCATAAGACAGAATGTGATATATGAATATAAGATAATGTGAATATTGTCTTGTTACTGTATACTATATGATACATTGAGTTGCCATGTTCGCCATCTTTGTATGTACAGGTCATCGTACAGTTTCACCACTTCGAGCGCGTTTGACATATACAGCAAATAATATGACAGTAAAACTAATAACATTTGGTGCAATACATAATAGACAGATATGACAACAGTGTGCTGTAAGTATTATGCCAGCAAACAATACAAAATACGAGATATCTGAGCTTTTCTCAAATCTAAACTAAATGTTAATGTGTAAACATTTCTATCTGGTGCACACTTTATTGTTAGTGCACACGTTGCCCATAGGTAAAGCCATATCTACTCGCAGAGTAGGCGAGTAGACACCAGTGACAATACACTCAGATAACTGCTTACATGTCATTGGCTTTGACACGGTATGTATGGTAATACATGTATATATTGACAGCACTGTGTATTTATATTACAGTTACACAGCCATTACTGGATTCTCAAAACAAAATAACGTCAGATCAACAAAGTCTTCAGAAACCAGACGTTGTATATAATGTTGATGCAAAAACGCATAGAACGTTGTTGTTTAACATCCTTAGCAGATATTGCACCAAATTATTTATGTATATGTCATATTATTTGTGGTATGTGTCAAACGAAACAAGCGATAAAGCTGACTGATGGCTTGCACACACTAACATGGTCGACATAGCAACTCCATGCGCCACATAGTATACAGTAACACGCTAATGTTCACATAGTACATATATCCCATCACATAATTTGCCCAACCCTAGAACCTGACTGTAGCCATGTATAACAATAGTGCCGACGGTCACAATATACACCCGTCAATACATGTGTAAATTGCAATGTGTTAAAAAAGAGTTATTGAGTGGATAAGGAGACAAAATGCGAAAATTAAACATGACCGCCACGGATATATAACTCGATGATGATTTTTTTCAAAAGCAGTACAAGTTTGTCTATACCGAATCTGGTATGAAAGTGAAGTAGTGTACCGTCCCAGCACAGCTAAATGCTGGGGCCTATGTTATAAGTATACCTTGGGTGTTTGCGTGAGCAAGTTGTGCCCGCTCTCCGCCTATCCGCCCGCACAAGAGGAATATATAATTTATAAATGTATCAAACTTGTTTAAGATAAGTAGTTCGGCCTACATGTTATGTGTGATGGACAAACAGATAGATGTATTGGTTGGTGATACCATTGTTTGAGGTCGAAAGGAATAGCATGACGATACAGGTGTAATATTTAACCCGAGGTTTCTGCCGACGTGCAATTTTTGTATCAGTAAGAAATTTCGAGTTACATAGAACGTGGCCACTGGCATAAACAAACGTATTGCATACTACTGGCTATCACAGAGTATTAAAACAGTGTGTTAACACTCACAATGCACTAGTGTAATACATTATGCAAATGAGACGCCACAGAAAACACGTTATGTGTCCAGTATAGCTTCAATGAAAGAAGCTACGCGTGTGCAATAATTAAAGCCTACAATTTGTGTTGGTTTAGTATGACATTAAAGTCGTTGACTCGCTTCTTATGAAATCAGTAAACTCGCTTAATAATAAATGTAATAATGAAAGACCACGCCCCATACCACCTAGTCCCATACATGAGAGTGCGATGTACACCCGAATATGATATACTAGTATAGTGGATGAGCCAGAAGGGGAACCATTACCACTTAAAATTGCCACTATATTTTCATGAAAGGTATCCATCCCTAGATATTATTTCCGCATGCTAGCAGATTGGATCTGGTAGCTTAACGATTTTATGGCATTGCACGTGCAACACAGTACATTTACGGCTCATAATATTGCATTTTTTAATAATTTCAAAGAAGAACAGCACAGAAACACATTTACGCATACAAATAATGACTGAAAACATGTTATTTGTTTCTTCTGGGTTAAAATAATAATTTTGCATCCATCCAATATGGCCGGCAAAATCCAATATGGCCACCAAAAAGTACGATTTCCACCAACCAGAGTAATAAATTTATTTTACCAGAAATCAAAGTATTTCATGGTTTTATTTTGTTCAGTTAAGATGTAAGCGACGAATAAAATAAGATATTATTTTGTATTGATACATATTGTAGACATTAATCATAATGGCCACCAAAAATAAACATAACCCAGCAAATATGCGTTTTACAAGAAATGTTCAGCCCCTTAAAGTTCTTAATAGCAGTATATGTGTCAAGTAAAACATTTTTGCTAATAATATAACCTCCTTGAATATATTTGGTTATATGAATCCAAGATGGCCGCCAAAATACAGTGGTATTTGTATTGAATGATTGAAGAACACTATTAGCAATGTTGTAAGATATTTTTGACACACATTTAATCATTTGTAAATACAATCTAATTAATTTCCAACTGTTTACAAAACCACTGGTATCTACTCACTGTATGTGTGGCCTGGAATTGTTTAAAGCACATTCAAATGACACCAACACAAGTTTTGAACTGCTAACCATGCCACTATAACATATAATACATGCCATGAATCATCCGATGCTCAATGGTAAATAATGTACAGGTTGTGGGGACCTAATTCAAATAGCTGTAATTTGTTTAATTGAATGAATGCATGTTCACCAATTTTAATGACAGTGTATGCATCCTTGAACGAAGTTTTAAATGTTAAAAGAAAAATATAAATATATCACAAACGTTCAAAGTTATCCAGAATTACCTCCCTTGTTGAATTTTACACATTTCCGACATTTTGACATTATATCCACACGAGGTTAGAGAGTGTTCCGTGTGAACGATGGTCACACAGGCATCAAATACCTTCTGCATTGGAACATACTCATTGATTCTGTATATTAGCATAGTTTATCATCTACTATACTGAATATATTTAAATATGTATTGACTATGGGTCAAATACCAGGCATTATTCTACTTTAATGACGTTTGGAAATCCACAGTGCTGATAGATCTTTGTGCTATTGGTAGTCCGATAAATTTGAATTTATTATAGTTAAATGCATTCAGACAGAGCAGGTTTTACGACAATATGCATACATTACATACACACATCATGCCCTGTATCATGATGGCATTTATTTTGAGTTTATGGTTGATACACCTCTCTTCTACTTTGATTCATTTAAGACTTTCAGAATATGGAGTGATATCTGACTTCGATGTGCCTTTTTTCTGATTTAAATTGTAAATCTCCACTATTTATATCCATTTTATAACACATTTCAATGCTTTATAATAATATTCATGTTTTCAGACACTTTGTAGTCATCCCCTTCATTTCAAAATTGGACTGGAAACACTATGTCGCTGAATTATTGATGTTGAACATAGTCGTCGATTTTACGATGTTTAGCCGAATGAAAAAAACTATTTATTTCTTATAAACATTCGTTATTGTCTACAAATACATATTACTGGCATAGGGGTATTAAACTATATGTATGTGAGTCCTACACCCATTTGAATGACCACCAGACGCCAACATGTAACTTCAAAATGTATTTTATATGTCCAAATAAATATGAATAGTTGTCTTCCAAATCTATTACATGTATTTTGAATACCAATTACACTTATGTGATACTGTTTCGGGACTGAAGTAAAGGTCATAGGCCAATACTGTAAGGATATAATATAAAATAAACATTTTGATTGCATACATGCCAACATGACTTTCATCTGGATTACCTAACTTTTTTAATTATGCAGTTGATGTGAGACAAATTGAAGGCTACACACATATACCGTAAGAAGAAATAGACCTGTCTCTCATAGCTATTCGCTGAGGTTTCACATATTTTGAGAAATAATTTGTTCTAATCTGAAATCTACATACATTTTTAGAATCCCTAAATATGTATGAGTAAAAGTCTCAGCTAACACAATCATATTACTAGCATATTGTATTTCACTCTATCCTTCCTGATGCCAGTAAGGAACATAGAAGAACAGTTAATATGGAATATACAAGCCTGAATTGTGGTTTTGTTTAAATTTGAATGACTTTTGTGTAATTATTCAATAACAACTGATTGAGTATTAAGAACATGTAATCAATCATACTCTAAGTATTATCCCTGGTCCTGATAAGAATAATCATATGCCATTTGGTGTGCCTAGTGGATAAAGCATCTACCTCACAACTAGGAAGTCGAGGGTTCAAGCTTCCGGCTTATATGGCCATTTGTGAACCGTCAGCTAGTTATATTAATGGTATAAATTGCGTTCCTGCCTGATGGTTGGAATATAGGACAAGGATAGACAATACAGCTGTTCATGATTAGGTGTCACATCAGTCAAAAGTAGATAGCAAATGTGTGCTAGGTCCTATTATCAATGACCATTTATGATTTGTTACCACTCTCAGGTTCATCATTAAATGAAATAAACTGGATTACCTCTCCAAAGAGCTACGGCTAGGAGCACACTATCTAAGCCATGGCTACACACAACTGAGTGGCTATATCTGCTTAATCTGCCGTGCTGGAAGTCAAATGCCTATTCTACTGGAGTCATTATTTCTCCATAATAGTTATAAGAACAGGTTACATTGATATACTAGCAATCTGTTTGCCAGTCTCATGGAACGATTATAATCATAGAAATGGACTTTTGAGAATCGCTAAGTGCATCCCGAGTTCGGTATATAATTCAAAGTTAGCTGAGCTATTCCGGGTATACTGGATATGTTACATAATTTACACTTGCTTAATATAAACTTATTTTATATTGACAGTTTTTGGCAATGTTGTATGTGTCACCTACACTATATTCATATAAATGTAGTATAAGTGTTTTCTTTTGTTTCCATATTACATCTCAAATTCATTTACACCAATTGAATGTCAACTATACATATTTGTTGGCTATCTTTGAAATACTTAAATGAGCAATAATATCACAGTATGTTTAATAATGTCAACAAAATAACTTAGTTTTACATTATTTTATAATTTTTCCTGCATATTGAATGTAATTATATAAGATAATAATATAAGGCCCACACGCCATATTAGTATTTGGCAGCAATCTTCATTTACTGATACTACTAACCATGTGAACATAGCAACGACGACAGTTCTAGCATATATTTAATCATAAGCTAAAACAAATAGCTCATAGACAAGTTACCATTGTTAATTAAACACACTTCTGTAAGTGTTTTACCGTAGTATGTGAACATACTAAGTTCTGGTTTTTGGTCGCCATCTTGGATTTATGTATATGATTGAATTTATTTGGTTAACATTATTCCATTATATTATACAGCTAGCCAAATGATATATTGTACATATACTTGTCATTTGCTATCATGATCAGTAGACGTGTTTTATTGTCTCGCCCGCGAAAGCGGAAAGCGAGACATAGGTTTTGCTTTTCCGGAGTCGTCGGCGGCGGCGGCGTCATCATTCAATGTTAAGTTTTCGTGTTACTGTCATTATAATAACTAGAGATATATGTATACCTTTCCATAAAATATAGCCGCAATTTGCCCCCCAGGTGGTAATGATGATCCTATTTTTATGGTCTGGCTCATCCACTAATACGACTACATGTACATTTGGTTAGCCTATGTACATACCCGTTGCCTCATAACCGGCAGGCGAATACATGGGACTGCTATTTGTAGATGTGTTCGTGTAGGAATGACTTCCGACGTGTTGCGGCCAGACTGCCACATGCGATACCGGGGGCAATGTCCGAGACCCTTCCATCCCGCTGGTACACACTGACATACTGGCAGTAACTCCCATAGTTCCACTGGCTTCCTGTAGCGCATGCTTGGCATGGAGATGCGTGACCGAACTGCACTTACAGACCCCGTCCATGTCGCTTTGCACGGAGGAACACACGGACTCGAGTTTCTCTAGGAATATGTCGCTGTGTGACGTTTTCTTGGCCTCTGTGGCACGCTTGACCCGCTTGATTTTCTGGGACGTGTACCGGTTCTGAAAACATAGACACACAGTGTGTGGCACAGATACAGGGGACCGTTTCACTAAACTTTTCGTACGATTAAAATGTGCAAAATTATTGTAGTCTGTAAATTTCACATTAACAATGATTTCTTGTAAACAATCAGTGGATTTACATTTATTGAGTATCGGCTGCGTAGCTGTGCTAATGCCCTGCAGACGAAGGCCTGAAGCATTTTCTGAAAATTTAGAAATAAAGACGCCAAAAATAATGCAATAAATACCCATAGAGTAAGGGGGGGGGGTGGAGTATGGTATACCCTTCCATTTTTTCCGGCACTGATACCCGCTTATTTACACTGTCCATACATTCATAATGGAAACGCCCATTCAACGTAGAATGAGTTTATATTCCAGTACATTAGACCCACGTGACGTCGCACTATGTTGTTGATTGGTTAAAGTTCGTTTGACTTCATTAATTTCCACGAGGTTGTCAATAACTGCACGATACTGACCTACAACGTCGCTATTCCAGGAATTGCGACAAAATGACGTAAAACCAATGTATTCTTAATTTTACCGCCATATTTGGTTATTTACAGTTTTGAAACTATCAGAAAATGCAGCGTAAATATACGTAATACAACCATGGGCTGTTGCATTTACTGGGGTGTCAATACATTTGATCTGTTTAAAGTTTGCGAGGAATCCTTCCTTCGGACTCCACGCACTGTAAATAGACCAAATGTATTATACACCCCAGTAAACGCCACAGCCCATGGTTTTATTTCTTAAATATACGGGTACATATTGCTGTACTCTGGCTGCACCTACAATTTCATCAGCCTGCAAGACTGGATGTCAATCGTTGACCTGTGCCCGTAGTAGTGCAGTAGGTAACGCCTACTTTCTTATTACCGATATTCATATTCCACATCTGCGCGACGCCTAGTTCGATTCTTCAATTTTGTTGTCAATGTTTCTGTAGCATTAAAGGTACATTCCCACTCAGTAGGCACAACATGTTCTTTATAGGAAATTAATAAGTGTATGATTGTGTCACTATTCCACCAGTTCTAAAAATTACAAGTGCCCGCTATATAGTAAATACATGGTTAGTGCCGTCGAATATAAAAGTATAACAGAAAAACATAAAAACAGATTTATACCGCAACCATTTCTCCATGTAGCATAATAAAGGGGTTTGAATAAATGCTGTTTATATCTAAAGTAACCTAATATACCTGAAGTAGCTTACTATACACGAAGTTTCTTTTAACAAACTCGGATATTTAATCAGATACAATACCGAATATACCGAGCGTGGACGCTGCCATTTGCTTTGAATGACGTCGCTAGATTTGCTAGAGTCGCTAGAGTTGTGACGTATGGCAAGGGAATGACGTCAACGTCCAACGTAACGTCCACTGTCTTATTACCGATATTCATGGTCCAGATCTGCGCGACGCCTACTGTCTGTTCCACGTTTTTCTGGCGACGAACTTTTGATCCAGGTTGGACATACCATGCGAATGGTTCAGATACCTTAAAAGTTGTACAGACCGTTGGAATTACACTACAAGAGGTGAGACTAATCGATGGCTTGTAGATACTAAGACGGCCGAGATAACAACTCCATGAGCCATATATATATATATATATATATATATATATATATATTATAGCATATATATCCATCACTGTCACGAATATCGATTATCATTGCACGCTTGATACTTCATACGTCCTATGACTATGACCTGCGACCTCGTATGTACTAGTATCCTGAATACAAACTAGTCTTACATAGACATCGAGCTGCCGTTGTGCTATCATCTCGTCGTCGTAGTAATCGTCCAAGAATTCGTGCAGCGACCCCTGACCTTTCATGACCGCGGTCAGCAACTCCTCCAGCTCCGGAACCACGACATCTGCAGGAAGGGCAACATAGAGAATACAAGGCTAGTGTCTTTTGATATCAAGTTTATCCGGCAAGGCTAGGAAACGCGTAGGAATTCCGAGGCTTGCCGATAGACTAGATATCAAAAGACGCTAGCCTCGTATTCTATTTAACAGCTAGCGTTATATATGGACTGGACGCGGAGTTGTTTACGTTGCGTCATTACACTGACGTCATTCGGGAACGTCACGAGACGTAATCCGACCAATGGAACGTCAGTTTCACTTCGTTGCAACCCGGATATGACAATATTGTAACAAACGCAGGCGAGCAGTCTTACGGTTTCTTGTTGTGTCAGGATGGCTTATGGAGAGTCAATGGAAGATGTTTATTCAGGTATTCAATTTATTATCTGAGTGTTATTCTACAACAAGACCATGACGGGTACTGGTTAATTAAGGTGACGACTACTGGTCACTGGTGTTATCGTTTGCTCTTATGAGCTGAACCATCCGATCCTAGCCAATTAACTTGTATTTATAGGTTCTGAAACTGTACCACATGACGCCATTTGATCAATCATGATGCTGTGTCGTCGGGCAAATCTGTCAAAAATGTCAGCAATCTTGCCAGACTTGCGAGATCGTCAGAAATGACGTCATCACCATGAGACTTTGGACAATTTCACACATTAAAACTGCTCAAAACCTATATGGCACATAGTTACCAAATCTTTAGTTTATATATTTATATTGGTATTTACACAGGTAATCAAGAGTAGTTTGGTGATTAACTAACTGTATGGGATAGGTTTGTTGCGCAGACGCTAACGTTTTTGCATTCAAAATTGAGCGCCACTTCAACTTGATTTTATCCTTAAAATCAACCAAAACGGGAATTTAGCAGTCTGAAACTTTGTGTAAATGTTTGTCTAACATATTAATTATGATTGACAAACCGAACGTCGTGTATATCTGATTAAATAACATGAATTTAGCGATTATAATGTGCTTCCCAAAATCTGTCAGATTTGGCAGATCTGTCAAACATGGCCGCCGTCAGAGAGAAATCATGAACACATCAGTTGCCACATCTGGAATATAAACAAATATAAGACATATAGGCATGGCAGATGTGGGTCAAGACTTATCGTAATATATTCCTCTTTACAAGAAAGAGTGAATTAGCCATTGAAATACTTCCATCATCCTACAAATAAGACTGCCAGACATTTCCAGCAAGCTTGCCAGACATGTTTGTCAGTCTTTCCACAATTTTGTCAAGTTGCCAGATTTATTCCTATGACCATGCAATGTATCAGGCATGTTTGTCTTAGTGAATATGTGAAAGTATATGCCTGAATTACCATTATGTTAGCTATGAGAGAATGTAGATTTGTCAATAACAATACCATAATTAGCTTGCCAAAATGTGTCATATACCCCACCCACTCACTTTGCATGGGGTGTATAATTACACCCAGGTCATATTCTGTTACAATATGTTAGCAGTCAGTACGTATTCGGTATATACAGGGCAGGTTACGTGATAAATTCAGGTACTGAGCTAGCATTGACATGATACGCAGTACATTACAAGTTGCTGTATCAGACACTGTCACAGATGCCTTTATATAATACTTCAACTCTTAGTAGAGCAACACACTGGACGGAGCCCCACAGGGGACGTATAATTCTTTTTTTTTATTAATTCGTTCCCACGAAATAACAATTCGTTTTCTCAATTTAACAATTCGTTCCCACGAATGGACAATTCGTTTCCACGAATTAACAATTCGTTCCCTCAATTTAGAAATTCGTTCCCACGAAATAACAATTCGTTCCGATATCGTTCTGTGTTCCGTGATCAAAGGTGTTAAATTCAAGATGACGTCCAAGATGGCCGCCAAATTAAGAATATTAAATGTTCGTCATGAGTTGGTGCACATGTTTTGTAAAGGTGGTCAGAATAATGGAAATGGAAATACTTCGTGCGTCAACCAGATGAATATTATATTAATATGTCAGTGATCTCTTAAATTTAATAAAGAACAAAATTAATGTAAAATGGAAAGTTATTGTTCGAGACGCATACAGGGAGATATATTTATATTTAGTCACTTTTATATGCGGTCGTAGAATCGTCTGTCGAGCTGTTAAAATGTGTTGATCAAATTTGAATTTGGGTAAATACGAACATTTTATAAAATTATAATTACCCCAACCACTATTTAATAGTCATGGTGTAAGGCGATATATATTATTAAAGTAGAGCAGACCGTGGCCGAGGGGTAACACCGTCGGACTGCCACGCTGGCGACCCGGGTTCGATTCAGGGTACAGTTCCCGGGCGTCAGTACTTCTGAGATACTTTGTATTTCCTGCTCTACTAGTCCTTTCGGATGGGGACTTAAAAGGCGGTCCCGTGTATCAGATTTGAAGGAGAGTCTGTGCACGTTAAAGAACCAGAGGGGACTATTCTTACAAGAGCTAGGCCCATAGGACCGGTTTCCTCTGTATCCACCTCCGTCCTTTCTCCTTCTTGGGAGACGACATGCAAGATCATCGAGCCAGTTCCGTCGTTAAATCAAAGCATTTACATTTACATTTAGGCGATAGTATATCTGTTGTTTACATGCTGTATTCGAATGAGAATATGAATTTTCATGTAACGTCGCCTGATGCATTCATTGGATTTGTTAACTCCCACTATGCGGGAGACAGAAATTGCCGTCTGCTGTTTGTAATTGTTGCCTTAATTCTTACCAAAAAAAAATATGTTTTGACAGCACATGAGCATCGTCTCCACTGTCAAAACAGGTTTTTGTCGAGAAATATTGAAAATCAAACATGTCCAGCAGACGACAAAATTTAATTCAGCGTTGTAAGGGTTAAGTGTATAAATGAATACATGTATCTGTATTGTCTGTTTTGGTATGCGTGCACTTGTAATATAAATAGGATCTTACATGAGTGATGCACATCTTCATAATTTGAATATGTGCTTGTCAACAAACCTGTTTACTGTAACGAACTTTTTTGCATATATATTACACTAGTATATTAAACTGTTTATTACACTGCGTTAATACACTGCAAGTGCCCATTATATGCGATAAACATGCATATAATATATAAAGTATATAAAATATATAAGAAATATCACAAAATAAAGTAAACCCACCAGAAAACGCATGTATATACGCATACGATATAAAGGGAAACAGTATATAATGCAACCTAATTTTACACATTTTATACTTGTTTCCGTTTGGTTTCGATGCAGGCCCGTACCCAGGAATTAATTTATGGGGGTGCGTTATCGACGTCGCGAAGGGCTAAACATTTGTTTGCACATCCACGGACAGACCTCGGCAGATTAACCCTTTCACACCTAACTGGAATGCATTTTGATATGTTAATTTTGTAATCCAATCCAATAATCACAAAATGATTTTCAGACCAGTCCATTTATGAACATTTATGAACATTGGGTGTTTTTGTTCTCAAAATTATGAAAATTACTTGCAAAAAGTGCAGATCCTAATGAGACGGCTCGTCACGAGCCGGCTCATCTGGATCTACTATGTTTACCAATACCATCACCTGTGGTGTTGAAAGGGTTAAGGGGGGCGTACTCACCCGTCACAAACCCTCTGCGTAAGGGCCTGCTATGTTCGACACATTACTTCCATGTTCGTGTGAATCAACAACACCCGCTATGGACAATGTAATTTACCGAACACTAGCTGCAACCTACATGACATTGAGCGAAATGATGTTGTTAATGTTCCGCAGTTGATGCCACCAACACTACTATGCCAGTTTATAGTATTGACATTTATCAGGTAACGAGCGTTGTATTGGCTGAATACGTAATGACTGATAACATAATGTCGTGTTAAAAAATATTTCCATGTCCCCTCTGTGCCACCGCGAGAATGCGAGACCGCGAGATCGCGAGATCGCGAGATCGCGATCGCGATCGCGATCTCGCGAGATCGCGAGAATGCGAGATCGCGAGATCGCGAGATCGCGAGAATAATGCGAGATCGCGAGATCGCGAGATCGCGAGAATGCGAGATTGCGAGGCGAGATTGCGAGATCGCAAGGCGAGATTGCGAGATCGCGAGGCGAGATTGTGAGATTGAATCTCGCGTTTTCGCCTCGCGATCTCGCGAGCTCGCGATCTCGCGATCTAGCCTCGCGTTCTAGCATTCTCGCGATCTCGCCTCGCGTTCTGGCGATCTCGCAATCTTGCGATCTCGCAATCTTGCGATCTCGCGATCTCGCCTCGCGTTCTCGCAATCTCGCGATCTCGTGTATAAGTCGAGAGAGCGAGAACGCGAGAATGTAATGTGGCCCTAACAGGACACCGTACGGCCTCGATGTAGCAACCACATAGCGCCGACACGAGGACCGCCCAGAGACGGGAGAGGCGAACAAATGCATGCACACTTAGAGTTTCCTGAGGATATCCGCACCCTATACAAGGAAGCCATATACTTCTTACCAGGTCCATCAAGGCACAGGTACTTGTACACGTTATGCGTCGTGCCGTATGGCGTCATATTTATATGACATTAAACATGTACCAATAAACTAAATTCTAGAGAAATATAAAGAATATCCGGTATGACAAATACGTTATTGTGAGTCTACAAAGTCAATATAGAGTCATATTGCCCGTATGAAAATATATTCCCCCTCGGCTGCTGTATAGCTTCAGACGGGCAATGCTGCGCTGCGGGGGAATATAGCTTCAGACGGGCAATGCTGCGCTGCGGGGGAATATAGCTTCAGCCGGGCAATGCTGCGCCGAGGGGGAACATAGTTTCATACGGGCAATGCTGCGCTGAGGGGGAATATACCTTCAGAAGGGCAATGCTGCGCCGAGGGGAATATAGTTTCAGACAGGCAATGCTGCGCTGAGAGGGAATATAGTTTCAGACGGGCAATGCTGCGCTGAGGGGCAATATACCTTCAGAAGGGCAATGCTGCGCCGAGGTGGAATATAGTTTCAGACGGGCAATGCTGCGTTGAGGGGGAATATAGTTTCAGACGGGCAATGCTGCTCTGAGGGGGAATATACCTTCAGACGGGCAATGCTGCGCTGAGGGGGAATATACTTTCAGACGGCCGAGGGGGATATAGTTTCAGATGGGCAATGCTGCGCTGAGGGGGAATATACCTTCAGACGGGCAATGCTGAGCTGAGGGGGAATATACCTTCAGACGGGCAATGCTGCGCCGAGGGGGGGGGGGGTATAGTTTCAGACAGACGGGCAATATAGTTTCAGACGGGCAATGCTGCGCCGAGGGGGAATATATACTCAACAAAACTAGAAACGTCCCTGTTTTATAGCCGGTGTAGCTCTGTCTATGTATGTACCACATGAATACGATCGTGTAGAGTTTAGCCGATACACACGGTTTACATAGCGGCCAGTGACCGGAACGTTGATTTCCACGTGCACGCTATACTTGTCATCGATAAGGTGATTCAGTTCATGTCGTACCATTCATGCGATAGGGGCTATTCGGAAAATTAAAAAACTTTTTTAATTTTTCACTGTTTTCGATATGCCACGGCTTTCCGAAAACGAGCGAAATCAGGCAATTGGGATGCTTGCGGGTGGGATGGCCGCCAGGGCGGTCGCGCCTCGGTTTGGTTGCTGTCGGAAGACGATTGATCGTCTTGCAGCCCGGTACCAGCAGACTGGGGCTGTTCACGACCGGCAGCGACCTGGTAGGCCTCGTGTAACGACGGCTAGAGCCGATCGTTACATTACGTTGACGCACTTACGTCAACGTCGATTGGCAGCCACAGTCACTGCAGACTGCAGGGCAGGGCAGGGCAGACCATTCGCAACCGGTTACGTCATAACGCCCAACCAATCCGGGCACGCCGCCCGTACACTGGTCAGATAATGACCCAACGTCACCGTGCTGCCAGACTGTTATGGGCGCGACGTCATCTGAACTGGAGAAGGGCTGACTGGAACCGAGTTTTGTTCACCGATGAATCTCGGTTCACAGTTAGTCATGCTGACGGAAGATTACGGGTATACAGGCGTAAAAATGAAAGATTCACCGATTGTTGCATTGTTGAGAAGAACAGGTTTGGGGGAGGGAGCGTAATGGTCTGGGGTGGGATCATGGGAAACCGGAAGACAGATTTGGTTGTTGTACAGGGCAACATCAATGCACAACGTTATGTTGCAGATGTGCTAAATGCACATGCCTTACCATTTATCCGTCAGCATGGTCCTGGTGTGACATTGATGCACGACAATGCCCGCCCTCACGTAGCCAGGGTCACCACTCAATACTTACAGCAAAACAACGTCGACGTCATGCCATGGCCCGCGGTCTCCCCGAATCTCAATCCCATTGAGCACATATGGGATGAGCTGGGCCGCAAAGTACGAGCTAACCATCAGATTGACAATGTTCGCGATCTTACACGGGCGTTACAACGGGAATGGAGGAATTTGCCCAACGCACTGGTATTGCGTTACGTCACGTCGATGCGGCGTAGGATCATTGCATGCATTCATGCAAATGGTGGCCACACTCGGTACTAACGAGATTTACTGAATTTGCCACATTACTTATTGAAATTCCATCTCTAAACATTAAGTAACACATTTCTGAGTTTTTGTGATTTTTGATTTTGACCCCTACCGCCCTTGGCCGGTTATCTCTCGAATATTTAACAAGATATCCAAATGCAATTTATTGGCTTTGATACAGAAATGAATGAACTTGTTTTTCCATTTTGATTTTTAAAAGTAACCCTTTTGGTTTTTGATGAATCTTTCCTTAAACATGGAGGGACGTTTCTAGTTTTGCTCAGTATAGTTTCAGACGGGCAATGCTGCGCCGAGGGGGAAATATAGCTTCAGACGGGCAATGCTGCGCCGAGGGGAATATAGTTTCAGACGGGCAATGCTGCGCCGAGGGGAAATATAGTTTCAGACGGGCAATGCTGCGCCGAGGGGGAATATAGTTTCAGACGGGCAATGCTGCGCCGAGGGGGAATACAGTTTCAGACGGGCAATGCTGCGCCGAGGGGAAATATAGCTTCAGATGGGCAATGCTGCGCCGAGGGGGAATATAGCTTCAGAAGGGCAAGTTTCAGACGGGCAATATGACACCATATTGACTTTGTAGAATCACAATAACTTATAATTTTTAATTAGTCAACACTTTCGCGGCAATCAACGCAAGAGATACCAGTGGCAATTCACGTCACTCTAATAAGACAGACCTACATATATATACATTAGCAAGTCATTCACATATTGCCACAGTATCCTGCCGTCCATAACTACGGAGCCCCGCAGGAGACATGGATTTTTTTCATTAATTCGTTCCCACGAAATAACAATTCGTTCCCTCAATTTAACAATTCAAACAGCTTCAAAGTAGATCAAAGGTATTGCGCGCGCAGCTGGGCGCCAAAACAATTCGTGAATTGTATTTTCAATTCGTGGGAACGAACTGTTATTTCGTGGGAACGAATTGTTAAATTGAGGGAACGAATTATTATTCGTGGGAACGAATTGTTATTTCGTTGGAACGAATTATTAAGAAAGAATTGTGCGTCCCTTGCGGGGCTCCATAGATAACAGCACGGCAATACGCCGAAATCCAGAATATTTCCTGGTTCACCAACTATATTCTCAGACCAGTCGGAGTCAACGTATTTCGGTAAAGCAATTCGTCCATTCAGTCTTGTATACTTGACTTTAACTTGACATTTTACCTCTGTACGTAATTTTAATTAACTCCCTATATAAGTTTGATTAATTTCCTGGGTTTTGACGTGTCAATAGTCTAAACTGTTTTCACCGCAGAAAATCTTGACGTCATGTCGAAAATTACGTCATCAAATTCTACGCAATTGATATCGGTTCGTCGATGCGCTGTACCACGAAATCACGTTTATTGTATCACATACAGTATACTACAGTTCGAGTAATAAAACAGTAACTGTTATGTATTGCCTCTTAGTGATGTGGACGACCAGATGCACTATTGCCCTGAGACCGAAGTCACGAGTCGGCTCATCTGGATCCACACTGTTTGCCAATACAACTATACAGGCATGTGGTGTTGAAAGGGTTAACTACATGTGTAAGTTTATAATTATAACATAGCATAAGGAAATTTCCATAATCG
The DNA here is from genome assembly GCA_029237695.1 of Conchocele bisecta. Classification (NCBI taxonomy): domain Eukaryota; kingdom Metazoa; phylum Mollusca; class Bivalvia; order Lucinida; family Thyasiridae; genus Conchocele; species Conchocele bisecta. The sequence continues at coordinate 8,716,760 of CM055273.1, forward strand.
TAGTATGAACAAGGGGATCGTAATTTGTGGGAAGCTACTCGTAAATGTCGGATCCCATTTATATGTCAGATTATTATTACGAGGTTCAAGGTTAGTACTGTTTAATTGGATTTCATAAGTGTTCTTCATTGGTTTTTTTTGTATATGGGGAATTAGCTCATTCTGTCTAAATAATTAATATAAACTAGTAACACGTTGAGACTGTTTTATTTTGTATGTTTCTTGTTTGTTGTCATGTAAATAAATATTTGGAATCCATGTAATATAACAAACATTCTGATATGAATATTGACCGAAATCGACCAATAATTATATATTTGACATCTTAAATGATTGTCTCTTAAATAACACAACTGTGTGTGATCTTTATTTCCTCCATTTAATGGAGATTCACATGAGAACGTATCTACATTGTACATAATAAAGCAAGATAAATATATACAAAAGATTGACATTGGAAAGTAGTACATTACGTATGAGATGCATCCCAAGGAAGTTGACCCAAAGGATTCTATGAACAGAGATGCTCCAGGGCTGACTAGCGCGCGCTTCTGATATGAATATTGACCGAAATCGACCAATAATAATATATTTGACATCTTTGTTAAATTATTGTCTCTTAAATAACACAACTATTTTGCGACCTGTGCAGATCCAGATCAGCCTGCACATCCGCGCAGTTTCACAATGACCTACATCGCTCGCTACTGTATGGGGCGGACCAAATTCCAGTTCATAACATTATCACCCGGGAACCTGTCGGTACACCTCTAGAGGTGTATAAGTATACCAGCCTGACATGGCGTTGTTTACATGCTTTGTTTATATAAACATTGGTGTATAAATAAACATTGGTGTATAAATAAACATGGAATTCCTGTAGGTATTTCCCTGTTTATTATGACGCGTCGCTATAGTCATGATCGATATATTGCGATTGACAAAACAGTTATTACATGTAACACCAATTGACATGGTAATTATGAACCACATGCATCCACGTTTATTTATTTATTTGTTTATTATCTGAAGTGAGAGGTTTATTTTTCGACATGGTGTTCTCCGTAACATATTTGCATTTGTAGTGAGTCGAAGTGGACTTTCACAATAACACACGAATGTGCAGAATGCATTTCACAATGATTAGGTTCAAAGTGAAGTATTTTTATTGTGAAATGCATTCTGCACATTCGTGTGTTATTGTAAAAGTCCATCTCGACTCACTACAAATGCAAATATGTCGCATTGAGGTCATATAGCAATAGTGATAACCATTGCCGTTTCAACTACTTCCATCTCCAGCAACCACTCATAAAAATAATACAATAATATCGACAAAAGTAATGTGTTTGTGAGGTTCGGACTCTCTTTTAGATAAAATTGTTCTGCAAAATACTAGTAGTGGATATTCTCCCACTTCGATACCACTGAGCCACACTACATATTTATTTGTAGCACTGATACACACTAGTATAGTGACACGCATGCACGTTCATTCCAGCATGCATTTAGCATACACGATAACGAGGCTATGATATGATAATACACCTAGTTTATCTATTTTTTGACTCATCTATTGACCTCCAGCAACTTATTATCGTCTGTCATTTATACCCGAGACCTCATGGGCGCCGCCATTAATCCAGTGAATACAATATACCACCTGATACCATACCCTCAGTATGCAACTACTCAATGGGGAGTACGGTGTGGGTGTTTGCAGTGCGTCATAGAGACTGGAGACATGTGGTTCATCGGCCAACATGACCAGTACAACCAGAATAGACCCAGATCAACCAGCGCATCCGGACAGTCTGATCAGAGTCTGCACTGTTTGTCATGCTCGCCAAACATGATTCAATGGGGGAGGGGGTAGTGGTATTGCTGGCTCATGGGGAGGGGGTAGTGGTAGTTTTGGCTCAATCTCTATTGGGAAGGACAGGTACATAACACATACGTGGAGGCGGGATGATGCAGGCAGCAGGGTCGGGTTGATATCGCGGCTCGACGGCGGGAACTTCCAGGTTATCGGCGGCGGTCTGCAGTCGCTTCGCCTCCACGATGTTCTTTGTACGCAGTTCGTGCGTATACCGCCCGGTTTTGATGGCTGCAATAGAGCAAGCACTTCTCTTTATGAGACTTGTAAACGGTTCCATTGTCAGTGCCGACACAATCTTGATATGTAGCTGTGACTGAAAAAATGGGGCTTATTGGATTTGTGACCAGTGCAACTCATTATCAAATAGCACACTCATGTAGCCTGAGACCGACATAGTTTGCTTGTTAGAAGCAGGACAGGCGTTTCTTTGATGGAATGGCGAATAGTGCAGATGCTGATCAGACTGTGCGGATGCACAGGCTGATCTGGATCTACGCTTGTCGCAAAACTCATGAGCCCCATTTATCCAGTCATAGCCACATGTTATGACGTAACTGATACATCATTGATACAGGTATATTATTAAGATGGAAAGTAAGTACAAAATGCATCTATTGATTCGTGTTATTAAAACGTTCAGAATGTTATGAAACTGACGATTCTGCGTAATTGTACTTCAACTTTGCGCAACTCTTCCTTTTTAACTTTATTTTATAGTAGAACATCTCTAAACAGAACAGCATGTGAGGTCCATCGTATATATCCGGTATAGAGATGGTCAATTGGTTTATTTCATTGAGTGGGGGTAAACGTCCGTCCAACAGCAATGTCAAGTACACATGGTACATATACAGTGTCACCTCTCTACAACAGCCAACAGCAATGTCACGTGCACATGGCACATATACAGTGCCATCTCTCTACAACAGCCAGCAGCAATGTCACGTACACATGGTACATATACAGTGTCACCTCTCTATAACAGCCAACATAAATGTCACGTACACATGGTACATATACAGTGCCACCTCTCTACAACAGCCAACATAAATGTCACGTACACATGGTACATATACAGTGTCACCTCTCTACAGCAACATAAATGCAAGTACATGGTACATACAGTGCCACCTCTCTACAAAACCAACATAAATGTCACGTACACATGGTACATTCAGTGCCACTCTACAACAGCCCACACAATGGCACGTACACATGGTACATATACAGTGTCCTCTCTAACAAACACGATATGGTAACACGTACACATGTACATAACAGTGTCCACCTCTCTACACAGCAACATAAATGCTCACGTACACATGTACATATACAGTCACCTCTCTACAACTGTCCACAAACAATGGCTAGTACTATGGTACATATACAGTGTCACCTCTCTACAACAGCAACAACAATGTCACGTAACATGGTACATATACAGTGCACCTCTCTACAACAGCCAACAGCAATGTCCAGTACACATGGTACATTATACAGTGTCACCTCTTACAACAGCCAACAAACAGATGTCACGTACACATGGTACATATACAGTGCCACCTCTCTACAACAGCCAACATATATGTCTAGTAAACATGGTACATATTTACAGTGGTAACTCTCTACATCAGTCAACAGCATGTCACGTACACATGGTACATATACAGTTTCACTTCTACAACAGCCAACAGGCTTTTTCACGTCACCATGGTACATGTAGAGTGTCACCTCTCTTCAACAGCCAACAACAATGTCACGTTCATCTTGTTTAAATAGACAGTGTCAACCTCTCTACACAGGCCAATACAGCATGTCAGTTACATGGTACATATACTGTGGCCACCTATCTTCAACAGCAACATAAATGTTACGTACACATGGGTACATGTAGAGTGTCACCTCTCTACAACAGGCCAACAACATTGTCACGTAACATGGTCATATACAGTGCCACCTCTCTACATACAGCCAACATAAATGGTCACGTACACATGGTTACAGTTACAGTGTCACCTCTCTACAACAGCAAAATAAATGTCAAGTACTCATGGTACATATTAAATGTCACATCATCTACAAACAGCCAACAGAAATATCACGTACACATGGACTATACAGTGCACCTCTCGACAACAGCCACAATCAATGGCACGTACACATGGTACTATACAGTGCCAACTCTCTAAAACAGCCAACAGAAATATCACGTTACATATGTTTATATACAGTGCCCCCTCTATACAAACAGCCAACAATCAATATTCACGTAACACGGTCATATACAGTGTAATCTCTCTACCTTACCAGCCATCCGAAATGTCACGTAACTATGGTTTAGTATACCAAGTGCCCACCTCTAAATACAACAGCCCAACAATCTCTACGTACACATGGTACATATACAGTGCCACTCTCGACACAGCCAACAACTAATCACGTAACAACATTGGTACCCATATACCAGTGTCATATTCTCTAAACAGCCAACATAAATGTCACCGGTAACATATGGTTATATACAAAAGTGCAATCTCTACAACAGCAACAAACAATCTCACGTACATTGGTACATATTTACAGTGCACTCTCTACAAAGCACACAACAATGGCACATACTCATGGTACATTTACCCAGTGCCACCTCTCTACAACAGCCAAAACAGCTATGGCACGTAAACATGGTACCATATAACAAGTGTCACCTCTTACAACAGTCAACAGGCAATGTCCACGTACACATGGTTCATATACAGTGCACCTCTCTACAACAGCCAACAGCATTGTCACGTTAACCATGGTACAGTATACAGTGTCACCTCTTCTAACAACGTCCAACAGCTAATGTAACGTATACATGGTACATATACCTGTGGTTTCACCTCTCTTACAACAGCCATCAGAAAATGGTCACGTTAAAATGGTACATATACCAGGTGGTCACCTCTCCTACAACAGTCAATCAGCAATGTCACGTACCAACATGGTTAACATTTAACTGGGTCGCCATCTCTACAACAGCCAACAGAAATGTCAACGTACTCATGGTACAATATACAAGTGTCACCTCTCTACAAAAGCCAACAGCAATGGTCACCCGTACACATGGTACATATTAACCAAGTTCAACCTTCTCCCCTACAACAAGTCAACAGGCAATGTCAAGTTACACATGGTACTTATACAGAGGCCACCTCTCTATAACAGCCGACAGCAATGTCAAGTTACACCTTGGGTAATATCAGTGTCACCTCTTCTACAACAGCCAACATAAATGTTCAAGTACACATGGTACAATATACAGTGCCACCCTCTATTCACAGCCAACACAAATGTCACGTACACATGGTACATTATACAGTGTCACCTCTCTCACAACAGCCAAACAACATATATATCACGTACACATGGTTACATGTACCAGTGCCACCTTCTATACAAATCAGACCCAACAGCAATGTCACGTACACATGGTACATATACAAGTGCCAACTCTCTACAACAGCATCAGCAAGGTCAAGTACCATGGTACATATACAGTGTCACCTCTCTATAACAGCCAACAATAAATGTCACGTAAACTTGGTAACATATACAGTGCCACTCTCTACAACAGCAAAATTCCCCAATTATCAAGTACAAATGGGACTATACAGTGTCCACCTCTCTACAAACAAAGCCAACATAAATGCAAGTACACATGGTACATTATACAGTGTCACCTCTCTACAACAGCAACAATGTATTGCAACGTACACATTGGTGGTACATATACAAGTGCCTACCTCTCGACAACAGTCCCAACACATGCATCAGTTACACATGGTACATATACAGTGTCACCTCTCTACAACAGCCAAACATAAAATATCACGTACATTTGGTAATATACAGTGCAACCTCTCTACAACAGCCAACAACAATCTCACGTACACACTGGTACAGAAAAAATACAGTGTAATCTCTCTATCACAACCGCCCAAACAAATAAAGGTCACGTACACATGGTTTATATACAGTGCCACCTCTCTACAACAGCCAACAACAATCATCACGTACACATGGTACATATACAGTGCCACCTCTCGACAACAGCCATCAACAATGCTTCACGTACATCATGGATACATATACAGTGTCATCTCTCTACAACAGCCAACATAAATACCGTACATAATGGTTAATACAGTGCCACCTTCTACAACAGCCCAACAACATCTCACGTACACAAGGTACATTACAGTGCCAATCTCTCTCAAACAGCCAACCGGAAATGTCACCGTACATTGGTTTATTATAATGCAACCTCTCTCAACAGCCAACAACGAATCTCACGGACACATGGTACATATTACAGTGCCACCTCTCGACAACAGCCAAAACAACAAGGCACGTACACATGGTACATATACAGTGTCATCTCCTTACCTCGCCAACATAAATGGCAGTACAAATATGGTTTATATTAACAGTGCCCACCTCTCTCAACAGGCCAACAACCAAATCTCACGTACACATGGTACATACAGTGCCACCTTTCTCAACAGCCCACAAAATTGGCACGTAACAATGGTACCATATAACAGTGCCACCTTCTACAACAGCCAAACAGATTGTCGTAACACTGGTACATTATACGGTCACCTCTCTACAAAAGCCCACAACAATGGCCAAGTACATGGTACATACAGTGCCAGCTCTCTACAACAGCCAACAGAAATGTCACGTACACATGGTACATGTACAGTGCCACCTCTCTACAACAGCCAACATAAATGTCACGTACACATGGTACATATACAGTGTCACCTCTATACAACAGCAAACAGCAATGTCAAGTACACATGGTACATATACAGTGTCACCTATCTACAACAGCAAACAGCAATGTCACGTACACATGGTACATATACAGTGTCACCTCTCTACAACAGCAAACAGCAATGTCACGTACACATGGTACATATACAGTGTCACCTCTCTACAACAGCAAACAGCAATGTCACGTACACATGGTATATGTACAGTGCCACCTCTCTACAACAGCCAACAGAAATGTCAAGTACACATGGTACATATACAGTGTCACCTCTCTACAACAGCCAACAGCAATGTCACGTACACATGCTACATATACAGTGCCACCTCTCTATAACAGCCAACAGCAATGTCACATACACATGGTGCATATACAGTGCCACCTCTCTACAACAGCCAGCAGATGTCACGTACATATGGTACATATACAGTGCCACCTCTCTACAACAGCCAACAGAAATATCACGTACACATGGTACATATACAGTGCACCTCTCGACAACAGCCCACAACAATGGCACGTACACATGGTACATATACAGTGCCACCTCTCTACAACAGCCAACAGAAATATCACGTACATATGGTTTATATACAGTGCCCACCTCTCTACAACAGCCAACAACATTCTCACGTTACACATGGTACATATACAGTGTCATCTCTCTACAACAGCCAACCGAAATGTCACGTACATATGGTTTATATACAGTGCCACCTCTCTACAACAGCCAACAACAATCTCAAGTACACATGGTACATATACAGTGTCATCTCTCTACAACAGCCAACAGAAATGTCACGTACATATGGTTTATATACAGTGCCACCTCTCTACAACAGCCAACAACAATCTCACGTACACATGGTACATATACAGTGCCACCTCTCGACAACAGCCCACAACAATGGCACGTACACATGGTACATATACAGTGCCACCTCTCTACAACAGCCAACAGAAATGTCACGTACACATGGTACATATACAGTGCCACCTCTCTACAACAGCCAACAGCAATGTCAACGTTTACACATGATACATGTACAGTGCCACCATCTCTACAACAGCCAACAGAAATGAATCACGTACACTTGGTACTATACAGTGTCACCTCTCTTACAACAGCAAACTGCAATGTTACGTACACATGGTATATGTACAGTGCCACTCTTTTACAACAGCCAACAGAAATGTCAAGCACATATGGTACATATACAGTGTCACCTCTCTGCAACAGCCAACAGCAATGTCACGTACACATGGTACATACACAGTGCCATCTCTCTACAACAGCCAGCAGAAATGCCACGTACACATGGTACATGTACAGTGTCACCTCTCTACAACAGCCAACAACAATATCACATACACATGGTACATATACAGTGTCACCTCTCTATAACAGCCAACAGCAACGTCACGTACACATGGTGCATATACAGTGCCACCTCTCTACAACAGCCATCAGCAATGTCACGTATACATGGTACATGTACAGTGTCACCTCTCTACAACAGCCAACAACAATATCACGTACACATGGTGCATATACAGTGTCACCTCTCTATAACAGCCAACAGCAATGTCACGTATACATGGTACATATACAGTGCCACCTCTCTACAACAGCCAACAGAAATGTCACGTACACATGGTACATATACAGTGCCACCTCTCTACAACAGCCAACAGAAATGTCACGTACACATGGTACATGTACAGTGTCACCTCTCTACAACAGCCAACAACAATATCACGTACACATGGTACATATACAGTGCCACCTCTCTACAACAGCCAACAGAAATATCACGTACACATGGTACATATACAGTGCCACCTCTCGACAACAGCCCACAACAATGGCACGTACACATGGTACATATACAGTGTCACCTCTCTACAACAGCCAACAGAAATGTCACGTACACATGGTACATATACAGTGCCACCTCTCTACAACAGCCAACAGAAATGTCACGTACATATGGTTTGTATACAGTGCCACCTCTGTACAACAGCCAACAACAATCTCACGTACACATGGTACATATACAGTGTCATCTCTCTACAACAGCCAACAACAATATCACGTACACATGGTACATATACAGTGTCACCTCTCTACAACAGCCAACAGCAATGTCACGTACGCATGGTACATATACAGTGCCACCTCTCTACAACAGCCAACAGCAATGTCACGTACACATGGTACATATACAGTGCCACCTCTCTACAACAGCCAACAGAAATATCACGTACATATGGTACATATACAGTGCCACCTCTCGACAACAGCCAACAGCAATGTCACGTACACATGGTACATATACAGTGCCACCTCTCTACAACAGCCAACAGCAATGTCACGTACACATGGTACATATACAGTGTCACCTCTCTACAACAGCCAACATAAATGTCAAGTACACATGGTACATGTACAGTGTCACCTCTCTACAACAGCAAACTGCAATGTCACGTACACATGGTATATGTACAGTGCCACCTCTCTACAACAGCCAACAGAAATGTCAAGTACATATGGTACATATACAGTGTCACCTCTCTACAACAGCCAACAGCAATGTCACGTACACATTGTACATACACAGTGCCATCTCTCTGCAACAGCCAGCAGCAATGCGACGTACACATGGTACATGTAGAGTGTCACCTCTCTACAACAGCCAACAACAATATCACGTACACATGGTACATATACAGTGCCACCTCTCTATAACAGCCAACAGCAATGTCACGTACACATGGTACATATACAGTGCCACCTCTCTACAACAGTCAACAGCAATGTCACGTACACATGGTGAATATACAGTGCCACCTCTCTACAACAGCCATCAGCAATGTCACGTACACATGGTACATATACAGTGCCACCTCTCTACAACAGCCAACAGAAATATCACGTACACATGGTACATATACAGTGCCACCTCTCGACAACAGCCCACAACAATGGCAGGTACACATGGTACATATACAGTGTCACCTCTCTACAACAGCCAACAGCAATGTCACGTACACTTGGTACATATACAGTGCCACCTCTCTACAACAGCCAACAGCAATGTCACGTACACATGGTACATATACAGTGTCACCTCTCTACAACAGCCAACATAAATGCCACGTACACATGGTACATACACAGTGTCACCTCTCTACAACAGCCAACAGCAATGTCACGTACCATAACTATACATGCCACCTCTACAACGTAGTACACATGGTATGTACAGTGCCACCATCCTATACAACAGCCAACAGCAAGTCACGTACAACATGGTACCATACAGTGCCAACCTCTCTACAACAGCCATCACAATGTCACGTACACAGGTACATATACGTGCCACATCTCTATAACAGCCAACAGCAATGTCACGTACACATGGTGCATATACAGTGCCACCTCTCTACAACAGCCATCAGCAATGTCACGTACACATGGTACATATACAGTGCCACCTCTCTACAACAGCCAACATAAATGGCACGTACACATGGTACATATACAGTGCCACCTCTCTACAACAGCCAACAGAAATATCACGTACACATGGTGCATATACAGTGTCACCTCTCTACAACAGCCAACAGCAATGTCACGTACACATGGTACATATACAGTGCCACCTCTCTACAACAGCCAACAGAAATATCACGTACACATGGTACATATACAGTGCCACCTCTCGACAACAGCCCACAACAATGGCACGTACACATGGTACATATACAGTGTCACCTCTCTACAACAGCCAACAGAAATGTCACGTACACATGGTACATATACAGTGCCACCTCTCTACAACAGCCAACAGAAATGTCACGTACATATGGTTTATATACAGTGCCACCTCTCTACAACAGCCAACAACAATCTCACGTACACATGGTACATATACAGTGTCATCTCTCTACAACAGCCAACAACAATATCACGTACACATGGTACATATACAGTGTCACCTCTCTACAACAGCCAACAGCAATGTCACGTACGCATGGTACATATACAGTGCCACCTCTCTACAACAGCCAACAGCAATGTCACGTACACATGGTACATATACAGTGTCACCTCTCTACAACAGCCAACAGCAATGTCACGTACACATGGTACATATACAGTGCCACCTCTCGACAACAGCCAACAGCAATGTCACGTACACATGGTACATATACAGTGCCACCTCTCTACAACAGCCAACAGCAATGTCACGTACACATGGTACATGTACAGTGCCACCTCTCTACAACAGCCAACAGCAATGTCACGTACACATGGTACATATACAGTGTCACCTCTCTACAACAGCCAACATAAATGTCAAGTACACATGGTACATGTACAGTGTCACCTCTCTACAACAGCAAACTGCAATGTCACGTACACATGGTATATGTAAAGTGCCACCTCTCTACAACAGCCAACAGAAATGTCAAGTACATATGGTACATATACAGTGTCACCTCTCTACAACAGCCAACAGCAATGTCACGTACACATGGTACATACACAGTGCCATCTGTCTGCAACAGCCAGCAGCAATGCGACGTACACATGGTACATGTAGAGTGTCACCTCTCTACAACAGCCAACAACAATATCACGTACACATGGTACATATACAGTGCCACCTCTCTATAACAGCCAACAGCAATGTCACGTACACATGGTACATATACAGTGCCACCTCTCTACAACAGTCAACAGCAATGTCACGTACACATGGTACATATACAGTGCCACCTCTCTACAACAGTCAACAGCAATGTCACGTACACATGGTACATATACAGTGCCACCTCTCTACAACAGTCAACAGCAATGTCACGTACACATGGTACACATACAGTGCCACCTCTCTACAACAGCAAACAGCAATGTCACGTACACATGGTACATATACAGTGCCACCTCTCTACAACAGTCAACAGCAATGTCACGTACACATTGTGCATATACAGTGCCACCTCTCTACAACAGCCATCAGCAATGTCACGTACACATGGTACATATACAGTGCCACCTCTCTACAACAGCCAACAGAAATATCACGTACACATGGTACATATACAGTGCCACCTCTCGACAACAGCCCACAACAATGACACGTACACATGGAACATATACAGTGGTCACCTCTCTTGCCAACCAGCCAAACAGAAATGTTCACGTACACAATGGTAACATAATACAGTTGCCACCTCTCTCAACAACAGCCAAACAGAAATTGTCACGTACATATGGATTTATATACAGTGCCCACCATTCTCTATAAAAACAGCCCAAACAGAAATGTTCAAGTAACATATGGTACATATACAGTGGTCAACCCTCTCTACAACAGCCAACAGCAATGTTTCACGTACACATGGTACAATACACAGTAGTCCATCTCTCTGCAAACAGCCAGCAGCAATGCGAACGTACACATGGTACATGGGTTTTTTTTAATAAAAAAAAAAAAAAGAGTGACACCAATCTCCTACAAACAGCCAACAACAATATCACGTACACAATGGTACATATTAAACAGTGCCACCCTCACGACAACAGCCCTACAACAAATGGCACGTACAATCATGGTACATATACAGTGTTTCACCTCTCTGCAACAGCCACAGAAATGTCACATACACATGGTACAGTATACAGTCCACCGCTCGTCAACAACAGCCAACAGAAATGTCACGTACATAGGTTTAAATTTATAACAGTGCCACCTCCTCTACAACCAGCCAACAACAATATCACGTAACACATGGTACATATACAGTTGTCCACCTCTCTACATAACAGCCCCACAACAATGGCAACGTACCACATGGTAACATAAAATACAGTGGTCGCCTCCTCTACAACAGCCAACAGCAATTGTCCCACGTTACACCATGGTTACATATACAGAGGCCACCCTCTCTACAACAGTCCAAACAGACAATGTTCACGTACGACATGGTACATAATACAGTTGCCAACCTCCTCCCTACAACAGCCAACAGCAATGTCACGTACACATGGTAACATGTACAGTGCCACCTCTCTACCAACAGCCAACAGAAAATGTTCACGTACACATGGTACATATACAGTGGCCAACCCTTCTCTACAACAAGCCAACAGCCAATGTCACGTACACATGGTACATATACAAAATGCCACCCTCCTCTAGCAACAGCCATCAGCAATGTCCACGTTACACATGGTACATATAACCAGTGCCACTCCCTCTACAACACGCCCATCAGCAATGTCACGTACACATGGTACATATAACAGTGCCACCACTCTAACAACAGCCAACAAGAAATAGCAACGTACACATGGTTCACTATACAGTGCCACCACTCCTCACGACAACAGCCCACAACCCAATGGCAACGTACACATTGGTACATATAAACAGTGTTCACACCTCCTCCTGCAAACAGCCAACAGAAATGTCCACGTAACACATGGTACATAATAAAACAGTACCACCTCTCTAACAACAGCCAACAGAAAATGTCACGTACATAATGGTTTTATATACAGTGCCACCACCCACTCTACAACAGCCATCCAACAATATCACGTACAAACATTGGGTACATATACAAGTGTCACCTCTCTACCAACAGCCCCACAAACAAATGGCAACGTACACAATTGGTAACATATACAGTGTCCACCTCTCTAAACAACAGCCAACAGCAATGTCAAAACGTACACAATGGTAACCATATTACAGTGTCCACCCTCTCTACAACAAGCCAACATAAATGTCACGTACACATGGTACATGTACATTATGCCACCTTGTCCTACAACAGCCAACATTAAAAATGCCACGTACACATGGTACATACACAGTGTCCAACCTCTCTACAACAGCCAACAGCAATGTCAACGAACACATTGGTACATTATACAGTGCCAACCTTCTCTAACCTAACCAGCCAACAAAATTTAAACCGTCACGTAACATCATGGTACATAATACAGTGGTCCAACCCTCTCTACAACAGCCAACATAAAATTGCCCACGTACACATGGTACATACACAGAGTCACCACACTACAACAGCCAACAGCAATGACACGTACACATGGTAACATAATACAGTTTGCCCACTCTCTACAAACAGCCAACATAAACAGTCACGTACATATGGTACCATATACAGTTGGCCACCTCTTCTACAACAGCCCAACAGCAAAGTGTCACGTACACATGGTACATATAAACATGGTTTTGCCAACCTCTCTACAACAGCCATCAGCAATGTCACGTACACATTGGTACATATACAAATGTCACCTCTCTACAACAGCCAACAGCAATGTCACGTACACATGGTACATAAACAGTGCCACCAATAACTACAACAGCCAATCCAGCAATGTCACGTTACCACATGGTACATTATAAAAATGTCACCTCTTCTACAACAGCCAACCCACAGCAAATGTCACGTACACATGGTACTATAAACAAGTAGCCCACCATATCTACAACAGCCAACAGCAATGTCACGTAACACATGGTACATATACAGTGTCACCTCTCTACAACAGCCAACAGCAATGTCACGTACACATGGTACATATACAGAGGCCACCATCTCCTAACAACAGCCAACAAGCAATGTCCAACGTACACAATGGTACATATAAACAGTGGCCAACCACCTTACAACCAGCCCAACAGCAATGTTCACGTACAACATGGTACATAATACAGTGCCACCCTCTCTAACAACAGCCAACAGCATTGTCACGTACAACCAAATGGTAACATATACAGTGTTCACCTCTCTACAACAGCCAACATAAATGTCACGTAACACATTGGTGACACTATACAAGTGTCCCACCTCGCTACTAACACCATCAGCAATATCACCCGTACAAACATGGTACATATACAGTGCCACCTACTCTACAACAGCCAACATAAATGTCACGTACACATGGTACATATACAGTGCCACCTCTCTACAACAGCCAACAGCAATGTCACGTACACATGGTACATATACAGTGTCACCTCTCTACAACAGCCACGCATCGGAAGACATGAAACTGGTAGTTGTAGAGAGGTGGCTGTTAGGGGGATGCTAAATATAGAGGCAATTATTCATTTGGAATATAACATATCGGCTTTTAAAGTGAGGGTGTTGTTGTAGAGAGGTAGCTGTTGTAGGGAGGCTAACTATAGAGGCAATTATCCATTTGGCATATAAAATATCGGCTGTTAAAGAGAGGGTGTTGTTGTAAAGAGGTGGCTGTTGTAGGGAGGCTAAATATAGAGGCAATTATCCGTTTGGAATATAAAATATCGGCTGTTAAAGAGAGTGTGTTGTTGTAGAGAGATGGCTGTTGCAGGGAGGTTAAATATAGAGGCAATTATCCATTTGGGATATAAAATATCGGCTGTTACTGAGAGAGTGTTGTTGTAGAGTGGTGGCTTTTCGTGGAGGTTCGACTGTACAATGTTTTCAGCCCCAGTGATCATGAACGGACATTGTCATCGGGAGCACGTTACAGGGAAGCTTGGCAAAATGGAACACTCGGAAGTGTTTTGTGTCGTGTCCGGTCTAAATAGGCTCTTCTGCACATTTGCTAGCTGCAGTATTTCGCCTCCAATAGTTACGTAAGGCTGAAAATCGACACTATTATTAATGTATTCACTGTATACTATCTGTATGTGAATACAAGATTCGATAATATATGATAGTCTGGTATTGCCTGTATAGACGGACACTTATCGAACTATACAATGCACACTTACCGAACTTGATTATGCAGACTATAATCATGATATTACACACTTACCAAACGTGGACATGCCGATTATACACACTTACCAAACTTGGATATGCTGACTATAATACACACGTACCAAACTTCGACATGCCAATAATACACACTTACCAAACTTGGACATGCCGACGATGATACATTTCTTTTGTCGGCAGTGGGAGCAGGTGGACCGCTGTTTACCCGCCCGGATGACACAGTCGCCGTTACCGACGCACACGTACGGTTCCTTCTTACAGATGCTGCGTCGGAAAAAAACCTGCCGCGGAAAAACACAATGTATAGTGCATTGGGCATTACTTGTAGCTTATTTCACGAAATCCGTGTGTATATCTTTCGACATTTGCTTAATACATTCGTGTGTTTCTTGTTCGGCCGTTAGTCGAAAACTCGTGTGTACATGTATATTGTTTCTGGATCACTTAGCAAACGCGTGTGTATATATTGTATTGGGTTAATTAACAAATTGGTGTGTATCTTGGTCGGCGTTTACTTAGAAAGCTCGTGTATATATTGTTTCTGGATCACTTAGCAAACGCGTGTGTATATATTGTACGGGTTTAATTAGCACATTGGTGTGAATCTTGTTCGGCTTTTACTTAGAATGTTCATGTGTATATTGTGACTTGATTGCTTCGCAAACTCGTGTGTATACTGTATGTGTTTAATTAGCAAATTCGTGTGTACTAGTATATTGTTCGACTTTTACTTAGAAAACTCCTGTGCATATTGTTCGGCGTTTATTTACATGTAGCTACCTCGTATGCTGTATATTGTTTTGGATTCGTATGTACGAGTATATTGTTCTACATTTACTAAAGCCCCACCAGTCACACTGTCCCGACTTGCGCTACGACATGCGGCGAGTTAATAACCTCGCCACACGTCGAGGGAATGTGGAAGAGATGTCGTCATATGTCGTCGTCTGAAGTCGAACACGTGTCATCAGGGCCGTAACCAGAGGTAAAAAACCAGACGAGGCGAACTAATGCCAGATATGGGGGTAAGGGAGCATTCTCCCCGTCACCACCCCGGTGGTTTGTTTAATTCTTAGCATAAAAAACCAACAATAGACCCAAATGGGTCTGTATCGCTCATCTGGAACACATTCCAAAAATACAAGCTCAAACAAAAACTTTAACAAAGGGAAATAACTATGTAAATATGTCAATTGTCAAACGTTTCAGAGTGGTTTGTGGTACATATCACTGGCCCAAGAAAGTGTGCACTTGGACGTATGTTGGTTGCATGTCTAAAACTGTTGAAGATACAAGCTGGAACATAAACATTAACAAAGGGAAATAACTGTGTTTTAGAAGTGTTCCATGTTGTATATTTGCGCAATAAAGCTTTTGTGAAAAGATCAGCCTGGTTCACGGTTGCGGCCAAATCAAACGTGCAAAATGTGCCAACAATGACGAAATTTACTATTTTTGGCATCTTTTGGTCGCCTGATTTTAATGCATTAAATGAGGAATCCAAACATTTGTATCTGATATATACCAGATTTTAGTATGAGAGCTGTTTTTCTTGCAATTGTGATGTCTCAAAGTCTTGGGCATATATTTGCCTAATCCGAACCTACCCGTTTTGCAATTGTAGGTGAAAGGTTACATTGACGTGATGTGTGTTCTCAGTGGTTCGCGATATACATCACCGGCTCATGATTCAGTGCAAGTATGATGGCCGTATGCCTAATCGAATTGAAAATACAAGGTCAAATAACATATTTAACGATCGGAAATATTTATAGAACCATTGCAATTGTAGGTAACGGTCAAACAACGGTCATTTGATTCAGAGTGTGTATCGGTGCACACAACTTTGCCATGCAAGTGTACAAGTATGGTGGCTGTATGCATAATACTATTGAAGATACAAGCTCGAACAAACATTTAACCTAGGTAAAAGGGAAATAAGTATATAAATACAGTAAGTGTAGGTCAATGTCACATACATAATATTTTATTCACGGTGGTTTGCGGTGTACATCACTGGCTCATGATAGTGTGCAAGTTTGGTGGCTGTAGGCCTAATAATATTGAAGATACAAGCTCTTACACAAACTTTAACCTTGTGTCGGACTAACGGATGGACGGACACGCATACGATACGCCCCTTATGTGGAACATCCATTGTTTTAAAACAAAAGAATGACCACCTATGAAACGATAGGCTTAAGTGGTTACGGAATAAGTTGCATTGTTTTCATTTACGGAGTGGCTGCTGACAGACGACTGTCAATAGCCAAAAGGCCGGGGTTTTGGCTGCTGACAGACGGCATACGAATTCACCATAGGCGTATACATGTACATGGGCCCGGTTTGCCTACCAGATGTGCATTTTATATATTATCTCTCCACCAAAGTACTACTATTTTTCCACGAAAGTATTAGCTGTCTGTCATTCCCGTAATATGTGCATTGTGTCTTATTTGTCTACGAGATGTGCATTTTATGTCTTATCTCTCCACTAAAGTACTAATATTTTCCATGCGGCACCATGCTGCCGGTAACATCACAAGATTGCAGCTTGACCACATCGTATTCTAAAGAACACCAAATTTATATATTTGAAAATAAAAATCAGAACCGTACTTCTTCAAATAAAACACAGAAATTTTTAAATATGACGTCAATGATATGCGATATCTAGTTGATATCAATATGTTAGATATAAAATTTATACATATTTTATATTAATTTGATTGATATCCACTCGTTTCATATAAAGTTGATATCAGGCACATTTTGCGGGTTTCAACCTAGCGTTTATACACAAAATGTTAAACTCTTTGAGCAAGCACAGTCAGATATGGTGCAGATATTGTTTCGGTGATCGTTTCAACATGGACATTGGTTTACCATTTCTACGATAGGGTGTAAGGTGAGGGAAGTCAATATATTTGATAGCGGATACAAAGACTTAGATACAGATTCCATACTGCAAATCTGTGCTATTTTGAAACACAACGGCACTTCTTTAAAATTCAACCATATACCAGTACAAACTCAGATTGCTTGTGGCGTGTATGCTACAGCGTTTGCTACGGCAATTTGTCTGGGCTTTAATCCCGCAGTCTGTCAATAGCCACGTCCTTTCTTTTATCACCCGATCGTGCGCCCGGACGGACGATGGACGGACGGGGACGGACGGGCAGGGTTAGCACTAAAGAAATATACTTCAAAACCAGGTACAGGTAAAATCATGGATATATCATCTGTACTATACTAAATAAGTATTGACATATTACATTTACATCAAGACAAATGTTATATTGTATTTATTGTTTACCCTAGTTTCTCGACCAATGAAAGAACGGCATTTCGTCTCAAGTAATCCCATATTGCGACGCTTTCGCCAATATATGTATTAAATTAATCATTAAATGTTCAGCGCTATATTTATAACTTATTTCATGCCTTGTTGTCATCAGTTCACGAGACGCAAAGCATATTACCGCCCACACACGCGCTCACTTCGTGTCACACCGCCAATCACATAATAGTATAGCGAGTCGAGATCTCTGTTTGGGACGGAGCTTCACGACTGGGCTGATAAACAATAAGTACGTTATTGTTCACATATTGGAGTTTTAATAAATTAATTTCTCACTCGCTAGCGCTCGCTACGAAATTAATGTATTAAAAGTCAAATACATGAACTATAACTATTACAAGCACACAGCGTCGTACAATTCAGCTGTACTGACCGCCTGGCATGACGCATTGGCAGCTTTCTGATACTGGCGTTACTTGTTTGTTGTTACATGTACAGTGGAACCTCTCTAAACCGGACACAGGCAACATTTGTGATAATAATTTGATGAGCTTCTTGGCGAGTTATCTCAGGTGATAATGCCTGTTCGTGATCGCATAACACACAACTATGGTTCGGAATAATCAAATGCCTGATTTACAGTGAAACCTCGCTTAACCGCACACCCTGGGGACCTCCCAGAGGTGTCGGGTTTATCGAGGTTTCACTGTATGTGTTTTCTGATCTGGGTTTGCGCTGTTCATTATTTTACATTTCTGTTATAGTACCTAACATCAATCTGCACACAGTTACACAGTCCGTCAATGCATATATCACAACCACCTGCGTGTTTATAACTTCATATCTTACCTTCTCTGTAAAACATTAACCAATTCAATTCAATTCAATATCTTTATTTCTTCTTCTCAGAGATTTGAAATGTTGTATATGTATGCAATATGAAAATACACGAATATAAATATATGTGAAGTATATACAGGCATCTACTACAACAGTTAAAGGTACATGCCCACGCAGCAGGTTACAATGTACTACAACTTTTCATTTTCTGTCATGCCTTATATGAGCCATATGTCTACCCACTAACGAGTTATTTTTAATTACGGCGCGTGTTAATTGGTATTCAATCGCATTTTATATGCCGCGACCAGAAAGGGTATTTTCCGACCTCGTGCTATTTTTACCAATACGCGTCACGTGACACGGTCAATCATATCACATCTTTGACATGCGCAGTGAAGTATCGGAAGTTGAGAAGAAAAATCTCTGTTCGAGTCCAAATCTAAATCTCCACGTAACTCTTTACATTTGGTGATCTGGTTGCCAATATTAACCACTCTCTCTCTCTCTGTACTGCCTGTCCATCAGACATTTCGCATTAAGTTTCTTTTGGCCGACGCCGTTTCATACAATTTCCGTCCTGGACGTTTCGACATGTTGATATTCTTGTTTACATATTGGGAAGCCTACTGGCGCGCGTAGTATACTGCGCATGAGCACCACAAGCCGTGATGTGAAAGTCGTCGTCCCCGCACATTATCAAAATAGACTGTTACCGCCGCGCGTCTCTAACAGTAAATTGGTAATTAATAAATGATTATATTTGTATAGCGGGCACTCGTCATTTATAGAACTGGTGGAATAGTGACATAATTATACACTTATTTAGTTCCTATAAAGAACATTTTGTGCCTACTGCGTGGGCATGTACCTTTAATGATGGCAATGATCTACAACTCATGGTGTATATATTGAAGTTGTGTGAGTCAAGGGTTCATTCCCAAGTCGTAAAGTCGTACAGTGTATTCACCTGAGCCTCGTGTACACACTAATGTTCACAATTCACAGTCAGCAGCATATCCAACTTATGATTGAATGCTGTGTTGAGAGTAAAGTTCTTAGCAGTTTTTTGCACACTTGAAAGCTGCCCCTAGAAAAGTGTATACATCTTTTTTATCGGTTATTCACGCCGGCTCCCATAACACATTGTAAGAATTGTTCACCAACATAGTGTTCAAATTCATGGTATACGTCTGCTGAGAGTACGGTGGATGCTGTCCATGAAGTTTTCTCTTATAGGCATTGTGATTGCGCATTCAGCAATATAGTGGCATATGATGTCCTCAGTGATGCCGTCACACAGGCAACATACACGTATAGTGTCATCCGGTACACACGTCCATAGCAGAGCAACACTGTCTGCCAGTTTTACCATGTTATGCCGATTTTCACATAGGGTAAACCTATGTATTGCGATCGCCTCCGACAGTTAGCCACGCCACAGACCCCCCATCGCTGCGATGGTCCGTAGTGATATCTTGGAGTAACCATAACAACAAAATGCATTGTGTTACTCAACGTTTAACTGTCATATGCAACCGCTAATTGTAAATAATATTATGAAAAACTACTTGCACTGCACAATATCAACAACGGATGTTCTACGTACAACAAAACATCGGATTATTTTGTTGCGCGTGATTTGCCCCCATTTGCGGCACAAATCGTGCGGTCATCGCTAAATTTAGTAACAGGCTATATATATAGTTTTCGGCAGAGTTAACTCCCCTCCGAATACTCTCCGAAATACGCGACGCGTTTAACACACAAACTACATCAAGTTTGACCTTCCGACAGTGTCTATTTTTAAACTCACCGACACCTGTGCGAAACAAATCTCGCACGTGTGGGTCTAACTGATGTTTAATCCTCATTCTATCGATGGATTTACAGCGGATTTTAGTGACATTCCCGAATTCGGCCTGATTAACATTTGTCTATGGTGGCCAATACACGCCAACATGAGTGTCAATTCTACGTTCAGGGAAGGGGGTCAATAAGTCAGTATTTAAAGTGCTAAATTACAGTCAGGGAACAAATTAATGACAGTATAACACATCCAGCGTATATTAATACCCATATTAATGCAAGTACTGAAAATACGAAGACAAAACATTCTAACAAGTTTGGGCTTCCATACATTGAAAATGTTGTCAGCGGTTTCCCCAATGACGTCATTTGTATGTTTTAATATACTCGATCCGGGGCCAACTATTTCATTCCCAAAACAGAAGTAAACATGGCGATGTACCGACAAGGCATTTTCAGGCGCGACACCGCTTCTGTGGCGGAATTCTTGTAACTATTGTTCTTCAATCAGTTTTCAATATATCTATAATGATCATAGATACCTGGATTTTGTATTTATACTTGAATTGATGATGTCTTGTATATGTGTTACCGTATCTTTCTGACATTGCTATGCATAATCTGTAATGTTGTTGAATGTTTTGGTGCATACTGTAGCAGTAAAATGTCATTTATAGGAATTAAATAAGTGTATAACTGTGTCACTATTCCATCAGTTCTAAACGTTACAAGTGCCCGCTATACTACGGGGCGCCAAGTGGGACATGGCTCAATTTTGTCAACAAAATTCATTTTTGTGCCACAAAATTCAATTCTGTGTCACAAAAGTCACAAAATTCAATTCTGTGCCACAGAATTCAATTCTGTCCACAAAATTCAATTCTGTGTCACAAAATTCAATTCTGTCAATTCTGCACACGCATGTAAGAAGGACTACCATTGGTCAGAAACTGCACTGGAGAAATCGGTCACGGTCGCCGATCTACACATTCAATGTCGATGATTTATTTCTCATTCTGCCGATGATTCATTTCTCATTCTGCCATTTTGCTTCAACTATCTCCAAACAGTCAAACGTTGACAAACCCATTCGTATTTAAACTCATTTGCGTTATAATTGTACACATAATTCATGTACATGTAGATCTCCCGCGAGTACTGACGTCATTTAGTGTGTATCGCAAGGTACATTTTTTGCCCCAGTTAAATCAATAATACACGCGCTGTGGCCTGTGTTCTGACTGCTGTCTGTGTTTATAAACAGAATGTGTGTATTGGGCCATTTGAGGAAACCATTTGTAGTATTTGTGTAGATACCATGGATACATGTACTAAGATGGTGTATACTGTAAATAATGCATGTAGACACATAGTTGCGAACACGTAACTTCGCAACTAGTAGACACAGATCCAATACCATTTGTTTCACAAGGTTGATCTACTGTTAGAATACGACGTCATCTAATGTCATTTTCGAGCATAAAACGTTACCTGATAAATAGAATACCAGGCTAGTGATTTTAATATCAAGTTTATCAGGCTCGGCTCGGAAACGGTAGGAATTCTTCGGCAAGCCTCGGAATTCCTACGCGTTTCCTAGCCTTGCCTGATAAACTTGATATCAAAATTCACCTAGCCTGGTATTCTCTATATATGGGCATGCTCTCAGGTCTAGCTATGTCCCGGCTACTTTATGTTTGACCCTGTTTACATAATTGAGGGAAAATTCTGAATATTTTTCTTATTTCTCCTTCAAAGTATATATGCTTATATGGTGTGACCACTCATTTGTAATCATATATAACCAAAATAACTGTCCATAAAGAAGTATAATATTGATATATTGGGTTATATTTTCGCATTGAAATATTTAAACCTGCCAAGTCAGTGTACTCCACCATCTAGTAAAATGGACTAAGACCGATCTCAACCAATCAACGTAGAGATGACATAGACTATCCTACGCAAACTAATTTGTGTGGACAAAAATGAATTCTGTCCCACAAAACTGAATTTTCTTCACAAAACTCAATTCTGTCTTACAAAATTGAATCCTTTATAACAAAAATGAATTTTGTATACGAAACGTATGCAGACTTGAATTTTGTGACACAGAATTGACAGAATTGAATTTTGTGACACAGAATTGAATTTTGTGATGTTTAGTGTTACAAAACTCAATTTTGTACACATAATTAACCTGTCCTGCATGGCGCCCCGTAGCTCGACAGTTTGTAGTCAGTACATGAGTTCATTGTCTGGAACAAAATGTCAACTCATTGTTTCACGTTTTTCTGCCGACCTACATTTGGCTATTTAGCCCTTTGAACCCGAAAGCCCGCTATTATAGCGTTTACGCAAACAGTGCAGATCCAGATGAGCCGGCTCGTGACCTTGACCTTGGAGTTAGCGGGGATATGACGGTCGTGGATTTATCACAGATTGATAGAGAATAATGAGAGAAAGGCATATGTGAATTATCAAGCAGTGGGTTGAAAGGAAAATTATAACACATTTTATTCTACGTTAAATTTTTGAATGTACTAAGATTGTGACCTTGACCTTGTGCTTAGTGGGGGTATGACGGTCGTGGATTTGTCACAGCATGATAGGGAATCATTAGAGAAAGGCATGTGTGAAATATCAAAACGTTTGGTGCAAGGAAAATGAAAATACAAATTCCCCCCAACGTTAAGTTTTCTAATTTTTGAAGACGGACGGACGGATGGACGGACAGACGCTGACTACGACGCCGGGGATACGACATAAGCACTCCTTCTGCGGAAGGCGCGCTGTTAAAAAGAGCATTGGTTCTCAGTGAAGTACCTTGCAGGCCTCGCACGTGTTGACGCCATAGTGGTAGCCGGACGCCTTGGCTTCACAGACCCTGCACGGGGGCAGCAGCGGTGGCCGGGACGGGCGGGCCACCTTCGTCTTCGTCGCTCGACCCGCCGCCGTCTCACTCGTCGGTGGAGTCATCGCGCACCTGTGGTTGGGTGTATATATCAATCAGCATGCGTCACCTGACACGAATGTGCATGCTACTAATATCCGGCTGTATAGGATAGACCATGATAGTGTTTTAACTACACTCTATGTAGTATCAGGGTGCCAAGGACATGGTTGCTGGGCTAACCTATGCAGCCTGGTGATAAAATACAGCTTATTTAACGCTGGATATATTAGCGAGAGACAGTGCCTGTAAATCTCGCTAACGTTGGGTCCACATACATGTACAGGCGAGGGACACATCATATATATAATATAGCCAACTATCTACAATATACCTAATTACGAGGGGTGTTTATAAAATACCCGGACATGTCTTGTCAAATCCATGTTTGTTGAGTTAACTGTCTGGAAATTCACATACGGGATGATTGATAAATGCTGCATCGATTTCATATTCACAACTCATCATAAATATATCATGGACAGTTGTATCGTTACCAACGCAACGTCATCACGCGATATGCGGCCAAACGTCAAAATGACGTTATGTAAATGGTATGTTCCTTATTGTTCAATTGAAGAAGAAACATGCCCATGATTTTATTTCATGCTCTCACAAGGAGTTATTATTTTTCAAAATAAATACAAGGGTACTGTATGCCCTTCCGACAACGGTGTTGCTAAGAAATGTACCTTGTTCAAACATAGCACGTGACATACAGACAGTAACATTATTGACAGCTGACATCGCCGAAGTGGGTTCCCTTCATTCAGCTTTTCGTGTCCTGGATAAATAAAAGTCAGAAGGAGCCAGCATGGACGAATATGATGGATGGAAAATAGCTCCCGTCCACGATATTTAATAATAGATTCATCCACTGTAACTACTCGATTTGAAAAATGTACATATTATACCATGTCCACTAGCTTACAACTCAAGCACAATTGGTAATTGACCTTCTGACCTTCTGATCATTGGGATCATTATCTATGTTTCCTCATATTTAAATATGTTTAATCACACTATAGTCCAGGCTATGAGTGTTACCGACCCTGTTGCTGTGAAAGCTTTTGGTCACCGACCTGTCCTGTAAATATGTTTACCATGCATGTTGGGTGACTACTGTTGTCAAATACGTCTATGCATGTAGTGGGAGCTTCATATATTGTCTCTCTGTCAGCCTAATCTGCTTTGATTTGAGTAGCCTGCTCCTCTTTGTAAGACGTGATCGCTGTGTGTGTGTGTCACCTTCCTGCATTGCCTCTATGTCACTCTTCAGTTTACCACAGATGCTGATAGAGATGCTAATATAGGTACTCTCCATGAATAGATCAGACCAGATGCCGTTCCAAATGCTATATTGGTGGCGCATCACGTGTTCGCCCTTCATCAATCATTCCACAACTGCGGGGTGAAGGCGCTTCATACTACGCATGTAATACAATCCGGAGTGAGCGTAGTTCACATGGCAGGATGGAAAGAAGTACGACAGCATTTTCTCATCCGCTAACAGGTGAAGTGGGCAGTCTCCCTCGTGCTCTGCCCTCGTAAAGGCAAGCATGAGCAACACAGGTCTGACAAGACCGTCAACCCACAGCCTGGTGTTCTATTGTTCGGACTGCGTGCACATAATAGTTACATGAATATTGTACTGTAACATCATTTATAACAAATATGTGACATATTATATATATATAGATATGTATATTTATCATAATCATTTATATTTGGCGGCCATCTTTAATAAAAATGAACTAGTGAATGTCTTCTGGCGGCCATCTTGGATTTATGAAATTCTACAAAAATGCTTAAGGTTTCGGAGGTGGCACTCAACGGATTCGGAATCAGCGCGTCAAAAACATGTATATAAACAGCCAAAAGACGTTGTATATATAACAAAACAAGGTTCGGTACCTTGTAGCTCGGACTACTGTGGAGTGTGCAGGTAATTAGTTCATATAGTACATTATGCCATGTTTGACACATACTACAACTATTTATAAACATTTTAAGCTTATGGTGATCATCAGAGGTACATGTAACAATATACATTATACAGTAGAATCTCTCTAAACCGGACACCCTGGGAGGTCCACATGGTGTCCGGTTTAGAGATGTTCCACTGTAAAACAGACATATGGCTATGCCCAGGTATGCGGATGTGCTTTGCGAACTTGAAGAGGCATTATAATCATAAATATACACCAATGAAACCCATAAACTTAAGGATACACAGACTGCCGGCGTGTACAACGTGAGAGGCATACACGAACTCTGAAAGCCATTAAACGTTATTAGGGGAAAGGTCATTGTTATAAATAACAACAAAAAGTGAAAAACACAATTTTGTTCTGTTAAGTTCTAGAGACATCAACACTGGAAACTGGCCTGATCACCATGATCTCAGTGAGATATAACTGGTCATGATCTACACAAGGGGCCCGTTTCACTAAACTACGTACGATTAAAATGTTCGTAAGTGCAAATGTAGGATCGTATTTAAATTTCAATTGATAGATTTACATTCATTTAGCATAGGCTGCTTATGTCCGCCTCAATAAATGTAAATCTAATAATTGTTACAAGACAACATTGTTAATGTGAAATTTACAGACTATCATAATGTTGCACTTACGAACATTTTAGTCATACGAAGTTTAGTGAAACGGCCCCAGGCTTCCGAGGGCGAGACTGGAACGTGTTTTGCTATTATTCTAAACTACCAAAATGAATGCACGCTACATGCATATCCATTTTGGTATCGACCAAGCTTGCACACTGTGTGTTTGCATTGCGTTTGTTTCATAGCAGTATGTAAAACGCATCAAACCCATAAAACCAACTCATTCGTGAAACCATCTCAACACTGATTAGTTGGTTTGACAACCATATGGCATTCACTGATATATCATTCACGGTTGATTGGAATTTACATTTGAAACCTGTGCATGTTTTTCTTGCGAAGCAATATCAAATTGCACATGAACAACACTCATAATTAACTAATCTCAAATAGTTTATAAGTTATTGCATACATTTGGTGTGCACGCTTGCAATAAGCACACGAATATTCCGACCGAACTGCTATAATTGAACGGCGCTGGTAATACTTAATACACTACAATGATTACTTCCCTTGATATTAAATAACACCATTTGCTTTGGTATTTAATGTCACCGTTTATAATGTATTTTATTTCGGATCATTTTCTCTCTACGACAGGTAT
Organism: Conchocele bisecta; assembly: GCA_029237695.1. NCBI lineage: Eukaryota > Metazoa > Mollusca > Bivalvia > Lucinida > Thyasiridae > Conchocele > Conchocele bisecta. Next base: position 8,744,408 of record CM055273.1, read on the forward strand.
TCAAAATATCAGTTTGAAACAAATTCAAAACACCATTTCCATCATTTATTAGTGCAGTATAACAACGCATGTTCTAGTATACGAACGGAGCTCGCAGACCGTGGCCGAGGAGTAACACCGTCGGACTACCACGCTGGCGACCCGGATTCGGTTCAGGGTTCAGTTCCAGGGCGTCAGTATTTCTGAGATACTTTCCTGCTCTACAAGTCCTTTCAGATGGGGACTTTAAAACGAAGGCCCCGTGTATCAGATTTGAAGGAGAGTCTGGGCACGTTAAAGAACTAGAGGGGACTATTCTAATAAGAGCTAGGCCCCCTGAGCCGGTTTCCACTGTATCATATGACGGGGGATTACAGTCAATAACGCGAGAGTAGCTCGCGAGGTAAAATACAGCACGCGAGATCTTAAATAGCTCGCGTGCTTCTTTTACCTCGCGTGGTAAATGTAGCTCGCGTGCTACTAATTACGAGCTCGTGTGGTACATTAAGCACCGAGGCCAATAAAACGACCTCGCGTGGTAAATGTTGCTCGCGTGCTAATGACGGGGCAATACAGTCAATACACGATGTTTTAGCTGTAGCTCGCGTGGGTCTTATACCTCGCGTGCTAAAGTAACCACGCGTGCTGTTGCTTAGGCTCGCGAGCTGAAGAATGGCTCGTGTGCATATTGTAGCTCGTGTCCTAAAATAACTACGCCAGCTATTTTAAGGGCTGTTGTGGTTACAATTTAGCTCGTGTGGCAGTAGCAACCAATCGCGTGCTGAAGAATGGCTCGTGTGCATATTGTAGCTCGAGTCCTACAATGACCACGCGAGCTATTTTAAGGGCTCGTGTGCTATAATGGCTCGCGTGGGTATTGTACCTCGCGTGCTAAAGAAACCACGCGTGCTGTTGTTACATAGGGTATACACCTATGTATAGGGATCGCCTCCGAAAGTTAGCCACGCCCCAGACCCCCATCGATGCGGTGGTAGGTAGTGATATCTTGGAGTAACGATAACAACAAAATGCATTGTGTTACTCAACGTTTAACTGTCATACGTAACGCTAATTGAAAATAATATTATGAAAAACTACTTGCACTGCACAATATCAACAACGGATGTTCTACGTACAAAAATACATCGGATTATTTTGTTGCGCGTGATTTGCCCCCATTTGCGGTCATCGCTAAATTTAGTAACAGAGTTAACTCCCCTCCGAATACTCTCCGAAACAAGCGACGCGTTTAGCACACAAACTACATCAAGTTTAACCTTCCGACAGCCTATTTTTAAACTCACCCGACACCTGTGCGAAACAAAACTCGCACGTGTAAGTCTGACTGATGTTTAATCCTCATTCTCTCTCTCTATCGATGGATTTACAGCGGATTTTAGTGACATTCCCGAATTCGGCCTGATTGACATTTGTCTATGGTGGCCAATACACGCCAACATGAGTGTCAATTCTACGTTCAGAGAAGGGGGTCAATAAGTCAGTATTTAAGGTGATAATTTACAGTCAGGGAACAAATTAATGACAGTATAACACATCCAGCGTATATTAATACCCATATTAATGCAAGTACTGAAATACGACAACAAAAAAATCTAACAAGTTTGGACTTCCATACATTGAAAATTTTGTCTGCGGTTTCCCCAATGACGTCATTTGTATGTTTTAATATACTCGATCCGGGGCCAACTATTTCATTCACAAAACAGAAGTAAACTTGGCGATGTACCGATAAGGCATTTTCAGGCGTGACACCGCTTCCGTGGCGGAATTATTGTAACTATTGCTCTTCAATCAGTTTTCAATATATCTATAATGATCATAGATATCTGGAATCTGTATACTTGAATTGATGATGTCTTGTATATGTGTTACCCTATCTTTCTGATATTGCTATGCATAATCTGTAATGTTGTTGAATGTTTTGGTACATACTGTAGCAGTGCATACTGTACTTCAAGTTGTGCCATATCAATAGTTTACCCCTACCATTAAAACGCTGAAAAATAAAATTGCCGTCTGCTCATTTTGTATATTTTAATCTCTTTAAAAACCTCTTTTGGCATCACAGTAGAATCGTCTCAGTATGTTTTTGAAGAGAAGATATAAAAATATTTAAAACAGCAGACGACAATTGTCGTTTCCAGCGCTTTAAAGGTACATGCCCACTCAGTAAGCCCAACATGTCATTTATAGGAATTAAATAAGTGTATAACTGATAGTGACGCGCGGTGGTATCAGGCTATTTTCATATGCAAATGAGGCATGATATTTTTTAATTAGTTATACTAAAGAAATGCGTCACCTGAACAAATAATATTTTAGACAGATTTTAAAGTATGATCATTGCACATCATAAAATAAATACAGAGATTAAATAGTAATGTCCGTTAACATGTTAAGCAAACACGGTTATCGCCCCTGATATCAGTGTGTAAATTTAGGTCTGATATAAAACGTATAATAATGCCAATCAGTACGTGTGATAATGGCGCATGAATGTTTATTTTGACAGGAAATGTCTCAGATGATGTCTCTGATGTAAAGAACATTTTGTACCTACTGAGTGGGCATGCACCTTTAAGGGTTAATGAAACTGCAACACCAACAATCAATCAATCAATCAATCTAGTTTAATCTTGTAGTACCCTATGTTCAGTACTTTCAGTACTTTGATTTAGGCTCGCGTGCTGAAGAATGGCTCGTGTGCATATTGTAGCTCGCGTCCTAAAATGACTACGCCAGCTATTTTAAGGGCTCGTGTGGTTACAATTTAGCTCGTGTGGTAGTAACAACCAATCACATCGTCTGTTACAAATATATATGGTTAATACTGTTGTTGTTGTTGTTTTTGTTGTTATATGCGAGACTGACGTTTCGGCGCTTATTTTTTTCGCCGCACCTGTCTGTGTAAATGGTCAATTTCTTCTACCCGGTTTGTGTGATTTGGCTGATTAATTTTTTGGCCCGGTTTGTGGGATTGGAAAATGCATTCACCAACAAACTGTTTTATTTTATCTGTGAATTGGGACTATGATATAGCAGAACAGAACAAATCATTTATTTTCGTAAAAGAGTTTCAGTCCACACGCAGGTGGAATAAGAAACAAACAAGGTATGATAAGTACTAAGCAGCATGGTGACGTCTATAAAGCTCATGTAGGCCGGCGATGCGCCACGACAAGACGGAGTCCACAGACTACTAAAATGAATTAACATTAATAATTGATAATCAATGAGCAATTTTCAAACAATGATCAATTAACTCAACCTGGCATATGTGAATGCGAGTTATTACTATTATTATAATAATAATAATCCGACCCAGAACACCTGTCGTGCACGTGATCAGTGGTGATACAGTCCGGGCTGCACAGATGTCAGTCAGAGCTGGATCAGCATAGGCCACGAATGCACGTGAATGTTGTTTTTTTATCTTTTAAATGAACAAATTCCAAGCACCAGCTCCATTTAATATATATAATTCATGGTATAATAAGCACGGCCCCCATGTCCTCGTGGTACACCATACCCGCCCCGAAAACCTTTGTCACATACATGCAGGTGAAAAAGTGGCAAGTGAACCAGCATGTAGATATCTATTTACTATAAATAGCATGTGTCTACCAATTACAGCTTACAGTTTAGAGATGCATAATAAGTAACATGTATTTATCAAATAAGATCTATAGTTAGTGCATGACCCACAGTGTGAGCTATGCAAAGAAAGAAATTGGAAAGCGCAAAATTCCACACTCAAAATAAATACGCAGTAGGTCAGTGTAGTTTGACATTCAATGACCCAGAGCCGACACGTGGTGTGTGTTAGTGCTGCTGTTTGGTTCACACGTCCACTATAATAGTAAAATGTAGTACACACTACCATATTTAGCAAATGTATTGTTCCAGGTCAGTGATAGAATTGACATATATGTACATATGATTCACCACAGCTGATTATTGGTGGAGCGTTTGTTCTTGTCCTCGTAATATATTATAATAGTTTATTTATAGCAGGGACCATACATACACTCATTTGTCATAGTATATAGGCCTAATATCATTTGGACGCACATCATCTAAGCTTTGTTAAACATTGTTAATACTTTATGAATTAGCAAATGTTTTAGGCAAAAAGAATGTTTCAATCACATACGAGGGAATGAACTAAAATAATATATATCTGTTCTGTCATTACAATCTTCCTTATATTTTTCAGATGTAACAATGGCAAAGCCATACATGTGTATATCAAAATGTAAGAATTGGGCTTAGTCCATCTTCAGTCTGGGTGGACACCTGCCTGTGATCAATAAATGATGGGTGTATCCGAGGGCAAGTACAGTACTCAACCCATAAAGGCAAGAACTGGAGTTGCCGTCAGAGACATCAGATACATGTACTATACAAACATTAGTGCACAGCATTAATTTAGAAGCACAATGTTATCTTGAGTCCATCTCAATGTACCATCAATGAGTCTATGATAGCAACCGCAGTACCGGCCCCCGAGGGGGGTATGCACAGAGGCCACCATCACAGACACCAGCTGGGCCTATTTTTAGCCAGCATGAGCAATAATAAACATTAGTGTCCATTTACAGTGAATCATTAATGCATGATATGTGGATTTTAATGCAGATTCAATACCTACTTAATAAGTATAGCAATAAGTATAGGCTATTGGCGATCTTTCAGAATTCATGAAAATTATGTCCGTTTTGGCGAAGTGTGACCATGGTCCGTTACAGACTCGTACGACTTTATGAGTATGCTCAGCCAAGCAGTCAGTTACACGACATATGCGACCATCGTAGCCACATATCAGCATAACCGTACGGTCTGGTAAGGGGGGCCTACCCTGATATGCAGAGAGATATAACTTCGAACAGTTGTTAGCTCTCGGCAGTGTAGTGGAATTACAAGGAGTTATATGTACATGTATACCTGGTACAATGTACATGTGTAGGTCTATGCATGATGGGTTACTTAATAGTATAAGCGAAAATCGCTCATAACTGTATATAAAATGAACAACAAAGGCTGACTGTTCAAAGATCAACTCACGAGCGGTGAGTGCATTTTCAAGGGGAGGCATCATGAATTCGTGTTCAGTTGACATCGTATCAGATAGCGTAAATCTGTGATTTTATGGCAGCTACATGTAATCAGGGTAGTGGATCAGGGTAGTGGATGTGTCCATGTTCCACATGTAGATGTGCATGGTCCATATCTACCCGCGCACTGTCAATTTGTGTCTGCCCATGGTCCAGATCTGCAAATATATAGTTCATATACGTGTTCTGTGTCAATATCGGCAATCACGTGGTTAATATATACCTAGCTATGATGAATAGCAACATGCATATATAATAGATATATTCTCAATGATGCATTGTAATATTTTAAACTACTAAAGCAGTCCTGTTGTGTAGAGTATACGCACATGCCTGTTCTGGACGCATGTTCTGATTTAGGAACACAGACACTGAGACACATTTTAGAAAAAGTTCATTATTATTCCATTTCGAAAACAAAACGTCGAGTGTATGTTCTGGACGGGTACTATACATTTACACAAGCATAATGCACCTATAAATGTCTTCCCCGGGGGGGGGGGGTGGCGGAGGAGACCACCGGGAAATAGACATTCCCGACTCTGGGGATTAAATCTGTGTCTAATTCCCGAGGGTGGGAACTGTCATTTTCTTATATAAAACTTATATGCAATGTTGTTGGATGTCTAATTCTCCCACCCTTGGGCATAATGGGTTGTCTAATTCTCTGGTGTCGGAAATATTTTGCTGTCTAATTCGCCGCGGGTGCCCCTCCCCTCCCCCACCGGGCGGGGAAAACATTACTAGGTGCATAATTTACTCACCTTTCATAATACAAGCCCATATATGCATAGACTATAATTATAGTATTCATATAATGTTATGCAATCAGGAAGTTATAATAGTAGTATAAGTAAGTCTCTGGGCAACTATAATTAGAATTTTGACGTTATTTTATTAAATGAATACAAAGAAATATATAAAGCTGCACATGAACTAGAATATTATTCAATGGGGTGCGATTTGTCTGAATTTTAGACTGTTTCCCTGACTATCAGTTTATTACTACATGATTAAGCCAACATTAGATGCTATTAATTTTATATAATAATGCACCGATCAATGTTTTCCCCGCCCGGAGGGTTGGGCGAGCAACCCCCAGAGAAATTCGAGGCAAATGTTAAAATATACTGTCTAATTCCCGACTGTCGGGATTAAATTCGTGTCTAATTCCCGGTGGTCGGACGGCCTTTTCCCCATAGAAGCCTGTATCTGCGATTTTGGTGGACGTCTAATTGCCCCACCATAGGGCGTAATGGGCTGTCTAATTCACGGGTTTCTGGCATATTGTGTTGTCTAATTCCACGTGGGTGCCGTGCCGGCTGCCCCCACCCACACCCACAGGGCGGTAACGAAATTTATAGGTGATAAGGGTGGTACTTTAATTTATCCGATCATTTGTGGCAGATCTGGCTCTTATTCCCCCTTACTCTGGGAAACCTCCTCAAAAAGGCCGGTAAAGTGTTTGTGAATGTTGTCTATCTGGAGCGATGTCACTAGTCACAGTGGGATGCGCAGAACTGTAAATACAATATTTTCCAGACAATTATTTTAATATATTTTACATGTACAATGGCGATGTGAAGAGAATGGCGTCGAATGAAAAAGTGCCAATACAAGTCAATACACGGTTCCCGATTTCTGAATAAATTTCCAGCGATATTTGCAATATAAATTGATATTTATATTGCACATATCTCTAAAAACAAGACAATACAACAATACACAATAGTATACCGAAAATTTGCCTGTAAATACAATATTTACCAGACAATTATTTTAATATATTTTACATGTACAATGGCGATGTGAAGAGAATGGCGTCGAATGAAAAAGTGCGCCGTGTTGCGTGCGCATATAACATTCATTCCAGTGTAAGTCACGTGATAGGAGAACAATAGTGCAGCCAATAAGTACTGAAATAGAACAGTTCAGTATGCTACATAAAAGTATTACGTTTTACACTATTGACGGCAGATGACACTGGTCATAGACTGGATGGGAATATACATAACAAATACGCAGGTTTTTGTAATATCTATTCCCATATAATAATTTCACCTGCCACACATTGTATACACAATGTCATGACTTACCACTAGAAACACAGTAAAATACCAAATTATTGGGGTAGTTCCCAAGCAGCATTCGATAGGGGTATATTGCCCTTTGCGTACGCCAGATTCCGTCCTAATTAGAGGGTATTCCGTACGCCGAGCTACAGTACGCCGTACGCGACGATTGTACTCGTAGTGTTTAGTATTCCGTAAGCCAGAAAATTCCGGGTGCCGCAAAAAATCAGTTGAAAACTGATAAATTTACCGATACATCGCGTCTACAGTTTTGTATGTTTCAACGTTTTCTTGGAGGACCTCACCTACCAGCATCTGCACAAGCGATGCGTGTACATGCCTTGCAGGATATATAATAGGCATACACTGTACTTATGCAAGATTCAATAGGTGAAAACGGAGACCCATATGCCAGGAAGTCGCCTCCATGGTGTTGTAGGTTTAAACATTTCATTGGAGAGGAGGACCCCCACCTCCTCGCACCGGTGATGCGTGTACAATTTGCCTTGCAAGATAGGCGAAATAAATGAAAATGTGGTGCGGGCAATGGTCCCGGATTTACTAGGTAGGGTCTGTCAGCTTTTATTTTTATACGAAATCACCATACATATTTGGGCTTACATTGGGCTTTCATGCCAAATAGTACCGTAACATACATTCCGCATGGACCTAATCAACAAAGCGAACAACTGTTAAGTCAGCGGCTGAATCTCAGGCATACAACAACAACAATAACAGTATTAACCATATATATTTGTAACAGACGATGTTACTACCACACGAGCTGAATCGTTTATTTTCGCAATAGAGTTTCAGTCCACACACAGGCGGAATAAGAAACAAACAAGGCATGTATGATAAGTAGTAAGCATGGTGGCGTCTATAAAGCTCATGCAGGCAGGCGATGCGCCACAACGAGATGGGGTCCACAGATTACTAAAATTAATTAACATTAATAAATTGATAATCAATGAGAAATTTTCAAACAATGATCAATTTACTCAGCCTGGCATATGTGAATACGGGTTATTACTATTATTATAATAATAATAATCCGACACAAAACACCTGTCGTGCACGTGATCAGTGGTGATACAGTCCGGGCTGCACAGATGTCAGTCAGCGCTGGATCAGCACAGGCCACGAATGCACGTTAATGTTTTTTCTTTCTTTTAAATGAACAAATTCCAAGCATCAGCTCCATTTAATAAAATTCATGGTATAATAATCACGGCCACCATGACCTCGTGGTACACCATATCCGCCCCAAGAAAGCTTTGTCACATACATGTAGGTGAAAAAAGTGGCAAGTGCACCAGCATGTAGATATCTATTTACTATAAATAGCATGTGTCTACCAAATACAGCTTACAGTTTAGAGATGCATAATAAAGTAACCTTTATTTATCAAGTAAGATTTATAGTTAATGCATGACCCACAGTGTGAGCTGTGCAAAGAACGAAATTGGGAAGCGTAAAATTGGAAAGCGCTAAATTTCACACTCAAAATAAATACGCAGTAGGTCTATTTCGACCAAATCGAGGTCACTAGTGTGATTTGACATTCAATGACCCAGAGCCGACACGTGGGGTGTGTTCTTGCTGCTGATTGGTTCACAAGTCTACTATAATAGTAAAATGTAGTACACACTACCATATTTAGCAAATGTATTGTTCCAGGTCAGTGATAGAATTTACACATGTGTACAGATGATTCACCACAGCTGATGATTGGTCCAGCGTTTGTCCACGCGAGGTCGTTTTATTGGCCTCGCGTGTTAATGTACCACACGAGCTTGTAATTAGTAGCACGCGAGCTACATTTACCACGCGAGGTAAAAGAAGAACGCGAGCTATTTAAGATCTCGCGTGCTGTATTTTATCTCGCGAGCTACCCTCGCGTTATTGACTGTAATCCCCCGTCATAGTATCCACCTCCTTCCTATATCCAATTATTGGGAGACGACATTCAAGGTCATCGAGCCAGTGCCGTCGTTAAATCCAAGCATTTACATGTTATACCAACTAATATGTGGCTGTGACTTAAATGGGGCTGTATTTGCGACCAGTGTAGATCCAGACCAGCCTGTGCGGAAGTCTGATCAGGATCTGATCAGGATCTGAACTGTTCGCCAGTCCACCAATGGATGTCACGCTAGAAAGACATATATATCGTTATCATGGTTATCAGGCCAAAGTAGTTTGATATTTGGTCAGGAGCTACATTGATCACATATCCAATAAATCCCATTGTTCCAATCAGGATTACATATCAGTATAATTGTCTATGCTCTTCCCGTACATGACATACACCGTTTGATGCACAGGTGGAAGACTCGGACCAAGGACCCAATACTTGGCTCATTTGGAAAACGTTACCCCACCCACCCATTTCCATACACTATACCTTACAGCCTTTTCCCGAAAAGGCTGTAAAGTATAGTGTAAGGAAATGGGTGGGTGGGGTAACGTTTTCCAAATGAGCTAAAAGGCTATAAGGTATAGTGTACGTTTTCCAAATGAGTCAAGTATTGGGTCCTAGGTCCGAGTCTTCCACCTGCGGTTTGATGATGACGGGAGTCATTTCCATTTTAAAAGTTCTATTTTGACATAAATACTGCGCTTATGTGATCATGGTGATTATGAAGGATGAATGAACTGTGATTAAATTCTTCAAAAACGCTTGACCTGGTGTAAACACAACCATTGTTATACATTTTATACAATTTGTCAGTCAAACACTTGTATTTGTATGGATACTATGTACATGAATTATATTGTAATTTCAACCACGGTTGTTCATGAACTATTGTAAATTCACATGTTTCAAAATATGTTGCACACGTCTGGTATTCTTGCTGTTATTTTATTTATTTAAATAAATTAATTGAACCCGTCGCCTGAATAATTTGTTGTATCTAACTGCTACATTCCACAACAAACAATGATAGCTACAACTGTTTATTACTGAGCCCCGCAGGGGATGTAGAATTCTTTTTTTTATTACTTCGTTCCCACGAATTAACAATTTGTTTCCTCAATTTAACAATTCGTTTCCACAAAATAACAATTCGCGGGAACGAATTGTTATATCGTGGGAACGAATTGTTAATTCGAGTGAACGAATTGTTAAATTGAGGGAACGAATTGTTTTTTTGTGCGAACGAATTAATAAAAAAAATCCATGTCCCCTGCGGGGCTCCGTATACATTCCAGAACTAACAATGATAGCTACAACTATTATTACCCCGGGCAGATATTTGTATCTGGTTCACAGGGAGAGAAAACGGTTTACAAACACATGAAGAAAACATCAATACTCTCGATCTGGGTGTGTCTAGGAAACCACGAGCTAGAAGTACGGTACATAAAGTTCAGTTTTTATTACTGTCAACATAAAGTTACTTAAGCACTTGGAGAGTATCTCCTCTCATCTACATTGTTAATATGCTTGCACAGCTCCCAGCCATGCACTAAACTGTATATAGTTATTAGAAACAACTACGTCAGTTGGATTGCAAAACAGTTTATATGACATCATGTTTGACGTTACGGACTCATTATATGGAAGTTGTCTTCTAATGAGGCCAAAATTTAGTTGAAATTTTCCACAAGTTACATATGTGTGGAGGAGATTTCCTGTCCAGTACTTATTTACCACAACCCAAATTTATTACTTGGCATGGTGCGGTTTCATACACAGCATCAGTTATCACACAAATGCAATTTAATTTTTGAATTTCAAAGAAAATGAGTCATGTTGGCGTTTGCCAAAGACAGCTTTTGTAAGACCAGTTCGTAAATAATAAAACATTAAAAATTAATCAGAATAAGCATAAGCACACCGCCCTATGCGTTATATTCGAGTATATATCTGCTTATCGGAGTAAATACGGTTTGTCACTTATTTTAGAAATGGCAAAGTGGCCTTCATAGACTGAATTTGCAAACATCTTCATTGTGTGAAATCGGCTAAGAGTTGTGGGTAAATATTTGGCTATTATGTAATTACATATACGATAAAAATGATTAGCAGGAATATAAAACTATGACAATTACATTAATTTAGAAATGTCATAACAATTTACCATATTTGTCATAAATGTATTTCACTGTAGACGATGTTTTGCGAATTCATGTTTTTCCATCGTGAACTTTTTCTACAATACATGCCACAAATTTGGATTATTTTTAGTGTATTAACGGAAGTCGACGATGTCTTATTTAGACGACCGGAAGGGATGCACATTTCCGGTGGGAAAAATAATTTTCTTTTTATAAATGTTATTAGCATCCCATGATTAGCATGATTAGCATCCCATAAAATTCAGTACTATGTCTATGCAAGTTTTTAAGATACATTTTAAGATTGTTGAACTACAGAGAATATAATAAAATCACTTTAACTTTAACTTTACATGCAATATTTTTTTGTGAGCAGCACATGTTTGTATGGTGTCCTACTAGAGTCAATAGAGTCAAATAGTATACATCAATATGCTTCAACTGCCATGTTGACATACCGGATTTATTTCCCCGAGACATCTGTAAATCCGACAAAGAAACGAGTGCGGAGCACAAATAAATCTGTTATTTCAAAATGGTAGTGGAATAAATTGTATATTACATGCTCATCGAAAAATATGAATTGTGCTCTTAGACCATCTTATAACTTTGTTAACATTAACAATGTTGACGTTAGCGTATGAATTGTGCTCTTAGACCATCTTATAACTTTGTTAACATTAACAATGTTGACGTTAGCGTATGAATTGTGCTCTTAGACCATCTTATAAGTTTGTTAACATTAATAATGTTGACGTTAGTGTATGAATTGTGCTCTTAGACCATCTTATAACTTTGTTAACATTAACAATGTTGACGTTAGTGTATGAATTGTGCTCTTAGACCATCTTATAACTTTGTCAACATTAGACCATCTTATAACTTTGTTAACATTAACAATGTTGACGTTAGTGTATGAATTGTGCTCTTAGACCATCTTATAACTTTGTTAACATTAACAATGTTGACGTTAGTGCATGAATTGTGCTCTTAGACCATCTTATAACTTTGTCAACATTAGACCATCTTATAACTTTTGATTAACATTAACAATGTTGACGTTAGTGTATGAATTGTGCTCTTAGACCATCTTATAACTTTGTTAACATTAACAATGTTGACGTTAGTGTATGAATTGTTTCGTAGCCGGAAACTATTGATCTTAGATATGTATTGTTTATGTAAAGTCTACATAATTTTACATAATTCTATTTCTACACTTGGTCCAAGTCTTGTTATAGTTGCTGGATTTAACTGCAGAATACACCCGTATCGTCCATACCCAGACTTACGGTGCTCTCCATAGTTATCCCCTGCAGTGTAGCGAATCTAATCTGATTCATACTTTAGCTCTTAATTGTGTAATATTTTCTGTATTTTTCAATTGAAATAAATTTCAGCATAGTAAAAGTTAAAGTTTAAAAACAAAGTTTAGTTTTAAATTAAATTGTATCATTGTAGTAGGGCTAGAAAATTAAATATATATAATGTAAATATGTATAACATATATGTGAACATTCTCTTGTTACTGTATCCTATACGGCATCTGGAGTTGCCGTCAAAACCATCTTAGTATGCACAAGCCGTCAGTCAGTTTCACCTCTTAGTGACACAGACAGCAAAATATATTACATATATTCTAATACAGTTTGGTATACCATCTTCAACAGCTAATTATTTATTATTTACAATGTGCTATCAATTATATCATGTCAATGTGTACACCATGTTTGATACCTGAGTTATTAGTTTTGTCATTTCCAAAATCGACAATGGCCATGTTACACTGTTTAAATCATCAGCTCACTCCACTCACCTAATGTTATAACTACAGGTATGGCAGGTGTACCACATATATTCTGTATAACTACAGGTATGACAGGTGTACCACATATATTCTACTAGCAACACCTTTATGATAGCAGCACAAGTCCATAAACAATCAGTATTTCTTGTTGCTCTCACTGCAGTGTACATGATAGATACTTCGTGTCCAGGTAAGATAGCTTATGTGACTGTGCACTCTAGATAGCCTGTATAGAGATGTCTGTGTTTTTAAAAATACATATAATTGGTAGGAGAGAATGTCATCTTCGCTGTTGTACATGTAGTCGTGGAGTTGTATTAGTTGACCTGCTGAAAATACAGATGGGTGAACAATAGTATTGATTGACTGTGGTACCATTTGGTGTATTGCCAGCCCTGTAACGACATATTCGTGGATAATAGTTTTCATTCACTGATACCTACTAATAAGACCAGGATGCGAAATGAAGTTATCAGTTGAATCAAGCCTTAACCTTAAGGTAAAGCCCTTCTGGAATGAAGATCTTCATTATATTGCAAGTGTAGTGATGGTAAATGCTGAGGTACTAAAATGCTAAGATGTTCAGCATATGTTCATCTGACACCAGCCCAGGGTCCATCGTTATGAAGTTATTATAAGCATATTACCTAAATATGAATTAAAAACAGTTGATTCTACTGATTTTAACGACAAGCATTGATTATAAACGCGCCCAGGAAGACTTGATGATTAAGTCCCCTGTTTACAAAAGAGGCGCGTATTTGCATGCAGCCCGCACATACAAGCAAACTATTGAGGTCGTGTACACAACAGTGAATTTGCATGAAACTACTGTCTGTTTCACGAAAGCTGCCCAAATTTTACGGTTATACAAACAATTCAAAAACAAAATTTATTTTGATAATATTAAATTAAAGGAAAAATTAAGAATGAGCCTTCTTTTTATTTCGTGAAATTTGGTCAAATATTGATTTTATTGCGAAAAAACAATTTCCCCATGTTACATCTCCATAGACATGTTCACGGAGTGAAGATGTCTATGGGGATTTAACATGGGATTTTTTTTTGAATTTTAGAAATACAGGACCGATTTTTAAAATTTAACTTTTGTTTTCTTAGTTAGATCATATCCAAGCTATCTAGCCAGGTTTTAGAGTCAATTTCCAAATTGTTTCGTTTCTCCCACACTTCCTTACCACTTTTTCCCCCATGTTAAATTCCCATAGACAAATCAATTTTTCGCAATAAAATCAATATTTGACCAAATTTCACGAAATAAAAAGAAGGCTCATTCTTAAATTTTCCTTTAATTTAATATTATCGAAAAAATTATTGTTTTTGAATTGTTTATATGGCCGTAAAATTTGGGCAGCTTTCGCGAAACAGACTATAGGTTTGATCACGACTATAGAGTACATAGTCCAAGCATTATAGCATGGGCCCTGATTCTACAATTCTTGTATAAAATGTTAATGTAAGCTCACACAAGGATTTACTTCATAGAACACCATCCTTTGTATCGCGGAAAATAGTCTCGTAAATGTGACTGAATATTTGCATAAAATGTATCTGACCCTGTTTGTCTTAGTGTATACTATACTGTGCATTAAATTGCCCTCTGTGCCATCTTAACCGCCCAATAATTTTGTTGGGGAGGCCTGACCACCTCCATAATTCTGTACTAAAGCACATAGTCTCATCCTCAAACTTGCTGAGAATGCAGGAAATGTCGTTTCACGCCTCTTGGAATTCAAAAATTTCCGGGGCTCCGGACCCCCGTAGCAACATCGTGCCCTGAGAATGCAGGAAATGGCGCCTCTTATATTTTATATATTTCCATGGGATCATGCCCCCGGGCCCCTCTAGAAACATCGGGCCCTTTGGACCCTCAACATTGGGCCCCCAATAATTTGCCGGTTCCGCCCCCTATGTTAATAGGCTAGTGGAATTAGTACCGCATGTATACCAGGGCATGTGCTTATACCTTTTGAGCATATTTTCTGATCAAATTCATAGTTTGACGGCCAGAACGGAGTTCGGCTCAGCCTTCACCAATCCAATATCATATGTTTTTGCTTGAAAACAGGGTAGGCAGATAAAAACATCATTGAAATGTCAATCATGCTTCTAACGAGCACTATAGATCCCTATCAGGCTACATGAGTGTGTTGTAGCTGCACTGGTCACAAATCCCATAAGCCCTATTTCTCCAGTCACAGCCACATATAAAACTTAATCGCAGTATTATTACAATGAAACCCAAGAATATTGTTCACATAATGGCTCCTTGGATGTCAACCGAGAAGTTCTCCTGTATTTTTTTTCCTATTTGTACCAAATAGTAATTACAATATATTTGGGTAAATCGTGCCACCCATCTTTCATAACGCAAACTTTTCCTCTCTTCACAGGTCTATGTGTCTTCACACGCCTCTTCACAATAACTTTCAGAGCATCAACACATGAATATTCATAATGCCTGTGTGCCTTAACTATCACTCTTTGTGCACGATGTCTACCACCAGGTAACCCAAATCTGTTGGTTGATAAGGGGCACATCGAGTCATCAGATGACGAGTTAACAAATAAATACAATTACCAGATTAATACATTTGTATTATGTCTGCATTAGTCTATAGGATGTACATGGTAACTTACAGAAGGTGTCTGTGGTAACGTGGTGTTGGTGGTCCCAGGAACTTCGTGACACGCCCGATATGTTTGAGGGTTAGAGTTGAATAGAGCCTAAAAGTTTAATAAGTTGGGGTGGACTTAATGTGCGCATAGGCCCTAATGGGCGCAATGGTCGTACAACAATATCATATCCATTATATTACAGAGCCAAGTGTAACGGGAAACAACTCTCAAAATCATTAAAATATTCCCGTATCGTCCGTACCCAGTCACGGTGCTCTCCATAGGTATCTCCTGCATAGCAGCGAATCAGATCCGATTCGCACTTTAGCTGTTCATTATGGTGTATTTTCTATACTTATTCCACAGAAATGAAGGCCAGTATTATGAACAGTCAGGGGTGAAACTGATTTCTGTTACGTTTGAAATAACCTGATACAGTTATTTCTTTTTGACAAATGGAACGTCCGTTTTCACCTCGTTGTAACCCGGATGTTTGTATCAGGTCAATGCCCGATACAACAATATGTTATCAGTCAGTACGTATTCGGTCAATAAAGGGCAGGTTACCTGATCAAAATGGTATAGTGCAACCTCTCACAACCGTACTGCCTACCACATACTATTTTACTATCATTTTTATTTTTCATCTACATTGCTTGGCCCTAAATGATATTCTTTTGTGGTGGTGGGCCGTTAAGCACAATTCCATTCCACTCAACTTGACATCCCAATAAATGTATGTTTAGTTTTAGATTACAGTGAAACTCATCTAAATGAAACATACACACAACTTCGTGGGTGTCGGGTTTATGAAGGCTGTACTGTAGATATAACGCAATATGCTATAGACTAGTAAAGACGATCCGGTAATGGGCGCCACGCGTCCATAGATAATTAAAGGTACATGATCACGTGGTTACAACAACAACAACAATGGCTGAAAGTGTTGAAAGCGCGCCCACGCCAAAGTAAGTATTATTTGATAGTTTCCTTAAAGGTACATGCACACTCAGTAGGCACAAAATGTTCTTTACAGGAATTAAATAAGTGTATAATTGTGTCACTATTCCACCAGTTCTAAATTTTACGAGTGCCCACTATACAGATATAGTTTTCATATGCAAATGAGGCATGTTATCTTTTAATTATTTATACTAATTTAAATGCGTCGCCTGAAAAAAATATTTTGTTGACAGATGTTAAAGGTACATAATATGCCGACTCAGTAGGCACAAGCTGTTCTTTATATGAATTAAATTAGTGTATAACTGTGTCACTATTCCTCCAGTTCTAAAACTTACGAGTGCCCGCTATACAGATATAATCATTTAGTAATATTAATTTTAAAGATAGTGACTCGCGTCGGTATTGGTCTATTTTTCATATGCAAATGAGGCATGCTATTTTATTTGTTATTTATACCTGAAAAAATAATATTCTAAAAAATATTATAAAGTATGATCATTGCACATCAAAAAGTAAATACAGATACTAAATATTAATGTCCGTTAACATTTTAAGGAAACACGGTGATCGCCCCTGATATTAGTGTGGAAATTTACTTCTGATATAAAATGGTAAATGAATGTTTATTTTGCCATACAATGTCTCTGATGATGTTCTTATATAAAGAGCAGTTTGTGCCTACCGAGTGGGCATGTACCTTTAAAGTATGATCATCACGCATCAAAAATAAATACAGAGAATAAATAGTAATGTCCGTTAACATTTTAAGGAAACACGGTTATCGCCCCTGATATCAGTGTGGACATTTACGTCCGATATAAAATGTATAATAATGCCAATCAATACGTGGAGTAATGGTGAATGAATGTTTATTTTGCCAGAAAATGTCCCAGATGATGTCTCTGTTATAAAGAACCTGATGTTTGGGCCAAAGTACCGAGACTTTCTACGAGCGAATAATTGTCTGATTGTCTGAGCATGTCATGTGATGAAACAAGACCGACCCTCTGTATGGACATACATATTTATAAATGAAACGATGTGCAGATGTGCAATGTGTTACAAAACATGTAACACATTGTCACATTCGCATCATTACTGTATTCCTGCAGACAGCTCGTGCACACGTGGCTCGAACGTGAAGCCACACGCATCCACCATCCTATCCTCTCTTACAAATACTTAAGGAATACAATTATGGGCTTTTGCGTTCACTATAGTTCGAACAT
Source organism: Conchocele bisecta (assembly GCA_029237695.1). Taxonomy (NCBI): domain Eukaryota; kingdom Metazoa; phylum Mollusca; class Bivalvia; order Lucinida; family Thyasiridae; genus Conchocele; species Conchocele bisecta. The sequence goes on from CM055273.1 coordinate 8,762,298, forward strand.
CATTATATAGGGTCCATTTCACTAAACTTCGTACGACTAAAATGTGCATAAGTGCAAAATTAAGATAATCTGTAAATTTCACATTACGAATGTTTTCTTGTAAACAATTATTGGATTTACATTTATTGACCATAGGCTGCATATGCATCAATTGCAATTTCTAGACGATCCTAAATTTGCACTTACGAACATTTTAGTAGTACGACGTTTGGTGAAACTGGCCCTAAGTCTGTTGTTTAAAGTGCGTGTTTAAACTTTAAACAGACCAAATGATTTTCATACTACAGTCAACGCAACTGCCCATGGTTGTATTACTTATATTTACATTGCATGTTCTGATAGTTTCAGAATTATAAACTAACCAAGTATGGCGTTAAACTTAAGAATAATCTTCCTTTATGTCATTTTGTAGCAATTCATGGAACAGCGACGTTGCCCGTCAATAGTTACAGGTTAATACGTTGCTTAGGCCGATATCAAACAAGACACGTATTAACGTCTTTATTACTTATATTACTTAGATATCAATTTCAATATCAATCATCCGGCATTTTTGATAATCCTATATTAAAATCTATGCCGTTATCCATGATTGAATGATGAAATACAGAGCCTACAAATTTAAATTCCCGGCATCTGTCAAAATTTACGCAGCCGATAAAGTAAACATACGCAATGCGCATGCCCAAAGGAACTGGTTTAATACGCGCGCGAGACATGGTATCGGACTGGAAACGGCGGTATCAGACTAGTAATGAAATAACGATGGTATCAGACTAGAAATGGCAGTATCAGACTAGAAGTTTCAGTATCAGACTGGAAAACACGCCGTATCAGCCTGGACTGTGTATGTTATTGCTGTAGGCAAATACAGGCAATTTCTAGGCAAACATTTATATCTAAGTAATAACGTCACGTTGTTTACGGCGTCGTGTAAATTATTGACGTCAAACAAACTGAAATGAATCAACAACGTCGCGCGATGTCACGTGCGTCATGTAATATATTGGGATGTAATACGTCGAATGGGCGATTCCATTATATTTACACCTTCTATACATTCATAATGCAAACGCCCTTCCACGTATTGCGTTTACATCCCAATACAAAGCATTAGACACACGATGTTGCACGATGTTGTTGATTGGTTAAATTTCGCCGCGTCGCTGCTCCATGAATTGGGACAAAATGATGTAAACTAAGAATATGTAATAAACTAAAAAAAACATAGCCTACATTTCGTTCCATCATGATTATGTCGCATCGCGATGAACGTTGAGAACGGCGTAGAAACATGTGGTACTTTACTGTTCCTAATAATCATATCGTGTCTAACTGGCGAAGGAATGAAGAAATACAAAGGCAATAATTAGCCACGACACAGAAGAAACGTGACAATGTAACTTACCGGGGTGGTTGTGCCGTATCCCCGACACCGGCGATACTCGACCCACAGGTGGTGCTGGTGGGCGTAGACAGCCGCGCCGTTCCTCTGCCCCGCTGCCCTACCCGACACCCACACCCTGCCACACCCAGTGTCCGGGATGGGGGCGAAGGCTGAGTGGACAAACTCGTGATATTGCCGCCCACCCAAAAAAGGCTCCCGCAGTGCCCACCCCGCCGCCATACACACCCACCCGCGCCTTGTCCACCGTGCGTTTGTCTCGTGGCTGAAGTACATCGTTGTTCACCAACCAAAACTGTCCTCTCACCCGTGGCTCGCTTATAGTGTCACACGATCCATGCTGCGTATATTCTCTCGACCGTGGCTCTCTTATAGTTTCACACGATCCATGATGTCCTATCACCCGTGGCTCTCTTATAGTTTCACACGATCCATGCTGCATATGTGTACCGATGCTGTGACTCACGAGTTGAGCATTCATATGAAACATATCTTCATCACCCGTGTTTAAACTTAGTGTTAATTAATGTATTGTTTGTTCCGTTTCATCGATAGATCCACTGAATTCCATACAATTTACTATGCATATCTGTCAACACGTGAGACGGTGAGCTATATGGCTAGCGCTCCCTCGATTTTGCTTCACAATATTTCCACAATATCTAATGTTCTCGCTATGCCTTCCGCTATGTATATTCCACTCCTATACAGTGTTACTATATTTCAACACACGACAATGTGCAAACCAATTGTTTATGACACGTCAGTGGATACATGTGGAGTAGCTGTGAGATAATACAGGGGTTAAACATGCCAACACCGGCTCGTTTGTTTGTTTGTTTATTAGTGTGTAATGGCCTATCAACAGCTACGGTCATTTAAGGCCGGGCCAACGGGTTCGGTCCCGCAATTAACCTGCTGCATTGTGGGCGGGGGTCCCAAAATCAGAACGGAATATTTACATATAAATGTATAAAACGGAAACGCGAGCAGCGTTCAAATCAGCATGCGCATGTGCAGACTAACCAGAGGCAATGCTGTTCGCAGACGTGAAATGATTACTGTTGTCATAATAGCGAGCTGACTACAGACGTGAAATGATTACTGTTGTCATAATAGCGAGCTGGCTATAGACGTTAAATTATTACTGTTGTCATAATAGCGAGCTGACTACAGACTTGAAATGATTACTGTTGTCATAATAGCGAGCTGATTACAGACGTGACATGATTACAGTTTCATAATAGCGAGCTGACTACAGACGTGACAGTATTAATGATGTCATAATAGCGAGCTGACTACAGACGTGACATTATTACTGTTGTCATAATAGCGAGCTGACTACAGACGTGGAATGCTTACTGTTATCATAATAGCGAGCTGACTACAGACGTGACATGATTACAGTTTCATAATAGCGAGCTGACTACAGACGTGACAGTAATTACTGTTGTCATAATAACGAGCTGAATACAGACGTGACAGTATTACTGTTGTCATAATAGCGAGCTGACTACATAAGTGGAATGCTTACTGTTATCATATAGCGAGCTGACTACATACGTGGAATGATTACTGTTGTCATAATAGCGAGCTGACTACATACGTGAAATGATTACTGTTGTCATAATAGCGAGCTGACTACAGACGTGACAGTATTACTGTTGTCATAATAGCGAGCTGACTACAGACTTGGAATGATTAGTTTTTGTCATAATAGCGAGCTGACTACAGACGTGGAATGCTTACTGTTGTCATAATAGCGGGATGTCTACAGACGTGAAATGATTACTGTTATCATAATAGCGAGATGTATACAGACGTGAAATGAGTACTGTTGTCATAATAGCGAGCTGACTACAGACGTGGATGATTACTGTTGTCATAATAGCGAGCTGACTACAGACGTGGAATGATTACTGTTGTCATAATAACGAGCTGGCTACAGACGTGAAATGACTACTGTTGTCATAATAGCGAGCTGTCTACAGACGTGAAATGATTACTGTTGTCATAATAGCGAGCTGACTACAGACGTGGAATGATTACTGTTGTCATAATAGCGAGCTGACTACAGACGTGAACCTATTACTGTTGCATATATACGAGCTGACTACAACGTGAAATGATTACTTTATGTCATAATAGGAGCTGTTTTCGAACAACGGTAAATTAAATTACTCTTTTGCATAATAGCAGCTACTTACAGACGTGATGAACGACTGTTGTCATAATAGCGAGGCAGTCTACAGACGTGAAATTTTAATTACTGTTGTCATAAAAGCGAGCCTGACTACAGACGTGGAAATGATTACTGTTTTCAACAATAGCGAGCTGATTACAGACGTGACATGATTACAGTTTCATAATAGCGAGCTGACTACAGACGTGAAATTATTACTGTTGTCATAATAGCGAGCTGACTACAAACGTGACAGTATTACTGTTGTCATAATAGCGAGCTGTCGACAAACGTGGAATTATTACTGTTGTCATAATAGCGAGCTAGCTACAGACGTGAAATGACTACTGTTGTCATAATAGCCAGCTGTCTACAGACGTGAAATTATCACTGTTGTCATAATAGCGAGCTGACTACAGACGTGGAATGCTTACTGTTATCATAATAGCGAGCTGTCTACAGACGTGAAATGATTACTGTTGTCATAATAGCGAGCTGACTACAGACGTGGAATGATTACTGTTGTCATAATAGCGAGCTGGCTACAGACGTGAAATGAGTACTGTTGTCATAATAGCGAGCTGACTACAGACGTGGATGATTACTGTTGTCATAATAGCGAGCTGACTACAGACGTGGAATGCTTACTGTTATCATAATAGCGAGCTGACTACAGACGTGGAATGCTTACTGTTATCATAATAGCGAGCTGTCTACAGACGTGAAATGATTACTGTTGTCATAATAGCGAGCTGACTACAGACGTGGAATGATTACTGTTGTCATAATAGCGAGCTGGCTACAGACGTGAAATGACTACTGTTGTCATAATAACGAGCTGACTACAGACGTGCACCTATTACTGTTGCCATAATAACGAGCTGACTACAGATGTGGAATGATGACTTTTGTCATAATAGCTAGCTGTCGACAGACGTGGAATTATTACTGTTGTCATAATAGCAAGCTGACTACAGACGTGAAATGATTACTGTTGTCATAACAGAATAGCGAGCTGACTACAGACATGAAATGATTACCGTTGTCATAATATCGAGCTGACTACGGACGTGAAATGATTACTGTTGTCATAATACCGAGCTGTCTACAGACGAGACATTATTTCTGTTGTCATAATCATGATAATAGCGAGCTGACTACAGACGTGGAATGATTACTGTTGTCATAACAGCGAGCTGGCTACAGACGTGAAATGATCAATGTTGTCATAATAGCGAGCTGACTACAGACGTAACATGATTACTGTTGTGATAATAGCGAGCTGACTACAGACGTGACATGATTACTGTTGTCATAATAACGAGCTGACTACAGACGTGACAGTATTACTGTTGTCATAATAGCGAGCTGACTACAGACTTGGAATGATTAGTGTTGTAATAATAGCGAGCTGACTACAGACGTGGAATGCTTACTGTTGTCATAATAGCGAGATGTCTACAGACGTGAAATGATTACTGTTGTCATTACAGCGACCTGACTACGGACGTGGAATGATGACTGTTGTCATAATAGCGAGCTGACTACAGAAGTGAAATGATTACTGTTGTCATAATAGCGAGCTGACTACAGACGTGACATGATTACAGTTTCATAATAGCGAGCTGACTACAGACGTGACAGTATTACTGTTGTCATAATAGCGAGCTGACTACAGACGTGGAATGCTTACTGTTATCATAATAGCGAGATGTCTACAGACGTGAAATGATTACTGTTGTTATAACAGCGAGCTGACTACGGACGTGGAATGATTACTGTTGTCATAATAGCGAGCTGGCTATAGACGTGAAATTATTACTGTTGTCATAATAGCGAGCTGGACTACAAAGACTTGAAAATGATTTACCTGTTGTCATAATTAGCGAGCTGATTACCAGACGTGTACATGATTACAGTTTCATAATAGCGGAGGCTGAAACTTACAGAACCGTGGGACAGTTATTAATTGATGTCATTTAATAGCGAGCTGACTACAGGACGTGACATTATTTTACTGTTTGTCATAATAGCGAGCTGATACAGGAACGTGGAATGTCTTACTGTTATCATACTTAGCGAGCTGACTACAGACGTGACATGGAATTACAGTTTCATAATAGCCGAGTGACTACCAGGACGGTGACAGTAATTTACTGTTGTTCAATAATTAACGAGCTGAATTACAGACGTGACGGTATTACTGTTGTCATAATAGCGGAGATGACTTTACATAAGGGGAATGTTACTGTTATCATAATAGCGAGCTGACGACTTACGTGGAATGGATTAACTGTTTTCATAATAGCGGAAGCTGATAATTACGTGAAATGATTACTGTTGTCATAATAGCGAGCTGACTCTGACGTGCAGTATTACTGTTGTTCTAATAGCGAGCTGGAACTACAGACTTGGAATTTGATTAGTTTTGTCATAAAATAAGCGAGCTGACTACTGACGTGGAATTGCTTTACTGTTATCCATAATAGCGAGAAGACTACAGGGCCGTGGAAATTATTTCTGTTGGTTATAAACAGCGGAGCTGATACGGACGTGGAAATGATTAACTGTTGGTCATAATAGAGAACTGACTTACAGACGTGGAAATGGCCCCCCCCCCCCCCCCGGGGGGGGGGGGGGGGGGTGGTGTGTTGTTAACAACACAAACACCACACACACACTTTGTTTACTGTTTGTTCTTAATAGCGAGTCACGACAAAGCGTTGGAATGAATTCCTTGTTGTTATTAATAAAACGAGTGTTACAGACGTGGAAATGATTACTTTTTGTTATTAATAGCGAGCTGGACTACAGAGTGGAAATGATCTGTTGGTCATAATAGCGAGGCTGGGCTTACAGACGTGAAATGACTAATGTTGTTCATTAATTTAGTGAAGCTGTCACGGGACGTGGAATGAAAAATACTGTTGTCAATAATAGGCGGAAGAATGGACTACAGCCGTGGAATTGAATTAGGCTTTGTTGTTCATAAAATAGCGAGCTGTACAGACCTGAACCTTATTACTGTAAGCCATAATAACGAGCTTACTACAGACGTGGGAATTGATTTACTTTTGTCATAATAAGCGAGCTGGCGACAGAGTGGAACTTATTATGTTGTCTTAATAGCAAGCTGACAACAGGGACGTGGAAATGTTACTTTTGTATAAATTAGGCGAGCTGACTAACAGGACGTGGAATGCGTAACTTTCTTGTTCATAAGAGCGGAGCTGGCTCAAAGACGTTGAAATGGATAAATGGTTGTTCATAATAGCGGAGGCTGACTACTGATAATAACGACGTGATGCTTATGTTGGTATAATAGCGATGTCTACAGACTGTTGAATAATGATTACTTGTATCATATGACGGAGATGTATACGACGTGAAGATGACGTATTGTTGTCATATAGCGAGCTGACTACAGAAAGACGTTGGAATGTTTACTGTTGTTCCATAATAGCGAGCTGACTTAGTCGTGAATGATTACTGTTGTCATAATAGCGAGCTGACTACAGACGTGAAATGATACAGTTGTCATTGTAATAGCGAAGCTTGTCTACTAAGACGTGAAATGATTACTGTGTTCCCCCCCCCTCATAATAGCGAGACTGACTACAGAGTGCATGATTACTGTTAGTCATAATAGCGAGCTGACTACAGACGTGACTTATGACTGTTGCAATAATAACGAGCTGATACAAGGACGTGGAAATGATTACTTGTCATAATAGCGAGCTGTCGACAAAGATCGAAGAATTTATTACTGGTTGTTCATAATAAGCGAGCTTAGCTACAGTGACGTGATGACTTACTGTTGTCATATACGCGAGCTGTTACTACAGACGTGAAAATTATTTGATAACTGTTGTCAATAATAGCGAGCTGAATACTCAGACGTGGAAATGAATTGTACTGGTTTTCAACAATAGGCGAGCTGATTACCAGACGTTTGACATGATTACAGTTCATAATAGCGAAGGAGCTGCTACAAGGACTGGTGAAAATTATTACTGTTGTCAATAATAGGCGAGCTGACTACAAAGTGACAGTATTATGTTGTCATAATAATGAGCTGACATACGGACGTGAAATGAATTACTCTTTGTCATAATAGCGAGCCTGACAACCGACGTAAATGATTTTATTACTGTTGTCATAATAACGAGCTTGGACTACGGACGTGGTAATGATTACTGTTTGTCATAAAGCGAGCAGACTACCGACTTTTTTTTTTTGTGAAAAAATGGATTTATTACTATTGTCATAATAACGAGCTGACACGGACGTAAATGATTACTGTTATCATAAAAGCAAGCAGAACTACAACGAGAAATTAGTACTGTTGTCATAATAGCGAGCTGGCTACAGACGTGACATTACTACTGTGTGTCATAATGCGGAACTGACTACAGACGTTGAAATGAAATTTACTGTTGTCTAACAGCGAAGCTTTCTCTACAGACCGGGAAAAGATTAAACTTGTTGTCATAATAGCGAGCTGTCACAATTACGTGAAATATTACTGTTAAAGTTCATTAAAATAGCGAGCTGACTACGACGTGGAAATGATTACTGTTTGTCATAAATAGCGATCTGGCTATCAAACGTCAAATGACTACTTGTTGTCATAATTAGTGAGCAGTCTACGGACGTGGAAAATGAATTACTGTTGTCATAATAGCGAGCTGACTACAGACTGAATGATTACTGTTGTCAATAAATAGCGAGCAAAGACTACATACCTTGACTTAATGACTGTTGCCAATACATAACGAGTTCCTACTACACGACGGGGAGATTACTTTTGTCATAATACTAGCGTCGACCAAGACGTGGAACTAATTACAGTTGTCATAATAGCAAGCTGAACTACAGACTAAATTATTACTGTTGTCAATATTAGGCAGCTGACTACAGACGTGGAAGATTACTTTACATAAGAGCGACGGCTACGAGACGTGAAATGATTAATGTTGTCCAATAAAGCGAGCGACTACAGATGTAACATGATTTAATGTTGTAATAATAGAGAGCTGACTACAGACGTGACATGATTACTATTGTCATAATAGCGAGCTGACTACAGACGTGACAGTATTACTGTTGTCTTTATAGCGAGCTGACTACAGACGTGGAATGCTTACTGTTGTCATAATAGCGGGATGTCTACAGACGTGAAATGATTACTGTTGTCATAATAACGAGCTGACTACAGACGTGAAATGATTACTTTTGTCATAATAGCGCGCTGACTACAGATGTGGAATGATTACTGTTGTCCCAAAAAATAATAGCTTGACTACCGACGTGAAAATGATTTTATTACTGTTGTCATAAATAAACGAGCTGCTACGACGTGAAATGAATTACTGCTGTCATAATAGCAAGCTACAACAGACTGGAATGATTACGTTTGTCCATAATAGCGAGCTGACAACCGACGTGAAATTATGTTATTACTGTTGTCATAATAATGAGCTGACTACGGACGTTGAAATGATTACTGTTTGTCAAAATAAAAGCGAGCTGACAACCGACGTGAAATGATTTATTACTGTTTGCATAATAACGACTGACTAACGGACGTGGAATGATTTACTGTTTGTCCCAATAATACGGAGCTGACTAACCGACCTTGAAATTATTTATTACTATTGTCATAATAAACGACTACTACGGACGTGAAATGATTACTGTTATCATAATACAAGCGACTACAGACGAGAAATTAGGTAATGTTGTCATAATAAAAGCGAGCTGCACAGACGTGAAATGATTACTGTTGTCATAATAGCGAGACTAGACTACAGACGTGACAAATGATTACTGTTGTCTTATGATAGCGAGCTGACTACAGAAGTGACAGTATCACTGTTGTCAATAATACAAAAGAGATAGACTACAGACGTGGAATGCTTAGCTGATTGTCAAAATAGCGAGCTCTCTACAGACGTGCAATGATTACAAAGTTAGTCATATAGCGAGCTGACTACAGACGTGAATGATTACTGTTGTCATAATAGCGAGCTGACTACAGACGATGGAATGATACGTGTTGTCGTTTATTGTCACGCGAGCTGTACTCAGACGTGAAATGATTACTGTTGTCATAATAGCGAGCTGACTACGGACGCGGAATGATTACTGTTGTCATAATAGCGAGCTGACTACAGACGTGGAATGATTACTGTTGTCATAATAGCGAGCTGTCTTCAGACGTGAAATGATTACAATGATTGTCATAATAGCGAGACTGACTACAGACGTGGAATGATTACTGTTGTCATAATAGCGAGCTGACTACAGACGTGGAATGATTACTGTTGTCATAATAGCGAGCTGACTACAGACGTGGAATGATTACTGTTGTCATAATAGCGAGCTGACTACAGACGTGGAATGATTACTGTTGTCATAATAGCGGGCTGACTACTGACGTGAAATTATTACTGTTGTCATAATAGCGATCTAACTACAGACGTGAAATTATTACTGTTATCATAATAGCGAGCTGACTACAGACGTGAAATTATTACTATTGTCATAATAACGATCTGACTACGGACGTGGAATGATTACTGTTGTCATAAAAGCGTGCTATCTACAGACGTGAAGTGATTACTGTTGTCATAATAGGGAGCTGGCTACAGACCTGAAAGTATTACTGTTGTCATAATAGCGAGCTGACTACAGACGTGAAATGATTACTGTTGTCATAATAGCGAGCGGACTACATACGTGAAAAATACGATTGCACATGCATTTTATGATGATAATAATGCAAAACATGTCATATAGAACGTCCTTAGATGCACTCCCTCGCTCCTTGGACATTTTATACCCGAATTTAACAAATTAAAAACAATGAAGGTCCAATGACGGTCCGTTTCCGTCCTTCAGCAGATAAGCCTGATAAAAGGCCGATGTCTATCCGATATACCAAAGATTATCATTACCCATGGTTGGAATGTCGGCAGATCGGTCAGATGAATTCCTGATGTCTATCCGATATAGCAAATACCATTGGACATGCACGTTATGATGATTATAATGCAAAACTTGCGATATAGAAGACCTTATATATAGATGCATTCCGTTGTTCAATGGACATTAAAATATACCGGACTTTACCATATGCTCGTATTTTTTATCGTAATTATAAAATCTGTGAATTTCGACGATTTGTCGTACCATTTACGGATTGTCGACCCGATGACGACACACTATTTACGGATGTGTTTTCCTAAATAAGAATATTTAAGACTCTGGTCCGATGTGACCATAGATCTGGTGCGACTTGACCATGGTGCGACGTGATCATGGTCCGACTTTCAACGGTGGTTTAGTGGTTGTGTTCACGATTGCGGCCCAATGACGCCCCGATACAATTGGATTTTCTGTCAATCAATAATCTTGTTTTAACCAAGAAACATTTATTACCAAACTGTAATAATTAAAATTATTGTAAGAATGACGTAATATTCACTGCGCAATTTCTTTCTTTGCCGGCAAAATTCACGTCTGCACGGTTGCAGTTCTAAGTTCCACAGAGAAGTAGATATACAATGTAGCACTAAATATTATTGCATTCCTAAATTCAGGTCTCATAAAACATTATCTAATTATGCAAGCAAGCATTTTCAATTATTATTTTTTAAAAATATGGTGTTCAACCTGTGTTTACTGGGCGTGTCACTAGTTTTCGCGACACAATTTTGTGAAATGACAACAATAAATATTTGCAGAATTTTATTTTTACTGCTGAAAGGCCCATTCAACTCCATTAGTATCAATGTATATCTGCTATTCTTCCTGTAATTTATCACTTTTCTCAACTGTACTTTGCAAATTGAGACATTCCTTTACAATACATTCTGTCGTGCATTAGACGATGGAAAAGAGGTGAGGGTGGTATTCTGCGACATAAGCAAAGCATTTGATAGAGTTTGGCATACAGATCTTCTTTTGAAGCTGAGAGCCGCAGGTGTTACTAATAATATTCACGACTGGTTTAAAAATTATCTTATTAATCAATGTTAATCGCAAGCAAAGGGTTGTATTACAAGGTGTTTATTCTAACTGGAACCAAATTAAGGCTGGCGTCCCGCAAGGATCTATTCTCGGCCCTTTGTTATTTCTATTATATATAAACGATATTGTTGCGGACATAAATTCTAATATTCGACTTTTCGCAGACGACACCAGTTTATATCTTATTGTTGATTCGCCAGCAACAGCATCCATGTCTATAAACAACGATCTCGATATAATTACTAACTGGTCTAATACCTGGCTTGTATCATTTAATCCAAGGAAAACTGAATCACTGCTTATAACACGTAAGCGTAATAGAGAAGTACATCCCCCAATCCTCATGAATAATGTTAATTTAAGTTGATAGTCACAAGCATCTAGGTTTGTATTTTAATAACGAGGGAACATGGCACCAACACATAAACTACATAACCGGAAAGGCATGGCGTAGGATCAATGTTATGATCAAATTAAAATACATTCTAGATTGAAAATGCCTTGAAATAATTTATCTTACTTTTATTAGACCGGTATTAGAATATGCGGATGTCGTCTGGGATAATTGTACCCAGTATGAGAAGGATGCCCTCGAAAACATTCAGATTGAAGCAGCACGTATCGCTACAGGTGCCACTCGGCTTGTTTCAATCGAGTCCTTATATATAGAAACCTGCTGGGAAACATTAGGAAATAGACGTCACTCCCATAAATTGTCCGTATTTTACAAAATGAAAAATGGCATCTCACCCAGTTACTTGGTCGATGTGCTTCCACCGGAAATAGATACGTCCCGTTACAATTTACGAAACCCTGAGAATATACAGATTTTACGGTCCAGAACCACCCTTTATTATAACTCGTTTCTACCATCCACAATCCGGGAGTGGAACTCTCTTCCAGATGACACACGGAACGCCCCATCACTTAATTGTTCTAAAACCAAAATAAAAACAAATACCGGAGAGGTCCCAACCTACTACTACAGTGGTACTAGGTATGTCCAGGTATTACACACACGTCTTAGAACGAAATGCAGTTCTCTCAATCATGATTTATATCGTAAGAACATTATTGACTCGCCCAACTGTAACTGTGGACAAGTTGAAGATGCCACCCATTTTTTCCCACTGCACTCAATATGGAGCACATAGAGCTCAACTAATAGACGACATACACACTTTTTGCCAACCCACCCTCCACACTATACTCTATGGCAACAGACAACTTAACAATAACTACAATGAAGCCATTTTCGCATCAGTTAGACTAAGCATACGAAACACCGGTCCTTTGTAATGCCTGCGTGTGCACATGCTTATCACTAACTGACTTGGGGTGGCGATAACTGGGCATGGCTTGGTGTGGGAACAAGACTCCAACTCCTATTGTGGCTTGCTTCTTTCCTTATTTTTTTTCCATTTCATGTATCACGAAATTGATTATATAGAACCTATTGCCTGTACATTTGTGTCAATACTATTTCGGAAATTATAAATTTAATTGCTTGAATGTAATTGCCGTGTATCAGACGATGCTGAAACCAGAACAACTTATAATTCAGAAAATATCAATTATATCACATAATACAAATTGTTCTAAAACTGATGGCAGGAATGTCTTGGTTTCGGCATCTTATGATATCTAGTCACATGTAAGGGAGAGGATTTAAATAAGCTTGCTTTCAATCCAATCCCATTTGCATAGTACTGTATATAGTAACATTGACATTGACAATGAACTTGTAAACAATATGCAAATAAAATATGTTTAAACTAAATTGAGACTGGCATGGCGTCATATTGGACAAAGCGACGAAATATTCAATTAACAGTAAGGGATCATGTATAGAAGCTATCAACAGGTCGGCATCTCTTTTAGAAAAAAATGAGCATGAAATGCATATGAACATGAAGATTTAATTGCTTAGGCTCAAAATGTATATGGGAATTAAATAAGTGGATAATTGTGCAACTAATATTCAAAGTTTTGGCACAGGTAACTTTTTAGCTCACCTGAGCCAAAGGCTCAATTAGTGAGCTATTGCTACCGCTTTTCGTCTGTCCATCGTCATGCGCCCACACTTTTTCATCATCTTCCGTACCGCTCGACCGATGTGGGCCCAACTTCATAGGGATGGTCTATGTGTTACTACTTTTCAGAATCCTTCTCATGAACTGCAAGACCGATTTCAGCGAAACTTGGTTTGAATCGTTGATAGTCAACACTGTTTCAGATTTATTTGTATGGTGCCCCCTGGGTCAAAAATGGGCGAGGCCGGAGGGGTAAAATTTCAAATTTGACTGAATATGGTCATGTCATATGCATACATCAATTCAAAGGTATCGATGAGACTATAGCTCTGAAGCATTTTGTGTCAAAATCAGATGATTACGTCATCCAAGATGGCCGCCGACATGTCAAAAGGTCGTTATTTTAAAGGTAATAATTCCAGGTGAGCGATACGATACAGGCCCATATGGGCCTCTTGTTTATTATTTTTGATAAATATACTTGAATATGCATATTTATCAAATTTACTTAGTTTGTTTAAATGTCAAACACCCATCATGCATGGGCGCAAGAAAACACGGACAGTTGGCATACATCTATGAGTGGCGATTCATGTCATAAGTGCCGTTTCTAACTCGTTAGAGAAGCAACGCGTTACTTGTGAGAAGTAACACGTTACTGATGTATGTACTATATAGTGAAACACATATTTATAACGCGTTACTGCTCAACAGTAACGCGCTACAAGACTAACAGTGAGTAACGCGTTAGAAATTGGCTGTAAAGCGTTACAAATCCTCTATATTGGCGGATCGTGTCATAAGTACAGCTTCTAACGTGTTAGTTATAACGTGTTACTCTTGCATGATGTATATAATAAAATATCAATGTCTCAACGCGTTAGTGAAGCAGGGGTAACTCGTTACTTATTTTTGGTAACGCGTTACCGCTTAACCAATCAGAGCTCATGTTAGAATACCCGCCATTTCTACAGAAGACCGGGGATGTGTAAAGTACGGACTGGACGCAAGTTATTCTTGGAGCAGTAACGCGTTGCAAATATGTGTTTCACTATATAGTACATTACTTCTCTAACGCGTTAGAAACGGCACTTATGACATGTATGAGTGGCGATTCATGTCATAAGTCCCGTTTCTAACGCGTTAGAGAAGTAACGCGTTATTGGCGGATCGTGACACTATCCACCAATATTACTTAGCCAATTTCTAACGCGTTACTCACTGTTAGTCTTGTAATGCGTTACTGTTGAACAGTAACGCGTTGCAAATATGTGTTTTACTATATAGTACATACATTTGTAACGCGTTACTTCACACAAGTAACGCATTACTTCTCTAACGCCATAGAAACGGCACTTAGGACATGAATCGCCACTCATATACATCATCACTGCCATATGCTGTAGAGTGTAACATAAAATGTGTTCGGTTAGTTATGGGGTTATTCCTGTTTTTATGACTTTCTTGTGTATCAATCTTCATACAGATGCTGCACGGCACAATTGCCCGCAGCATCCCCACAGTGAGACTGAAGTTGTCATGAAAGACTGGCTCAGAAATGCTAAGGATCGTGACGGTGGCCGAATAAACAGAATGAAAAACAAATCTATGGACAATACTAGCACAAGGGAATTTGAAGTTACATGGAGTAAATATTGAGCTCTGATTTTGGGAATTCCCTCATGGACAGGTTGAATACGGTAATACGGGGTTTCGGTGGAAGAAATAAAAATAAAAAAAAGTTAAAATTACACACATTAACTGTAGCTCTGATTGCTAT
Organism: Conchocele bisecta; assembly: GCA_029237695.1. Classification (NCBI taxonomy): domain Eukaryota; kingdom Metazoa; phylum Mollusca; class Bivalvia; order Lucinida; family Thyasiridae; genus Conchocele; species Conchocele bisecta. The sequence goes on from CM055273.1 coordinate 8,777,732, forward strand.
ATGATTTACCTCTCTTCAACAGCCACCTCTCTGCGCCAATAATCAATCAATCTGCCTTATCACATTCATGTAGCTCGCCAATTTTGATTGAATTGAATTCCACATGTGCTTTGAAATGTTTTTCAACTTTTGACGTCATTTACAAAAGATATCTACGAAGATGTGCGTTTTTTCGTGAAATGACGAGAGTTTAGCTTTCCACATTCGTTCTGGAAATTTAAACCTCATTTACGTACAATGTTGTAAATAGCGTTCATGAAAAATCACACATCTTCTGGCGCACAACCCTTGTGTTGCTAATTTTGAAGTTATTGCCCTTTGTTTTTAGCTCAACTGAGCCGAAGGCTAAGTGAGCTATTGTTACCGTTATTGTGAGCTATTGTTACCGCTTTTCGTCTGTCCGTCAACAATTTCAAACGTCTTCTCCCGAACCGCTTGGCCGATGTTGGTCAAATTTCACAGAGATGACCTATAGGTGAAGCCTTTTCAATTTTGTTAAAATGGACGTCGTCGCTAATCCAAGATGACCACCGTCTAAAAAAAGCACAACTGCTTTTACCCTTCATTTACCCTTTGTATTACTTTGCTGGACATAAACATAGACTCGAGGTGATCCAAACCTAACCGCCGTCCACATATTCATTTCGTGGCCGTGGGTGGTAAGACGGTGCACGCGAAGGGTAATTTAACGATCCGGGTTCATCCTTACCGGAATGCCGACATACATGGTTTGGCCCTCCTGTACATTTTGGCTCTGGTACTTGAGAACTAAATCATGTTAATGTTATGCCCCATTAAGAAAGTAATAATAGTATAGCTAATCATATTACTTTGGGGCTAAGTGACTCTGGTGTGGCATGGACCTGGCACCAGGTCAGAATATTCTGAATTTCAGGACTGAATATGTAGTTTCTGTAAATATTGAGCTCTGATTTTGGGAATTTTCCTCAATATCATATGGACAGGTTGAATACGGGATATTCCAACTCGTTGACCCGGCATTAAATGACCTTAACTGTTGATAGGCCGTTAAACCCCAATACTCAATCATTTTGTGGCCTTGCTCCTTTACCCATGATTTATAACGTATGCAGTGTATGGCAGCATTGTCAGCATCCATCTGGTTTCCCAACTTTCTCGTACTATTGGGTAGTTAGTTAATATGTAAATGTTTCACTGAAGCGTTTTACTGACAAAGTTTGTTTTATGTTAATTTGTAAATTTGATTGTTAATTAAACATTTGTCTTACAGCAATGTCATGCATGTTTCCTTTAAATCCATGTTCTAGGCGTGCCCATTCAAGGTCGAGGTCACAACCCAAGGTCAAACCTTTGCAGCCTGGATTTTGTCCGCTCCATATCCTAAACGCCTTGAAAGATTTTCTTAAATCTTGGGTAAATTGTTCGCTTTATCGAGACGATGTGCAGAACTATAGTCAAGGTCACATCCTAAGGTCAAACCTTAGCAGCCTGGATTTCGTGTCCGCTCCGTATCTCCTCTAAACGCCTTGAAATGTTTTCTTTAAACTTGGGTAAAATGTTTGTCTTATCGAGACGATGTGCAGAATCCATGTTCAGGTCGAACCCATTCAAGGTCTAGGTCGAGACGATGTGCAGATCGCACATATTCATATCGGAATTGTCTTCGTCCTTCCATAACTAATCCATTCAACTATGATTGTCCTTAATGCGGCGGGGTATATAGTTTTCCTGTAAGACTGCCGCCCCTTACTGGAATGCTGTTTTACATGGTTTGGCCCTCCTGTGTATTTATACTGGAGAGCTAAACCCTGTTATGCACCATTAAGAAAGTAATAAGATTATAGCTAGTCCTATTACTTTTGGGTTTTGAGCTAAGTGACTTTTACCAGGTCAGGATATTCTAATTTAAGGACTGAATATATATTTTGCTATGATTTTGGGAATTTCCCTCTATGGACAGATGTCTTGGAAAGATGTCGTTTCAAATATCTACCCGATATGAAAAGTGTATCGGTCCGTTGTCGGTTAGATATGGAAAAAATGTCGGACCAATGTTGGATAGATAACTAAAGCAATAGATGTCCAATATCGGACCAATGTTTGGCCGACATCTTAATGGTCCGACTGCAAAACGATGGGCAAAACGATATCGGAAAGATGTCGTTTCAGACATCTACCCGATATAAAAAGTGTATTGGTCCGTTGTCTGTTAGATATGGAAAAGAATGTCGGACCAATGTTGGATAGATAACGAAAGCAATAGATGTCCAATATCGGACCGATGTTTGGCCGACAAGATAATGGCCCGATTGCAAAACGATGGGCAAAACGATATAGGAAAGATATCGTTTCAGATATCAACCCGATATTTGTATATCGGTCCGATGATGGTTATATATGGTTTTGCGGCCTGTGTATCTGCACATTCACGCGATATTTATCCGCACCTTTACCAGAAGTGTGATAAACCGAAAATAATGTAAACCTGTCATCGTCCTCACTCGCAGAGTCCGACTCAACTTGTTTTGTGTATTTAGTTTTTCGCGGTTTGGGTCATTTTTGTGATAAATGGCCTACACCATTGCAATTAAAACACCGAGTATTTTTTAACTTGCATGTATCAGGCTTGTGTTCATCACCACAACGAAAACAGCTCCTTGGCTTATCCCCAAATTTAGATTTCGCTCCGTGTCCCTTATGTTGTCCCTTGCCTTTATCCCGCTTGGTGAAATTTACAGACGCTGACCCAGAACCTCCCTGAGGCTGAAATGAGGCCGTGTCTTTTTCCGCCATCTCCATAGCGGCGCGTCGTTGCTATTTTTACAGCTTTTTCAAGGTCCAAGTTGGATTCAGACAGTAGTTTCCGCTGCACATTCTGATCTTTGAGTCAACACACAAATCTGTCTCCTAAAGACTTCCAAGAAAACCCCAAATTCACAATAGCAAGACAGTTTCTTTAATTCACAAATATAGTCACTGACAGACTCCCATTGTTTCTGATTTCGTTTGTAGAATTTAAAACGCTCGGAAGTATTGGATGGAAGTGATTTTCAAGGATCTTTGCCAAGTCATTGTATGATTTGTCTTTTGGTAGATTCGGTTGGACCAGATTGCTCAAGATACTGTATGTAGACGGGCCAATAACAGAAAGAAGAACTGAAACTTTTGTTTCATTCGCCACTTCGTTGGCTTCAAAATATTGTTCCAGACGTTCATTTTAGCAAACAAACGATTCTTCGTGTTCACTGAACTCTGATATTCTTCCTATATGCGCCATCTCGTCGCCAAATATGTGGTATCTGTGTGTTTTGTTGGGTTTGTGGGCTTGAAGAACCAAGGAACAGACATAAACAAGTGGTTGTTGTGGACAGGTTTATATCGCGGCCCGGCCGTAGCTGGCGGCCCTGCGGCCGTAGCTGGCGTGTCCGTGTTAAATCTGGTCCCAGCTGGTGGTCGTGTATGCAGGCATAGTGTGTGTAACTGATATCACCAGGCGGTCCAGCCGGAGCGAATAACTTATTAACCGTGTTATACTATACCGCGTTATTGGTGAAGTGAGATATAACTTAACGTTTTCTATTATATTTCCATGAAAATAGTCCATCAGAACACATACATTTTGTAGTTACTGTTGTAGTTTTTTTTCGTTAGCCTAAGTAATGAATTTTGTTTTCAAAAATATATAGTAACATACCTTACGCTTACTAAGTATGTGTAAATTATTCTCTGCACTGAACAAATTTAGTGTACGCTGGGATTAAGGGTAACATTATAAATATATGTCCGGGAGCATGTCAGAGTGATTATGTTCGAGTTTGTGACATGACAATATTACAGTAGGACACAAAGAAAGTACACGCACAATAGCTTAAATATATATTACAGACAGACGACTAATGCCATACGCAGCACAATATTTACCGAATTACTGACAAGATACGATGTGCTTAAATAACCGTATCCTAATCTAACTACATGTAGATATACAAATTGTATTGTAGTACTCTTAGTTTGATTATAATACCGTTAAGGGGCGTTGTCCGCCTGCGTCGCTCATATCTAAGTGCAGAGACTCAGTAGGACCGCCTTTTCGAATCGCGGCCGTCTTACACATGTATGAGAATATTCAGTTAGTTTGCACTGTCTATCCTGGATCAATAAGTAACAATATGGTATGATATATCCGTCTCGTTGTTAGATCAGCGTCTACAGTAGGCGGGTCAGCGCCTGAGATTCTCGATTTTACACAAACAAACACAAGTATGATATACTTAAATGAGACACACCATCAGCGTAATTTCATGAAATACGTTCGCAAAAGTTACAATATTTGTCATAAAAAAGTCAAAAGTTGACAAAAAATAACAGAGTACATGCGGAATATAATTTTCAACTTCTGACGTCATTTACGGGAAATATCAAATTTTCTGTAAATATATTTCATGAAATATCGCAGATGTCCGAATGTACAAAAGTACATGGGGTGTCTCAAATAACCATTCCATATTCTAACTACATGCACTTTGCTTGTAATGTCACGTCTCGTGGTTAGATCAGCGTCTACAAGAGCCGGCTCAGCGCCTGAGATTCTCGATTTCACCCCAACACACATACTTAGGATATGCTATTAAATTGTTGTAGATAGGATACATAGGTGGGAGTGAAATCAGTATAATTCACATTTGCTTGTCATATCCCGTCTCGTGGTTAGATCAGAGTCTACTATATAGTCTAGTCAGTGTCTATGGAAGAATTGAAACAGAGGAAACCGGCCCCAGGGCGTTATAGGCTCTAATTAAAATAGTCCCCTCTGGTTATTCAACCCACTACCGGACACAGCGGGCGATCTAGAAATAGCTTCTGCAATGTCTCTGTTTTCCAAAAGACAATGCAGTCATCTGCTATTGCCCGGCCTGCAGGTGGTGTTGATTATGATTGACCCGTGACTTATATATACGCATATTAGTTACTATTTACATATTAATTGTGTGCGTTTTTCCAGTGTTATTGGTGAAAACAAATAAGTTCAACGACGATTTTATAAATCTGTTTCTTTGTATTAGGCTAATTAATTTCCTCTGCGAAATCAATTATGACATAGGACATAGTCAAGTTAAGTACATTAGAGACTATATCAGTTGCGACATCACTACCATGCTTTTCATGAACGGCCGTCTTACCCATACATGAACAAATACAGCCTAAACTGCCTGTCCTGGATCAATCACTTACGATATATAATAGTATGATATACTAAAATGAGACACGCCATGTGATCTTGTACTTTCGGACATCAGCGTAATTTCATGAAATATGTTTACAAAAGGTACAATATTTTTCATAAATAAAGTCAAAAGTTGACCAAAAAAAACAGAGTACATGCGGAATATAATTCCACATGTACATGTACTCTGATTTGTTTTCAACTTCTGACGTCATTTACGGGAAATACAGTATACAATTTTCTGTAAATATAGTTCATGAAATATCGCAGATGTCAGAAGGTACAAAATTACATGGGGTCTCGCAAATAGCCATTCAATATTTTAACTACATGCACTTTGCGTGTAATGTCCCGTCTCGTGGTTAGATCAGCGTCTACAAGAGCCGGCTCAGCGCCTGAGATTCTCGATTTCACCACAACACACATAATTAGGATATGCTATTAAATTGTTGTAGATAGGATATAATCGGTAGGAAGTTAGCTGTGAGCAGTAAGTAGCAGTGAGATATATATCACTGTTGGCAGTAAGCGGCAGTGAGCAGTGATGTGTGTTTCACTGCTAGCAGTAAGCAGCAGTGGGCAGTGACTCACTGCTAGCAGTAAGCGGCAGTGAGCAGTTGTATGCGTCTGGCAATAATGTAAACTAAGTACGTGCGTAAACTCTTTAGACCGGACAATGTATATGTGGGTAACCTCTCTAAACCGGACACCACTGTAAACTAGGTGTATGTGGGAACCCACTAAACCGGAAATCACTTTAAACTAGGTATGTGTGCGGAACCTCTCTAGACCGGGCACCACTGCATGCTAGGTATATGTGCGTAACCTCTCTAAACCGGACATCACTTTAAAGTAGGTATGTGTGCGAAACCTCTCTAGAATGGACACCACTGTAAGCTAGGTATATGGGAGAAACCTCTCTAGAGCGGACACCACTGCATGCTAGGTATGTGTGCGGAACCTCTACGAACCGGGCACCATTGTAAGCTATGTATGCATGCGGAACCTCTATAGACCGTACACCACTGTAAACTAGGTATGTGTGCGGAACCTCTCTCTAAATTGGACAGCACTGCAATATCGGTATGTGTGCGGAACCTCTCAAGACCGGACAGCACTGTAAAATAGATATGTGTCCTCCGTTCATCAGCATTCAAAGCAGAAAATGGCTGCTATCACGCCAGTGAAATCGTCTAAAATTGTGTACACTGTAAGAGGTACATGTGGCCGCTGCACTGTAAATACCAGTCGAGAACCATTGCATGTACATTAGCTTGAGATAATAGGAATTAAACATTTTTTTATAATATACGATTCTTTCGAAGCACATGTGACTAAAATTATATTTGAACCGTTAATTTGAAACAGTCAATACCCATATCCGGCATTATACGGTTATATTTGTAAGCATGATCAATCATATTGCTACATCCATATTGTATTGTTCACTGCCCACTACTGCTTACTGCTACTGGTGTCCGGTCTAGAGAGGTTCCGCAAACATACCTAGTTTACAGTGATGTCCCGTTTGGAGAGGTTCCGCACATACACATAGTTTACAGTGGTTTCCGATTTAGAGAGGTTTCGCACATATACCTACATGTAGCTTACAGTTGTGTCCGGTCTATAGAGGTTCCGCACACATACTTAGTTTACAGTGGTGTCCGGTTTAGAGAGGTTCCGCACATGTACCTAGCTTACAGTGGTGTCCGGCCTACAGGGGCTCCGCAAACATACCTAGTTTACAGTGATATCCCGTTTAGAGAGGTTCCCCACATACACGTTGTTTACAGTGGTGTCCGGTCTAGATAGGTTCCACACACATACATAGCTTACAGTAGTGCCCGGTCTAGAGAGGTTCTGCACACATACCTAGCTTGCAGTGATGTCCGGTTTGGAGAGGTTGCGCACATTTACCTTGCATTGGTGTTCGGTCTAAAGATGTTCCGCACACATACCTAGTTTACAGTGCTGTCCGGCTTAGAGGGATTCCGCACATACACCTAGTTTACAGTACATACACGTGTAGTTTACACATTACCCCACTGCTACTTACTGCTCACTGCTAACTTCCTACCGATTAGGATATACAGGTGGTGTGAAATCAGTAGCAATAGCCGTTCATATCTATTTGCAGTGACTCAGTATATTATGGTATATAGGGCCGCCATTTCATAAACGGCGGCCGTGTGGCGACCGTCATACCCGTACACAAGAAAATCAGTTTGTACTCTCTGTCCTGGATCAATGCGTTTTTGGATACCCATCACTGAACACGCATATCGTTTAACTATTGTTGTGATAATCGTGATACACATGTGATACACATGTAAATATAAATGAAACAGAATCACCTAACGAGAAACATATTAATGAAATAGTGATAACAAATAATGCCACCCTTTTATATGACAAGTCGAATTCAGAAAGAAAGGGTAATGAGAAATTTATATCCCAACATATGTTGGCCAATGAAATAATTAAAGAAAAGAAAATTCACTGGGTTCCGTCAATGAAAACATTTTTAGTGGAGGGTGTAAAAGGTTATAAACGTGTAGTTACATTAACACCGAAAGAAACACGCAGTTGTCGGTCGACCGGTCAGTGCTATCATATTTTAGCAGTTAACATGGTTAAAACAGCGTTTGACCTTAGTTCTAGTAAAACGAAACCAGTAAAGAGTCTGTCAATGTTAATTAAAAATAACAAACCACGGGTCAGTAAGAAGACTGGACAGAAAAAAAAAAAAAAAAAAGACTTTGAAGTGATCGCCGCTCCAGATTCATTAAAGAAAATGGGAAATGCATGTACACACATTTCTGAAAACAAATGTACACCTGAGCACCATACCTCATCAAATACGACACCCACTTCAATTCTCAGTAATAAGAAACGTCAGAAAATTACTGCACATAGTACGGCTAGAAAATAAATCGATTCCACGATGCTGTAGAAAAAAATGAACTGTCGTGCATATTAGAAAGAAGTGCCGAGGCAGAATTATTTATAATTGAGAATAGTGTACATCCTGGGGTCTCCCCAATTATAGCATATTCAACGCCAAGCATAAACAATACGGTAACAGATGCGCCATATAGTAATACAGTAGAAACTAATACTGCCACAAATTCAAGCCAATCACCATTAATATTAAGTGACTCTAAAAAAATAAATGCAGAACAAGATGATGTATCATGATATTGGAAACCAATATATAAACTTACAAATGACGACAGAATTCTAATTTAAAATGAGTCAGGGTGGTTAACTGATAGCATTATTAATACTACCCAAATAATATTAAAAAGTCAATTTAACCAACACTCCGGTTTGCAAAGTACGTTTGTTATGCCAATATTTGATGTTGCGAAAAATATATGGGACATAAGCAACTCCTTTAACAGACAAACGCCACCATGTGCTCAAATTCACTATAATAGCAAATCACACTGGATTGGTTCATTTAAAAACGATGATAGCGATATAGTTACTATATTCGATAGCTTAAAATCTCCAATTACTCTTAATTCATCAATTTCAATTCAGCTAGCACAAATATATTCTTGCCCTGATAATAGCGATACTATGCGGATTTCAGTGCCCAGTGTACAGCGACAAGACAACATGTCCAACGGTGGTGTTTTTGCAATAGCATACCTCACAGATCTGTTACTTTCCAACTTTAAAGTAGACCTAACTCATATCAGATTTCGAAAAGAACTTATGCGCATGCACCTAGTTAAATGTATAGAAGAAGAAACATTTTGTGAATTCACAAAATTAAAAATGCCTAAGATGCCGGCTGCCATAACTAAAATGCAAACCATTAGGCTTTACTGCGATTGTAAATTACCTAAAGTTTTCGATAAAATGAGTAAATGCGATAACTACATGTGTCGATTAAAATGGTACCATAAATCTTGTGTTACAGTCAAAGGTAATGATTTTCTCTGCAGCCATTGTTCATCTGATTGTGAGCACAGAAACACACATGGTCCCGTGATTATGAAACTGTCTGAGCACGTTCAAGTACTCGAAGTCAGAAAATTAGATTTCCAATACCTAGCACGGCTCGGCCTTGGCCAATAAAGCTATATAAGTTCAAGCATGGCTTATTCAGTACATGGGTTAACGCTTTTATATAATCACGGATCATGCTGTTAATCTGCGAGTCATTATCAAGCTGTGCGTCTAATTATCACCGTGTTATATAATGGCGCGTGTTAGGACGTACTAACAAGTGGTCATCATATTAATGGTGGGTGAACTGGCAGCTATGCGAGATGTGTTAGGTGTTATGAGAAAATGGACCGTACTGTAGACCAGCTAATCACACTACATCACGGCATGCGCTAATCTTGCCAATATTTCGAATTATTTTTTTCGCAGCTTGATTGGCTGAGCCTGAGCCGTGTTACAGCTCAGGTTCAGTCAATAAATATGATAGATTGTCAGCTGAGATTGCATTTATGATAAGAATTTAGATACCTTGGCAAGATTAGCGCAGATGTTTGTGTACATGCTGAAAATGGTGTAAATTGTCTTGATATAAGTTGAATGGATAATCAGCAATACTTTTATGGCAATGTGAAAAGGAATATGATAGACATGGCTGTGTCGCTACACTGGTTGTATAGACAATATATCCACTTTCTCGTAACACATCTCATTCTCAGCATATTTTACATGTTACTACAAAAATAGGCTTTTGAGTTTGCAACCAGCATAGCCCCAGATCGGCATTCGCGCAGACCGATCAAGGCCTACACTGTTGAGCCTGTGAATGATTCTAACAGCATCTAACACTAATATCAGTCTATATTAGAATGCTAAATGATCAGAAAATACACTAATCAAAACTCAATAAGCCCCCTTTTGTCGTTGCAAGTCAAATATCTCCAGCAAGTGGCACTAGACCACATATTGGGTGAATATCAAAATATCGATCAGGACTAGTCTATTACTCTGACATGATATTAACCAATTAAATAATTATTCATTATACATGTAATCACTGCCGTTTGTTACGTCATTAAATAGTACACCTGTTGACTGATGTAGATTTCTGTCTTATTATATTATTTACATTTCCACCTATGAAACATTTGAGAAAATAATCCCTATTTTCTTTATTTCATCTCAAAAATATATGTTATTACCACTCATTTGAACCATCTCAACGAGGCGGTTCTCGAAACTGAAATGGGTTAATTTTGTACTGTTCCCATAGCTACGTTACGTTTTCACAGTATAAGCAGCATGTCATCTTGCTATGTAGTGTGGTTGGTAGTAAATACGCGAAGGGTACTTTCAACGGGGTTCATCCTTACTGGAATGCCGACCTACACGGTTTGGCCCTCATGTACATTTTCGACTAAATCCTGTTATACCCCATTAAAAATTATTAAGATTAGTGCTGATCATATTATATTACTTTTGGGGTTGGAGCTAAGTGACTCAGGTGTGGAATGGATCTGGCACCAGGTCAGGATATTCTAATTTCAGGGCTGAATATATATACATTCTGTAAATACTCAGTTCTGTTTTTGGGAATTTCCCTCATTATGGGCAGGTTAAATACAAGATTGTCCAACCCGTTGGCCCGGCCTTATATAATCAATCAATCTTGCCTTAAGGACTTACAACATTTGTCACCATGGTATACCCAGATTAGATTGCATAATTCAGCGGGTTAGCTTGCTTATTGGTGTTTAACAGCCTATCAACAGCTATGGTCATGTAAGGCCGGGCAAACAGGTTCAATCCCGTTTTAGCCAGCTTGGTCAGAAGTCAGTTGAATAATAATTTTGTATTCATCAAAATAATATTTTCGACCAACTTTGTACACATGATGATCAGTGTATAAAATGGTCACAAATGCTGTATGATCCTTTTCACCAGCTGACAGCCATATGTGATGCAGCTAACCATGAGCATATACATGTATCTATATGTATAAATAATAGTTGAAAAGGCATATATGGTCCTATATAACGAGGGATGTCTGTTGATATTATATTTAATCTACGCATTAACATATTGTATTGGAATGTTTTATTGCAACATATAGGTTGCGCTATGAATTCCTTGAAAGTGATTGGTATTAGTATGCTCGAAAAATCAGCGTAATATTTATAAACGTCTTTCCAAAAGGCATTATTTATTCTATGTATATTTCTATAAATATAATTCGGTCCATATTTCATATTTTTTTCTTATAAAAGGACAAACATGTAAGTGCAGATCTAACCATTTTGTGTCTTTATTCTTCTTATCCACGATACTTTCATTGCCGATGTAAAAGATTTGACATCGAGCATTTTCAACCCACCAAGTCGGTACGGTTTAATAACGATATCACGCTTCACCCTGTCTATGGGACCATTTCATAGATAATTAAAAAATAGTGTATTTAGTTGTTTGATTACATTCTCGTTAGGACTTGGTAAGCTTAAAATATATGGTTCACTTTAGACATGTTAGATATTGCTAGTGTCTTAATGACGGTTATTCGTCCTAATGGTGTTTGACCACTGCGCCAGGAGAGCCCTTATTTCTTGAATCTTAACGGTGTAATTTAGATCAATAAGTCTGCTGAGATTGGTTGGAAAACGTACGCCTAGCAATGTAAAGGTATCTTGGTCCCAGCATAATGGTGTCTCATTGCATATCGTACTAGTACTACTATATTTCGATCAAAACCATATCACTCTATTTTTTTCGAGATTAAGTCCAAGGTCGGAGATTTTCGCATAAAATGTTAACACTAAATAGAGGATATTCCATCGTACATTTTGAATAGCGGCATATAATACACGAGTGTGCGTCGGCTTCCGCGTAAGCAACGAGTGAGCGGACGCCGACGGACACGAGTGTATTATTTCCGCTATTCAAACATGTACGATGGAATATCCTATTTATTACACTTCCACGGCGGATACATACATGTATGCACATTTAGTCTATTTTTTAGATTATAATCAATGAATTATGATGTGCCCATGAATAGTTATACAATGACGTGTTTTCCCGCGTTTTGACGTTACGTTATGTGACGTCAAATGTGACGTCATGTGAACTTTTTGAAATCCAAATTACGCAGCTGTTTCTATGAACCAGATATACTTGAGTGCATGTTTGGAATGTGTTCAATCACATTAACATTCTAGATTAGTCGTGACCATTTCCAAATTTTCCAATAACTTTATTTTGACTGTAATCAGTAATACAAATTAAACATTTTGCATGGTAGCTCGTGGTTTTCAAGACAACAGGCGCGTAATTACGGGTGTTCTCTTCACGGTGTATTATTTGTAAGGAGTTGATTATGGGTTTTCTCTCACAGCGAATCGCGTGCAAATAATTTGCAAGAGTGTCATAATAAAGTATGTTCCAAAGATGTAGTTGAGCCATCTAAGATTATGGATGTGTCGTCAGCGTATTGTGATAAAAGGAATTTCAAAGTGTTACCATGTATACTGATTCCTTTAATATTTGGGTTATTCCGTATCAGATGGGCCAGTATTTCGGCGCATATAATCACAAATATGTATGGTGATAGGGGGTCACCTTGAGGAAAAATTCGTTCAATGGGTAGCCAGGATGATAGGGGTCCATTAACTACTACTCGTGATTGTATATTATTATAGAATATTTTGATCCAGTTCCTTATTGATTGAACAAAATTGAGAAAAAAATGTCATTTTCCGGCGAATAAGTCATTTACATTTATTTTTCCCGTACCACGTGTTAGTAAATACCGAAATAGTGTATAATTACTAGAAATATACATGTTCAAATAATTTTTCAGCCATGAAAAATGAATCAAGGTACTAAAAGTACCGATATTTTCAGATGTGTCAGTTAAAATAGCACTATAACTTCCGTTGCACACATACAACTGTTCAAATCATATCGGTTGCATTTAACATCATTATCCATGTACATAATGAAAATGAACTCTATATATTTACACTATATCCCATGATATAAATGTACCAACCATAATCATGATAATATAACAATTGTGAATGTATAGGTGCCATCATATAATTACATGTACACATGTACGAGACACACCTTTCAGTTCTAGTAAACTGGTAACATCATATTGTATGACTGAAAATGTACTTAGCATGTATTGCTTACTTACTATGCACTTTTTTCATTTACATAGTGACGGCCATTTTCAACCAACTGTCAACAGACCATGCTCTCGACCATTTGAACAAAATGAGCAAAATTGTTGGAATCGCACTTGAAGACAGTGCAATAAACAGATGGTGTCTGCCATTTACCCAAATAAGTCAACTCGCAGCCAATGCGTACCAAATGTTCGGTGTTCATGAAGAGTGTTCACCATGGGAGACGACGGAGGCCAATACGTACCAAATGTTCGGTGTTCATGAAGAGGGTTCACTATGGAGACGACGGAGGAAGAATATTCACTATTGGAGACGACGGAGGCCAATACCAATCAACTCACCACGGACGAGCGAGATGTACAGCATGCAAAGGAACAGTTTGACTATTTCGGTGTATTCGTACGGAGCCCCGCAGGAGACGTAGGATTCTTTTTTTTTATTAATTCTTTTTTTTGTCTCGCCGCGTCGGCGTCGGCGTCGGCGTCGGCGTCATCATTCAATGTTAAGTTTTCGTGTTACGGTCATTACTTCAACACCTTATCAGTTACAGTCATAAAACGTTATACATACCTTTACTATGATATGTAGATGAACATAGGACTATTAAAAAAAATCCGGGCTCCAGGTTCAAGGTCAAACTCTATTTCTTTCTATGCTACAAACTGAACATTAATGCATGAAGACCCGTTTTCTCGTGCGCTCTGTACACCTTACCTGTAGAGAGAACAATAGCCTTCTCCAGATGAACAATTGTGCATGTGCAAGCATGTGCAAATTTCCAGATTGACCACTAAATGTCCAGCTAAATTATTACAGGTAATTTATACAGGTAAATTATTATACCTGGGTATTACATTTCCGTAAACTGTGTTGACAATATTGTGACAATATGTGGACCTGTGCAGATATGATATGTAGATAAATATAGGACTATCATAAAAATGCTGGTCTCCAGTAGCGAGCATTATTTTTTTGTTAATTTTTAAACATTTATTTTTTAATTTTTTTTCTCCATTTTTAGCCAGGTTGATCATAACAACATTTGCCATTCATATTTATCTTCAAGATGACGAACCCTATCGTTTTCTATGACATAATTGTATCTCCTTGGCAGCCATTTTTAATTTTCGCACTCTGTATCCTTGTCTACGCAATAACCTGAGTTCTACTTGATGGATCGTAACCAAATTTGGTACACCTGTTTATCATGAGAAAACGAGGAACTTTATTTACATTTGTTGGATTTTCAAAATTCAGGGGATAACAATGCTTTGTTTTTCTATTTGGAGCGGTATGTGGGAGGTTTTATGGTCTGTGAATCAGTTTTACGGCGACGCGTCAGCGGAGCCATAAAACTGATTCACAGACCATAAAACTTCACACATACCGCTCCAAATCGAAAAACAAAGCATGGTTATCCCCATTCTAATGCACCTAGTGTGCTCCCCGCTTTCTATAAACGTCGTAGCATATCACGAACAGTGATCTTTTTCATTACGTCAGCAGGTTGTTGTCGTCATATCGATAACCGCCTCACACCAAATGAATTTGAAGAAATTTAACTCCGCCGAAGAATATTCCCATTTCAAATAGAGATTAACGGGACTTTTTCGAAGACATCTATACATTTATTCAACTGTAATGTTTATATTAACTATTGTATTGCTTTTGTATGTTTAGTTGCAACAGTTATTTGCTTTTATTCATTTAAAGAAATGCCAACAATTCTGCATTGGGTTCGTGTGATTTTACAAAGGAAATGTCAGCAACAACTTGTGTCAACAGGCCTAGGATTTCCCTGCATTTACGCCTAATTCAGGTGAATACCCATCTGCAATACAGTTTATTATGTATAGTCATGTAGTGCACATTGGAATTCGTAAAGTTATAGGTCTGGTACCGGCATATTGAGTTTGCATTTGAGCACTTTATTAAATTCTTCTGCATTTTGGGCGGGTGGGGTAATATTTTTAGGAATTTGTTGAAGGGCCACCACACTGAAGCCACGTTTGTCAGCCGTTGGTAGATTCTCTTGTCCGCTTTCGGTTGTACATGTCAATATGGCCGAATGGATAACCGAAAATGTACCGAAATTAATTTGGAAATATTTGCATTCCCCGCCGCGCTGGCCATTGTTTACAAAAGCGCGTAGGGTTACATAAATATGTCAAGTTGTAAAACACAGGCTGGTAAAACGGAGATTTTATATGCTGTGATTTTTCATATTTTATAGGCTCTGATTTCAATTGACCAATCAGATGCGTGCTTTCTAGTTTCGGTGCATTAGAATGTCAGATTACTTACCTCCCCTTGGTGGCTATTTTAATTTTCACACTCCTTGTCCGCACAATAACTAGAGTTCTACTTGACGGATCATAACCAAGTTTGGCACAAATGTTTATCATGGCAAGAGGAAGAACCCTATCGGTTTTCAGTACGTTGACTGGCCTTGCCTCGACGGGCGTATATTGTGAACTACGCCACTCTTGTTTTCTTTTCTCTCAATAAAACATGGTTTGGCAGCATTTTCAAATCATTTCCATTCCATATAATTTCATTCAGCAGTAAAGACAAGTTAGATCTCAAGACAAATTCTTGATTTTCCTCTCGTCCAGATTGGGCTTCAACTAATATCATCGTTGCGTAAGCAAAGAGTGAGAGTAGCGAACGAGTTGCTTGCACGGTAGCTGACGGACACGAGTGTATTATTTCCGCTATTCAAACATGTACAATGGAATATCTTATTTATTACACTGCACGATGGATATATATGCATATTTTTGAGACTGTAACCAAATAATTGTGCTGTGCGAATGAATAGTTACACACTGACGTGTTTCCCGCGTTTTGACGTCACATTGTGTGACGTAAAACGTGACGTCATGTAAACTTTTTGAAATCCAAATTACGCAGCTATTTCTATGAACTAGATATATTTTAGTGCATGTTTGGAATGTGTTCAATCAAATTAACATTCTATATTAGTCGAGACCCTTTCCAAGTTTTCAAATAAATTTATTTTGACTGTAATAAAAAATAAACATTTTGCATGGTAGCTTGTGGTTCCCAAGAAAGCAAGCGCGTACTTACGGGTGTTCTCTTCACAGTGTATTATTTGTAAGGAGTTGATTACGGGTTTTCTCGCACAGCGAAACCTGTGCAAATAACTCACAACAGTGTAATAATTTAATGTTGCATTGTCAAGTTGTATGATCACGTGGTTACAACAACAACAACAAGTCAAGTACTGAATATTCCACAAGCCCTCCGATTCAAAGTACGTATTCTTTTATTTTGTCCTTATTATGTAACGGATTTTGATGAAATGTGGCTCATCAAACGCGTCTTGTTAAGCTGCATTTGGTGGTCTCGGTACTTTGGTCCAAAACTTCTGTCGGTTTTGAGAAGAATCAATTTTCGTTTCTACTGACACGGAAATCGATTCTTCGCAAAAACGACATAAGTATGTGCCGAACTCCCAGGACCACAAAATGCAGCTCATGAAGACGCATTTGCTGCGCCATATTTCATCAAAATCCGTTGCCTATTAAGGAAAATATCAAATAATACTTACTTTCAACACTTTCAACACTTTCAACATTTTCAGCCATTGTTGTTGTTGTAACCACGTGATCATGCACATTGATTGTTCCTTCAAGTTAGCTCTTGTCAATATGAGCAGATATAGAGGATATTCATATTTTTGCAACGAATATGACATATATGTTCATCTCGTGGTGTGAAATATGGACATTTCACACCACTTGATGAACATATATGTCATATTCGTTGCAAAAATATGAATATTCTATTTATTATATACCGCTCCATGGAAATTACCAGTTTTTTAGACTGTATACGGTAATGAATGTGTATGTGCAGCCTATTTGCGCTGTTTTCTTTCAGGTGCGCGTTATGAATATAGATAGCGGAAGTAGTCGTATTTTCACCGGAAATTGTTTATTTCATCGATGAGAACATATGACTTTTATTTACATCGTATAACTATGTATTTCTTGGGTAGGTATATAATAAATGTGGATTTGTCGAGGCCTGAAATAGGAAAAAAATGTTGGTAAATGTTTGTACATTTGTACCTGTGATTCAGTATGTGAAACTTATGTAGAATTTCGGCGATACCTTGTCTTGATGTTGGCAAGAACTGGAGCAGATGCGGAACTGAGTTTTACATCAGTGAATTACAATGCAACCTCCATACAACAGTAGGGCCTGATAGGAAATGAAACAGACTTTTGTAGAGAGGTTGGTGTTGTATAGAGGTGAAATATATAGGGAAATATCCAATAAGGATATAGATAGTGGGGGTTGTTGTAGAGAGGTTATGTTGTATAGAGGTGAAATATATAGGGAAATATCCAATAAGGATATAGATAGTGGGGGTTGTTGTAGAGAGGTTAGTGTTGTATAGAGTGAAATATATAGGGAAATATCCAATAAGGATATAGATAGTGGGGGTTGTTGTAGAGAGGTTAGTGTTGTATAGAGGTGAAATATATAGGGAAATATCCAATAAGGATATAGATAGTGGGGGTTGTTGTAGAGAGGTTAGTGTTGTATAGAGGTGAAATATAGGGTAGGAAATATCCAATAGGGATATAGATAGTGGGGGGTTGTTGTAGAGAGGTTGGTGTTGTATAGAGGTGAAATATATGGGTAATATCCAATAAGGATATAGATAGTGGGGGTTGTTGTAGAGAGGTTAGTGTTGTATAGAGGTGAAATATATAGGGAAATATCCAATAGGGATATAGATAGTGGGTGGTTGTTGTAGAGAGGTTGGTGTTGTATAGAGGTGAAATATATAGGGTAATATCCAATAGGGATATAGATAGTGGGGGTTGTTGTAGAGAGGTTAGTGTTGTATAGAGGTGAAATATATAGGGAAATATCCAATAGGGATATAGATAGTGGGTGGTTGTTGTAGAGAGGTTGGTGTTGTATAGAGGTGAAATATATAGGGTGATATCCAATAGGGATATAGATAGTGGGGGGTTGTTGTAGAGAGGTTGCTGTTGTATATAGGTGAAATATATATGGAAATATCCAATAGGGATATAGATAGTGGGGGGTTGTTTTAGAGAGGTTGGTGTTGTATCGAGGTGAAATATATAGGGAAATATCCAATAGGGATATATATAGTGGGGGTTGTTGTAGAGAGGTTGGTGTTGTATAGAGGTGAAATATATAGGGAAATATCCAAAGGGATAGACATAGTCGGGGTTGTTGTAGAGAGGTTGGTGTTGTATAGAGGTGAAATATATAGGGAAATATCCAATAGGGATATAGATAGTGGGGGGTTGTTGTAGAGAGGTTGGTGTTCTATAGAGGTGAAATATATAGGGAAATATCAAATAGGGATATAGATAATGGGGGTTGTTGTAGAGAGGTCGGTGTTGTAGAGAGGTGAAATATATATGGAAATATCCAATAGGGATATAGATAGTGGGGGGTTGTTGTGGAGAGGTTGGTGTTGTATAGAGGTGAAATATATAGGGAAATATCCAATAGGGATATAGTAGTGGGGGGTTGTTGTGGAGATTGGTGTTGTATAAGAGGTGAAATATATAGGGTAAATATCCAATAGGGTTTGGGATATAGATAGTAGGGCGTTGTATAGAGGTTGGTGTTGTATAGAGAAATATATAGGGAAATATCCAATAGGGATATATATAGTGGGGGTTGTTGAGAGGAGGTTGGTGTTGTATAGAGGTAAATATATAGGAAATATCCAATAGGGATATAGATAGTGGGGGGTTGTTGTGGAGAGGTTGGTGTATAGAGGTGAAATATATATGGAAATATCCAATAGGGAGGGATATATAGTGGTTGTTATGGAGAGGTTGGTGTTGTATAGAGGTGAAATATATAGGGAAATATCCAATAGGGATATAGATAGTGGGAGTTGTAGAGAGGTTGGTGTTGTATAGGGGTGAAATATATAGGGAAATATCCAATAGGGATATATATAGTTGGGGTTGTTGTAGAGAGGTTGGTGTTGTATAGAGGTGAAATATATAGGGAAATATCCAATAGGGATATAGATAGTGGGGGTTGTTGTGGAGAGATTGGTGTTGTATAGTGGAAATATATAGGGAAATATCCAATAGGGATATAGATGTGAGGGTTGTTGTAGAGAGGTTGTGTTGTATAGAGGTGAAATATATAGGGAAATATCCAATAGGATATAGATAGTGGGGTTGTTGTGGAGAGATTGGTGTTGTATAGAGGTGAAATGTATAGGGAAATATCCAATAGGGATATAGATAGTGGGGGTTTGTTGTGAGGAGGTTGGTGTTGTATAGAGGAAAGAAATATAGGGAAATATCCATAGGGATATAGATAGTGGGGGTTTGTTGTGGGATCCGGTTTGGTGTGTAATAGGTGAAATATATGAAATATCCAATAGGGATATAGTAGTTGGTTTTAGAGGTTGGTGTTGTATAGAGGTGATATAGGGAAAATTCCAATAGGATAGATCCAGGGGGGGTGTTGTGGGAAGGTTGGTGTTGATAGAGGTGAAATATAAGAAATATCCAATAGGGATATAGGGGGGGTTGTGAGAGGTTGGTGTTTATAGAGGTGAAATATATAGGGAAATATCCAATAGGGATATAGTAGGGGTTGTTGTGAGAGTGGGTGTATAGTGATTGTATGATAAAAATAAATGTATAGTAGGGGGGGTTGTTTTGTGAGGTTGGTGTTGTATAGAGGTGAAATATATAGGGAAATATCCAATAGGGATATAGATAGTGGGGGGTTGTTGTAGAGAGGTTGGTGTTGTATAGAGGTGAAATATATAGGGAAATATCCAATAGGGATATAGATAGTGGGGGGTTGTTGTAGAGAGGTTGGTGGTTATAGAGGTGAAATAATATGGAAATACCAATAGGGATAGATAGTGGGGGTTGTTGTGAGGTGGTGTTGTATGAGGTGAAATATATAGGGAAATATCCAATAGGGATATAGATAGGGTGGGGGGTTGTTGTGGAGAGGTTGGTGTTGTATAGAGGTGAAATATATATGGAAATATCCAATAGGGATATAGATAGTGAAGGGTTGTTGTGGAGAGGTTGGTGTTGTATCGAGGTGAAATATATATGGAAATATCCAATAGGGATATGGATAGTGAGGGGTTGTTGTGGAGAGGTGAACTTCAATAGAGAATTACCTATATCTGACTTGATCTGTCGGTAAAGTCGGTGCTATTGGCGTGTGTCCGGGTGTCCATGAGTGTAGCATTTGCTTTACTGTTTTTAGCTCGCCTGCACGAAGTGCAAAAGAGCTTATGGCATACCCCCGGCGTTGTCGCCGTCGTCCACAAACTTAACGTTGGGATAAATGTCCTTTCATGGAACACCTTGTTATTTCATACATGCATTCCTCAGATGACCCTTTATCATGCTGTAGCAAATCCATGACCCACCACCCAACCCTTACCCCAAGGTCAAGGTCACAAACTTAGCACATTCATAAACTTAACGTTGGGGTAAATGTTGTGTAACTTCTGTTTATTTACAGCGAACGCCTTCATATTTCATACATGCATTCATCTGATGACCCTCTATCATGCTGTAGCAAATCCACAACCCACCACCTCCACCCCTTTCCCCAAGGTCAAGGTCACAAATTTAGCACATTCATACATGCATTCCTCATGTGAATAGCTATCATGGTGTAGAAAACCACCAACTTAGTGTGTTCATAATCTTAACGTTGGGTTAAATTTTGTATAACTTCTGTTTTTAGGGAGCGTATTGATATTTCATACATGCATTCATCTTAATATGCTTATCATGCTATAGCAAATCCACCCCACCCCTTTCCCCAAGGTCAAGGTCACAAATTTAGCACATTCATACATGCATTCCTCATGTGAATAGCTATCATGCTGTAGAAAACCACCAACTTAGTGCGTTCATAATCTTAACGTTGGGTTAAATGTTGTATAACTTCTGTTTTTAGGGAGCGTATTGATATTTCATACATGCATTCATCTTAATATGCTTATCATGCTATAGCAAATCCACAACCCACCTTCCACCACTGACCCCAATGTCAAAGTCCACCGCACACCCCTTAACCCAAGGTCAAGTTATATACTATTCATGTTTTTTATACAACTGTGCCAAGTTTGAGTGAAGGCTGCCAACAGGCAAACTTTGTTGTCTTCTGACAACTCTTTGTTAAGTATGAAATATCTCCATAACCCTAAGTCTGAATGTCATGAAACTTCCCATACCTCTTTATCATCATCATCCATATTTTTATTCCAGAGCCCACCCGTGCAGCCCACATTCAATTACTTTGAAATTGCATTAAAGTTTTTTGTACCTGCGTTTAAGTTTTTAAGTACCAAATATCTCCACAACCCTAAGTCAAATTGACTTTAAACTTCACATACCTCTTTTTATGTCGTCAACACAGTGTGTATGTGCCGTGAAACACGGTGCCGTGAAACATTTTTGATATCCTGTCAATACGACCTAATCACAGCGTATGAATATGTGCGGTGTTGACGGGATAAATAGAATAGTAGGTTAATGCCGTGATGGGGAAAATATCTGGCGCGGCACGGAAACGGGATGTGCTCGGTAGAGCCTCGCCCATCCCGTTTCCTAAGCCTTGCCAGATATTTTTCCCATTCACGGCACTAACCTACTATTCACTATATCATCATCCAAATGTATTGTGGCGGGGGGAGGGGGGGGGTGCATTATGTTTTACCCCTGTCGGTCCGTGCGTCCATACGGCAAATGCGTTTTAAGTTTTCAATAACTCCTTCACCAATTTCAATAATATTTTCCCACAATGTCTGCCTAGGGATGGTGCTTTGTTTCGCATATGACAACAATTTCAATAATATTTGCACACTAGTGTCATTCTATTGCCTACCTATACAGCATACATGACCAAGGTCAAAGTATTTTGAAATTTCCATTAAAGTTTTTTATAAAATCTGCGTTAAAGTTTTTAACGACCTAATATCTGAGATAATCTCCACAACTCAATTGACTTTCCACTCCACATACTTCTTTATCACCATTCATATTTTCATTCTATAACCCATGTCCAAGGTGAAGGTCTGCCAAGGTTAAGGTCAAATAACTTTGAAATTCTGTGTTAAAGTTTCACATGATTGAAGTAACTCCTGTTGTTGTTATTGGTTGACAAGCTTATTTCTTTGGAAGCAGATTCGAGTTACGTTCGCCATTGTTCCACGCGTGATTTGTATTCCAAACAGCTGGCATGGCTGCCATTGTGTGAAACGCTACATGGCAACTTATAATGGTGTTTATGCTAATGGTTAATGGGGCCCGTCGCTGGCAAAACGGACCTGAGGACATTTGTGGCTGTGACTGGAGAAATGGGGCTTATTGTTTTTGTCTCGCCTGCGAAGCAGAAAGCGAGATATACGTTCTGCTTTTCTGGAGTCGGCGGCGTCGTTCAGCTACATTCATCAAACTTTATACATCCCTTTACTGTGATATGTGGATGAATAGGACTATTAAATTTCTCGGGGGCCCCAGGGTCAAGGTCAAACTGTATTTGTTTAATACTTTCAATGTTAAGTTTTCGTGTTACGGTCATTACTTCAACATCTTATCAGCTACAGTCATCAAACTTTATATATCCCTTTACTATGATATGTAGAGGAAAATATATCTATTGAGGCGGAACAAGGCACGACATTTGATTCCGCGGAATTCTTGTTTAATAATTCGTTCCCACGAAATAACAATTCGTTCCCTCAATTTAACAATTCGTTACCACGAATTAACAACTCATTCCGGAGAATTAACAATTCATTCCCACGAATTAACAATTCGTTCTCTCAATTTAACAATTCGTTCCCACGAAATAACAATTCGTTCACACGGGAACGAATTGTTATATCGTGGGAACGAACTGTTATATCGTGGGAACGAATTGCTAAATTGGGGGAACGAATTGTCCTTTAATGCGAACGAATTGTTAATTCGAGGTAACGAATTGCTAAATTGAGGGAACGAATTGTCATTTCGTGGGAACGAATTGTTAATTCGTGGGAACGAATTGTTAATTCGAAGGAACGAATTGTTAAATTGAGGGAACGAATTGTTATTTCGTGGGAACGAATTAATAAAAAAAAATCAATGTCCCCGGGGCTCCGTATATTCGGGATTAAATCGATTGATCTGTTCTGTTTGCCAGCTCATAATGTTGTAGCCGAAGACATAGTATTCGTGCACAGGTAGCAGTACAATAAATCACATGATGATATAGTTCATAGAATTTATAAGGTTAGCAATGTGATAAAACATACATGCCTTATTCAAATATGTTAACGGTACATGCCCACTTAGTAGGCACACACGGTTCTTTATAAGAACTAAATAAGTGTATAATTGCGTCACTATTCCACCATGATATTTTTTAATTATTTGTACTAATTAAATGCGTCATCTGAAAAAAATATTATATTCGACAGATTATAAAATATGATCATTGCGCATCAAAAACTAAATACAGAGACTAAATAATAATGTCCGTTAACATTTTAAGGGCTGACTGCCTTGAACGTAGGTCATCAGTGACATTGACGATGCGTGTTCAGATGTGAGACAAAGCAACATCCCTAGACACAGTCATTGTTGTTCGTATATCATTAAAATCGGTGAAGTGGTTAACAAGCTAGTACTAATGAAATGTTTGAAATGTTTTACTAACGTGTATAGTATACGTTATAAAACATTTCATTATCACTAGCTTGTGCTTACATATGTACGTACAAGGACAAACGCAAAACCGCATCGGAGTCCATCCTATCGGCGAGGTGATAATTACCTCCTACACAGGACGTGCTAATTCAGCATGTAAGTAGGGCACATTTCCAACTATGGTATGGAGACGAGTTCCACAACCATGTGCCCCTTGCATGCGTTTGCTTCGGCAGTGTATAACAGCGGCAGTAACTAGTAATCGATGACTAATGAGAGGCGCGCATAGCTTCATACTTCCAAAATTATTTCTTTTCGCACTTTGATTACATTTTAGCAACGTATAAAATGTAAAGAAAATGTATATGGACAACAGTTTATGTATCTTTTGTTAATAACAATACATATTCCGCACATACAGTATATATATTTTTATTCGTGAAAGTCACATGTTCCCTATATTATAACAAAGTGCACTTCGTGAACTTTGACCTCAGTAATAAGCATAATATACACATTCTTAGAAACAGGCATATTATCAATCAGGAAGGTATTATAATATCACAGTCTCTCACTCGCTTAGTGGGAGACCACCTTCAAGGGCAGTGCGTGGAAGTCTGCCACATGGACAAAATGGCTATGGTAACACATTTGAGACATTTGTTACCACGATATCAGCTTGTCCTACTACCGACCTGTATTTGTTTTTGGGAGTGTTGCGGTTTTGGAGATTCAACTCAAAATGCGACGGTCCCAAAATACGAAGTACCCAAGTCAAGAGATCCTTGATAATCGCCGAACAGTACTAGAAGAACCATATCAATTGCTAGTGCGCACAGTCATATTGTATTTGTGTCACGACTTGACAATATTTTCACTCACAGTCCATGACACTAATGTCCCCAACATGTTGCCTTGAAATATAATCCCACAGTTACTGTATCTAGTGACGTTTTGTTTTATTGTATTTGTATCACGACTTGACACTATTTTCACTCACAGTCCATGATACTAATGTCCCCAACATGTTGCCTTGACATATCATCCCACCGTACCTAGTTCTTATATTAACATGACACACATGTTAGCATGCATTCAGATTGACGCTTACAGCTGTAATTGGACCACCTGTTGAAAAAAAATGGACCTTACACTATTCATTCGGCACAACGAAGTTGGAACGGTGCACATTCCATTCTATATATATTAATCTACGTATATAATATAGATATAGGGAGACTGACAATACCACGAAACCTGCCTATCTGTATACATTATTAATATGTTCAGGGGCCGTCGATTTCGACGACTTTTTCTGGAGAGAACGGGGTGACACAATTAATGCTATATCACATGCACAGTGTACTTTTTAACCCGGTAAACAGCACTGTGACGCTGGATGCTGTATGTTTATACATATTCCATGGAACTTGTCATAGTAACCTACCGATTCCTGTCATTTTAACGGGTTTGAACTATGCACATGTTTTACTACGTTGCTGACCTTACACTTATACTAAAATGTTACTGACATGCGATGTTTTTCAGTCACCTGGTCAACACCTACAAATAGCTTTAAAATGCAATAAAAAATAACCCCAGCCACCGCACATATTCATACGCAGTGATTAGGTCGTATTGACAAGTATATCAAAAATGTTTCACGGCACCGTGTTTCACGGCTCATACGCACTGTGTTCACGGGATAAAAATATAATAGCAGAGCCTCGCCCATCCCGTTTTTGCCAGATATTTTTTCCAAATCACGGCACTAACCTACTATTTTCTATATACACTGTATTTGCTCTAATAGAGATACATGTTCAATGGCATGAAGAAAGGTTAAGAATAGTGAGCATATAACAATATATGTAATACAATAGCAATGTATGTTAGTCCATGACAAGCGCGTCTTATCATTGAATGATGACAACGTCGGCCCTTATCTGACTGCGCCGATGCGGTTCTGCATTGGTCGCTAGGGTCCGCGTTAGTCATGACGAACAAACAAAGGTGTGATAGTTATTAAACATGAAGACTATTTACAGACAGATAAGAGAGTGCACACAATCGTGGTTCATAGCATTATGGGGGTGATTTGTCGTCGCCTGAGTTAAATGGTTTGTGAGCAATATATATACACCTTGATAGAAATAGGATGGCTATTATTCGAATTAACAATTCGTTCCCACGAATTAACAATTCGTTCCCACGATATGATATGTCGTGGGAACGAATTGTTAATTCGAGGGAACGAATTGTTATTTCGTGGGAACGAATTGTTAAATTGAGGGAACGAATTGTTAATTCGTGGGAACGAATTGTTAAATTGAGGGAACGAATTGTTAATTCATGGGAACGAATTGTTAATTCGTGGGAACATTGTTAAATTGAGGGAACGAATCAGCAACACTGATTTTGTCAACATGGCATTAAACGATAAATTCACTTTTATCATTTCTTTTTTCAACACTATACTTATGCTACATTTATGTATAGAAGGAGAAAGCAATTTTTCTAACATTTGTAATATTTATAATTTCCTTCAGTGCAATATTTAAAAAATTTATGACAAACTCCAATACCTAATTTTACATTTCACATTTTATCATGTTTATTATCAAGTATTTATTGGACAGTTGCAATTGATTCGTTCCGGAAATGCTACATTACCGACAAGAGTGGACCTTTAGACGACAGCGCCGCCGCGTAATCTGATCAGGATCCTCACTGTTTCGCCGATTAATTTACACACTTTTACTAAAGATGTAGAATGCTGGTGCAGTGCAGGTTCATGTGTGGTCAACAAAACACGTAAACAGACATGTATCTGCACCGCCAATCACTCAGCTATGAGAAACATGTGGCCAATGCAGGAACGCAGGCATTTTCAATTTACTTGATAAATCCAGTTAATACTTTCATATATTCTTTACGTGTAATTACTCAATTAACAAATCATTTTAATTCACTTTGCACACGTTTTAAGCGTTCAAAATGCATGTGCATACATTGTTATATTATGTAAATACCTCCATGGCATCTCAATGGTATATATCGGTCGGAGTTCCTATCTTGTACTGTGAGTTACTGGATAGTTGAATATATTGTAAATAATAAATGCGACATGTTAATCAAATAAATACATACGCACATATAGTATCACCAATGATCATGAATCATTTAATAGGATTCATAGATGGCGGTACCAGTATCTATATTATCCCCAATGATCATGAGTTATAGCGTAGGATCCACAGAGCGCGGTACAAGTAGCTAGAGTATCAACACTCATCATGAGTTATTGAGTAGGATCCACACACCGCGGTACAAGTAGCTAGAGTATCAACCATCATCATGAGTTATTGAGTAGGATCCACAGAGCGCGGTACAAGTAGCTAGAGTATCAACACTCATCATGAGTTATTGAGTAGGATCCACAAAGCGCGGTACATGTAGCTGGAGTATCAACACTCACCATGAGTCATTGGGTAGGATCCACAGAGCGCGGTACATGTAGCGAGAGTATCAACACTCATCATCATGAGTCATTGAATAGGATCCACCGAGCGCGGTACAAGTAGCTAGAGTATCAACACTCATCATGGGTCATTGGGTATGATCCACAGAGCGCAGTACAAGTATATAGAGTATCAACAATCATCATCATGAGTCATTGAATAGGATCCACAGAGCGCGGTACAAGTAGCTAGAGTACCAACAATCATCGTGTGTCATTGAATAGGATCCGAAGAACGCGGAACAAGTAGCTAGAGTATCAACACTCGTCGTGAGTTATTCAGTAGGATCCACAGAGCGTGTTACAAGTAGCTAGAGTATCAACAATCATCGTGTGTCATTGAATAGGATTCACAGAGCGCGATACAAGTAGCTAGAGTATCAACAATCATCATGAGTCATTGAGTAGGATCCACAGAGCGCGGTACAAGTAGCTAGAGTACCAACAATCATCATAAGACATTGAGTAGGGCCCACAGAGTGCGGTACAAGTAGCTAGAGTATCAAGACTCATCATGAGTCATTGAGGAGGATCCACAGAGCGCGGTACAAGTGTCTAGAGTATCAACAATCATCATGCGTTATTGAGTAGGATCCACAGAGCGCGGTACAAGTAGCTAGAGTTTCAACACTCATCATGAGTTATTGAGTAGGATTCACAGAGCGCGGTACATGTAGCTAGAGTATCAACACTCATCGTGAGTTATTGAGTAGGATCCACAGAGCGCGGTACAAGTAGCCAGAGTATCAGCAATCATCGTATGTCATTGAATAGGATCCACAGAGCGCGGAACAAGTAGCTAGAGTACCAACAATCATCATGAGTCATTAAGAAGGATCCACAGAGCGCGGTACAAGTAGCTAGAGTATCAACACTCATCGTGAGTTATTGAGTAGTATCCACAGAGCGCGGTACAAGTAGCCAGAGTCTCAGCAATCATCGTGTGTCATTGAATAGGATCCACAGAGCGCGGAACAAGTAGCTATAGTACCAACAATCATCATGAGTCATTAAGAAGGATCCACAGAGCCCGGTACAAGTAGCTAGAGTATCAACACTCATCATGAGTCATTGAGTAGGATGCACAGAGCGCGGTACAAGTGTCTAGAGTATCAACAATCATCATGAGTTATTGAGCAGGATCCACAGAGCGCGGTACAAATAGCTAGAGTATCAACACTCATCATGAGTTATTGAGTCGGATCCACAGAGCGCGGTACAAGTAGCTAGAGTATCAACAATCATCATGAGTCATTGATTAGGATCCACAGAGCGCGGTACAAGTAGCTAGTGTATCAACAATCACCATGAGTCATGGAGTAGGATCCACAGAGCGCAGTACAAGTAGCTAGAGTATCAACAACCAGCAATGAGTCATTGAGTAGGATCCACAGAGCGAGGTACAAGTAGCTAGAGTATCAAACATCATCATGAGATATTGAGTAGGATCCACAGAGCGCGGTACAAGTAGTTAGAGTAGCAACATTCATCATGAGTTATTGAATAGGATCCACAGAGCGCGGTACATGTAGCTAGAGTATCAACACTCATCGTGAGTTATTGAGTAGGATCCACAGAGTGCGGTACAAGTAGCTAGAGTACCAACAATAATCATTGGTTATTGAGTAGGATCCACAGAGCGCGTTACAAGTAGCTAGAGTATCAAACATCATCATGAGTTATTGAGTAGGATCCACAGAGCGCAGTACAAGTAGCTAGAGTATCAACACTCATCAGAGTTATTGAGTAGGATCCACAGAGCGCGGTACAAGTAGCTAGAGTATCAAACATCATCATGAGATATTGAGTAGGATCCACAGAGCGCAGTACAAGTAGCTAGAGTATCAACACTCATCAGAGTTATTGAGTAGGATCCACAGAGCGCGGTACATGTAGCGAGAGTATCAAGACTCGTCATCAGTCATTTAGTAGAATCCACAGAGCGCGGTATAAGTAGCTAGAGTATCAATAATCAGCATGAGTCATTGAGTAGCATCCACAGAGCGCGGTACAAGTAAGTAGAGTATCAACAATCATCATGTGTTATTCAGTAGCACGCACAGAGTGCGGTACAAGTAGCTAGAGTATCAACAATCATCATTAGTTATTGAGTAGGATCCACAGAGCGCGGTACATGTAGCTAGAGTATCAACACTCGTCAGCATAATTGAATAGAATCCACAGAGCGCGGTATAAGTAGCTAGAGTATCAACAATCATCATCAGTCATTGAGAAGGATCAATAGAGCGCGGTGCAAGTAGCTAGAGTATCAACACTCGTCATCAATCATTGAATAGGATCCACAGAGCGCGGTATAAGTAGCTAGAGTATCAACAATCATCAGGAGTTATTGAGTAGGATCCACAGATCGCGGTACAAGTAGCTAGAGTATCAAAAATAATCACGAGTCATTGAGTAGCATCCACAGAGCGCGTTACACGTAGCTAGTGTATCAACACTCATCATGTGTCATTCAGTAGGATCCACAGAGCGCGGTACAAGTAGATAGAGTAGCAACACTCATCAGGAGTTATTGAGTAGGATCCACAGAGCGCAGTACATGTAGCTAGAGTATCGAGACTCGTCATCAGTCAATGCATAGGATCCACAGAGCGCGGTACAAGTATCTAGAGTATCAACAATCAGAATGAGTCATTGCGTAGGATCCACAGAGCGCCGTACAAGTAGGTAGAGTATCAAACTCATCATGAGTTATTGAGTAGGATCCACAGAGCGCGGTACAAATAGCTAGAGTATCAATACTAATCACGAGTCATTGAGTAGGATCCACATACCCCGTTACACGTAGCTAGTGAATCAACACTCATCATGTGTCATTGAGTAGGATCCACAGAGCGCGGTACAAGTACCTCGAGTATCAACAACCATCATGAGTCATTCAGTAGGATCCACAGAGCGCGGTACAAGTAGCTACAGTATCAACAATAATCATTGGTTATTGAGTAGGATCCACAGAGTGCGTTACAAGTAGTTAGATTATCAACTCTCATCATGAGTCATTCGGTAGGATCCACAGAGCGCCGTGCAAGTGTCTCGAGTATCAAAAATCATCATCATGGGTTATTGAGTAGGATCCACACAGAGCGCGGTAAAAGTAGCTAGAGTATCAACAATCATCATGAGTCATTGAGTAGGATACACAGAGCGCGGTACAAGTAGCTAGAGTACCAACAATCATCATGATACATTGAGTAGGCCCCAGAGAGTGCGGTACAAGTACCTAGAGTATCAACACTCACCATGAGACATTGAGTAGGACCCACTTAGTGCGGTACAAGTAGCTAGAGTATCAACACTCATCATGAGTCATTGAATCGTGTGTCATTGAATAGGATCCACAGCGCGCGGTACAAGTAGATAGAGTATCAACACTCATCGTGAGTTATTCAGTAGGAGATCCACAGAGCGCGGTAGAAGTAGCTAGTGTATCAACAATCATCGTGTGTCATTGAATAGGATCCACAGAGAGCGGTACACGTAGCTAGAGTATCAACAATCATCATGAGACTCTCAGTAGGACCCACAGAGAGCGGTACAAGTGGCTAGAGTATCAACACTCATCATGAGACATTGAGTAGGACCAACATAGTGCGGTACAAGTAGCTAGAGTATCAAAACTCATCATGAGTTATTGATTAGGATCCACAGAGCGCGGTACAAGTAGCTAGAGTATCAACAATCATCATGAGTCATTGAGTAGGATTCACAGAGCGAGGTGCAAGTAGCAAGAGTATCAACAATCATTATGCGTTAGTGAGTAGGATCGACAGAGCACGGTACAAGTAGCTAGAGTATCATCACTCATCATGAGTTATAGAGTAGGATCCACAGAGGGCGGTACAAGTAGCTAGAGTATCAACAATCATCGTGTGTCATTGAATAGGATCCAAAGAGCGCGGTACAAGTAGCTAGAGTACCAACACTCATCATCAGTTATTGAGTCGGATCCACAGAGCGCGGTACAAGTAGCTAGAATATCAACGCTCGTCATCAATCATTGAATAGGATACAAAGAGCGCGGTACAAGTAGCTAGAGTATCAACACTCATCATGAGTCATTGAGTAGGATTCACAGAGCGCGGTGCAAGTAGCAAGAGTATCAACAATCATTATGAGGTATTGAGTAGATCCAACAGAGCGCGGTACAAGTAGCTAAAGCATCAACACTCATCATGTGTTTATTGAGTATTAAGAACCACAGAACGCGGTACTAATTAGCTGTAGTAATCAACAATCATCAAATGTCAGACAGTAGGATCCACAGAGCGCGGTACAAGTAGCTAGAGTATCAACACTCATCATGAGTCATTGAGTAGGATCCACAGAGCGCGTTACAAGTAGCTAGAGTATCAACACTCCTCATGAGTTATTGAGTAGGATCCACAGAGCGCGGTACAGGTAGCTAGAGTATCAACAATCATCGTGTGTCATTGAATAGGATCCACAGAGCGCGGTACAAGTAGCTCGAGTACCAACAATCATCATGAGTCATTGAGAAAGATCCGCAGAGCACGGTACAAGTAGCTAGAGTATCAACACTCATCATGAGTTATTGAGTCGGATCCACAGAGCGCGGTACATGTAGCTAGAATATGAAAGCTCGTCATCAGTCATTGAATAGGATCAACAGAGCGCGGTGAAAGTAGCAAGAGTATCAACAATCATTATGAGTTAGTGACTAGGATCCACAGAGCACGGTACAAGTAGCTAGAGTATCAACAATCATCATGAGTTATTGAGTAGGATGCACAGAACGCGGTACAAGTAGCTAGAGTAGCAACAATCATCATGAGTCATTTAGTAGGATCCACAGAGCGCGGTACAAGTAGCTAGAGTATCATCACTCATCATGAGTTATTGAGTAGGAACCAGAGAGTGCGGTACAAGTAGCTAGAGTATCAAAACTGATCATGAGTCATTGATTCGGATCAAAAGAGCGCGGTACAAGTAGCTAGAGTATCAACAATCATCATGAGTCATTGAGTAGGATCCACAGAGCGCGGTACAAGTAGCAAGAGTATCAACAATCGTTATGAGTCATTGAGTAGGATCCACAGAGCGCGGTACAAGTAGCAAGAGTATCAACAATCATTATGAGTCATTGAGTAGGATCCACAGAGCGCGGTACAAGTAGCTAGAGTATCAACACTCATAGTGAGTTTATTGAGTAGGATCCTCAGAGCGAGGTACAAGTGTCTAGAGTATCAACAATCATCATCATCAGTCATTTAATAGGATCCACATAGCGCGGTACAAGTAGCTAGTGTATCAACACTCATCATGAGTCATTGGGTAGGATCCACAGAGCGCGGTACAAGTGTCTAGAGTTTCAACAATCATCGTGTGTCATTGAATAGGATACACAGAGCGATGTACAAGTAGCTAGAGTATCAACACTCATCGTGAGTTATTGATTAGGATCCACACAGCGCGGTACATGTAACTAAAGTATCAAAAATCATCATGAGTTATTGAGTAGGATCCACAGATCGCGGTACAAGTAGCTAGAGTATCAAAAATAATCACGAGTCATTGAGTAGGATCCACAGAGCGCGTTACACGTAGCTAGTGTATCAACACTCATCATGTGTCATTCAGTAGGATCCACAGAGCGCGGTACAAGTAGATAGAGTAGCAACACTCATCAGGAGTTATTGAGTAGGAACCACAGAGCGCAGTACATGTAGCTAGAGTATCGAGGCTCGTCATCAGTCAATGCATAGGATCCACAGAGCGCGGTACAAGTATCTAGAGTATCAACAATCAGCATGAGTGATTGCGTAGGATCCACAGAGCGCCGTACAAGTAGGTAGAGTATCAAACTAGAGTATCAACTAGAGTATCAACAATCATAATGAGTCATTTAGTAGGATCCACAGAGCGCGGTATAAGTAGATAGAGTATCAACGATCATCTGGAGTTATTGAGTAGGATCAAAAGATCGCGGTACAAGTAGCTAGAGTATCAATACTATTCACGAGTCATTGAGTAGGATCCACAGACCCCGTTACACGTAGCTAGAGTATCAACAATCATCATGAGTCATTCAGTAGGATCCACAGAGCGCGGTACAAGTAGCTACAGTATCAACAATAATCATTGGTTATTGAGTAGGATCCACAGAGTGCGTTACAAGTAGTTAGATTATCAACACTCATCATGAGTCATTCGGTAGGATCCACAGAGCGCCGTGCAAGTGTCTCGAGTATCAAAAATCATCATCATGGGTTATTGAGTAGGATCCACACAGAGCGCGGTAAAAGTAGCTAGAGTACCAACAATCATCATGATACATTGAGTAGGCCCCAGAGAGTGCGGTACAAGTACCTAGAGTATCAACACTCACCATGAGACATTGAGTAGGACCCACTTAGTGCGGTACAAGTAGCTAGAGTATCAACACTCATCATGAGTCATTGAATAGGATCCACAGAGCGCGGTACAAGTGTCTAGAGTATAAATAATCATCATGAGTTATTGAGTAGGATCCACAGAGCGCGGTACAAGCAGCTAGAGTATCAACAATCATAATGAGTTATTTAGTAGGATCCACAGAGCGCGGTATAAGTAGATAGAGTATCACCGATCATCTGGAGTTATTGAGTAGGATCCAAAGATCGCGGTACAAGTAACTAGAGTATCAATACTAATCACGAGTCATTGAGTAGGATCCACAGACCCCGTTACACGTAGCTAGAGTATCAACAATCATCATGAGTCATTCAGTAGGATCCACAGAGCGCGGTACAAGTAGCTACAGTATCAACAATAATCATTGGTTATTGAGTAGGATCCACAGAGTGCGTTACAAGTAGTTAGATTATCAACACTCATCATGAGTCATTCGGTAGGTTCCATAGAGCGCGGTGCAAGTGTCTAGAGTATCAAAAATCATCATCATGTGTTATTGAGTAGGATCCACACAGCGCGGTACAAGTAGCTAGAGTATCAACAATCATCATGAGTTATTGAGTAGGATACACAGAGCGCGGTACAAGTAGCTAGAGTACCAACAATCATCATGATACATTGAGTAGGCCCCAGAGAGTGCGGTACAAGTAGCTAGAGTATCAACACTCACCATGAGACATTGAGTAGGACCCACATAGTGCGGTACAAGTAGCTAGAGTATCAACACTCATCATGAGTCATTGAGTAGG
The DNA here is from genome assembly GCA_029237695.1 of Conchocele bisecta. Classification (NCBI taxonomy): domain Eukaryota; kingdom Metazoa; phylum Mollusca; class Bivalvia; order Lucinida; family Thyasiridae; genus Conchocele; species Conchocele bisecta. Next base: position 8,812,501 of record CM055273.1, read on the forward strand.
ATCCACAGAGCGCGGTACAAGTGTCTAGAGTATAAATAATCATCATGAGTTATTGAGTAGGATCCACAGAGTGCGGTATAAGTAGCTAGAGTATCAACACTCATCATGAGTTATTGATTAGGATCCACAGAGCGAGGTACAAGTGTCTAGAGTATCAACAAACATCATCATCAGTCATTGAATAGGATCCACAAAGCGTGGTACAAGTAGCTAGAGTATCAATACTCATCGTGAGTTATTCAGTAGGAGATCCACAGAGCGCGGTAGAAGTAGCTAGAGTATCAACAATCATAGTGTGTCATTGAATAGGATCCACAACGCGCGGTACAAGTAGCTAGAGTATCAACACTCATAGTGAGTTATTCAGTAGGAGATCCACAGAGCGCGGTAGAAGTAGCTAGAGTATCAACAATCATCGTGTGTCATTGAATAGGATCCACAGAGCGCGGTACACGTAGCTAGAGTATCAACAAGCATCATGAGACACTCAGTATGACCCACAGAGGGCGGTACAAGTGGCTAGAGTATCAACACTCATCATGAGACATTGAGTAGGACCAACATAGTGCGGTACAAGTAGCTAGAGTATCAAAACTCATCATGAGTTATTGATTAGGATCCACAGAGCGCGGTACATGTAACTAGAGTATGAACAATCATCGTGAGTTATAGAGTAGGATCCACAGAGGGCGGTACAAGTAGCTAGAGTATCAACAATCATCGTGTGTCATTGAATAGGATTCAAAGAGCGAGGTACAAGTAGCTAGAGTACCAACAATCATCATCAGTTATTGAGTCGGATCCACAGAGCGCGGTACAAGTAGCTAGAATATCAACGCTCGTCATCAATCATTGAATAGGATCCACAGAGCGCGGTACAAGTAGCTAGAGTATCAACACTCATCATGAGTCATTGAGTAGGATTCACAGAGCGCGGTGCAAGTAGCAAGAGTATCAACAATCATTATGAGTTATTGAGTAGGATCCACAGAGCGCGGTACAAGTAGCTAAAGCATCAACACTCATCATGAGTTATTGAGTAAGAACCACAGAACGCGGTACAAGTAGCTAGAGTATCAACAATCATCAAAAGTCATTTAGTAGGATCCACAGAGCGCGGTACAAGTAGCTAGAGTATCAACACTCATCATGAGTCATTGAGTAGGATCCACAGAGCGCGTTACAAGTAGCTAGAGTATCAACACTCCTCATGAGTTATTGAGTAGGATCCACAGAGCGCGGTACAGGTAGCTAGAGTATCAACAATCATCATCAGTTATTGAGTACGATCCACAGAACGCGGTACAAGTAGCTAGAGTATCAACAATCATCATGAGTTATTGAGTAGGATCCACAGAGCGAGGTACAAGTGTCTAGAGTATCAACAATCATCATCATCAGTCATTTAATAGGATCCACATAGCGCGGTACAAATAGCTAGAGTATCAACACTCATCATGAGTCATTGGGTAGGATCCACAGATCGCGGTACAAGTGTCTAGAGTATCAACAATCATCGTGTGTCATTGAATAGGATCCACAGAGCGCGGTACAAGTAGCTAGAGTATCGAAAATCGTCATGAGACACTCAGTAGGACCCACAGAGTGCGGTACAAGTGGCTAGAGTATCAACAATCATCATGAGACATTGAGTAGCACAAACATAGTGCGGTACAAGTAGCTAGAGTATCAACACTTATCATGAGTTATTGATTAGGATCCACAGAGCGCGGTACATGTAGCTAGAGTATCAAAAATCATCGTGTGTCATTGAATAGGATCCACAGAGCGCGGTACAAGTAGCTAGAGTACCAACAATCATCATCAGTTATTGAGTCGGATCCACAGAGCGCGGTACAAGTAGCTAGAATATCAACGCTCGTCATGAATCATTGAATAGAATCCACAGAGCGCAGTACAAGTAGCTATAGTATCATAACTCATCATGAGTCATTGGGTAGGATCCACAGAGCGCGGTACAAGTGTCTAGAGTATCAACAATCATCGTGTGTCATTGAATAGGATCCACAGAGTGATGTACAAGTAGCTAGAGTAGCAACACTCATCATGAGTTATTCAGTAGGAGATCCACAGAGCGCGGTAGAAGTAGCTAGAGTATCAACAATCATCGTGTGTCATTGCATAGGATCCACAGAGCGCGGTACAAGTAGCTAGAGTATCGAAAATCGTCATGAGACACTCAGTAGGACCCACAGACTGCGGTACATGTGGTTAGAGTATCAACAATCATCATGAGACATTGAGTAGGACCAACATAGTGCGGTACAAGTAGTTAGAGTATCCACACTTATCATGAGTTATTGATTAGGATCCACAGAGCGCGGTACATGTAACTAGAGTATCAAAAATCATCATGAGTTATAGAGTAGAATCCACAGAGCACGGTACAAGTAGCTAGAGTATCAACAATCATCGTGTGTCATTGAATAGGATCCACAGAGCGCGGTACAAGTAGCTAGAGTACCAACACTCATCATCAGTTATTGAGTCGGATCCACAGAGCGCGGTACAAGTAGCTAGAATATCAACGCTCGTCATCAATCATTGAATAGGATCCACAGAGCGCAGTACAAGTAGCTAGAGTATCATAACTCATCATGAGTCATTGAGTAGGATTCACAGAGCGCGGTGCAAGTAGCAAGAGTATCAACAATCATTATGAGTTATTGAGTAGGATCCACAGAGCGCGGTACAAGTAGCTAGAGCATCAACACTCATCAGGAGTCATTGAGTAGGAACCACAGAACGCGGTACAAGTAGCTAGAGTATCACCAATCATCATGAGTCATTTAGTAGGATCCACAGAGCGGGGTACAAGTAGCTAGAGTATCAACACTCATCATGAGTCATTGAGTAGGGTCCACAGAGCGCGTTACAAGTAGCTAGAGCATCAACACTCCTCATGAGTTATTGAGTAGGATCCACAGAGCGCGGTACAGGTAGCTAGAGTATCAACAATCATCGTGTGTCATTGAACAGGATCCACACAGCGCGGTACAAGTAGCTAGAGTACCAACAATCATCATGAGTCATTGAGAAGGATCCACAGAGCGTGGTACAAGTAGCTAGATTATCAACACTCATCATGAGTTATTGAGTCGGGTCCACAGAGCGCGGTACATGTAGCTAGAATATGAAAGCTCGTCATCAGTCATTGAATAGGATCAACAGAGCGCGGTACAAGTAGCTAGAGTATCAACAATCATCATGAGTCATTGAGTAGGATTCACAGAGCGCGGTGCAAGTAGCAAGAGTATCAACAATCATTATGCGTTAGTGAGTAGGATCGACAGAGCACGGTACACGTAGCTAGAGTATCATCACTCATCATGAGTTATTGAGTAGGATCCAGTGAGCGCTGTACAAGTAGCTAGAGTATCAAAACTGATCATGAGTCATTGATTCGGATCAAAAGAACTCGGTACAAGTAGCTAGAGTATCAACAATCATTATGAGTTATTGAGTAGGATCCACAGAGCGCGGTACAAGTAGCTAGAGTATCAACACTCATCATTAGTCATTGAGTAGGATCCACAGAGCACGGTACAAGTAGCTAGAGTATCAACAATCATCATGAGTTATTGAGTAGGATCCACAAAGCGCGTTACACGTAGCTAGAGTTTCAACAATAATCACGAGTCATTGAGTAGGATCCACAAAGCGCGGTACAAGTAGCTAGAGTAACAACAATCATCATGTGTTATTGAGTAAGACCCACAGAGTGAGGTACAAGTAGCTAGAGTACCAACAATCATTATGTGTTATTGAGTAAGACCCACAGAGCGCGGTACAAGTAGATAAAGCATCATCAATCATCATGATTCATTTAGTAGGATCCACAGAGCGCGGTACAAGTAGCTAGAGTACCAACAATCATCATGAGTCATTGAGTAGTATCTACAGAGCGCGCTACCCGTAGCTAGAGTATCAACAATAATCACGAGTCATTGAGTAGGATCCACAGAGCACGGTACACGTAGCTAGAGTACCAACAATCATCATGTGTTTTTGAGTAGGACCCATAGATTGCGGGACAAGTAGCTAGAGTATCAACAATCATCATGAGTTATTGATTAGGATCCACAGAGCGCGGTACATGTAACTAGAGTATCAAAAATCATCATGAGTTATAGAGTAGAATCCACAGAGCACGGTACAAGTAGCTAGAGTATAAACAATCATCGTGTGTCATTGAATAGGATCCACAGAGCGCGGTACAAGTAGCTAGAGTACCAACAATCATCATCAGTTATTGAGTCGGATCCACAGAGCGCGGTACAAGTAGCTAGAATATCAACGCTCGTCATCAATCATTGAATAGGATCCACAGAGCGCAGTACAAGTAGCTAGAGTATCATAACTCATCATGAGTCATTGAGTAGGATTCACAGAGCGCGGTGCAAGTAACAAGAGTATAAACAATCATTATGAGTTATTGAGTAGGATCCACAGAGCGCGGTACAAGTAGCTAGAGTATCAACACTCATCGTGTGTCATTGAATAGGATCCACACAGCGCGGTACACGTAGCTAGAGTACCAACAATCATCATGAGTGATTGAGAAGGATCCACAGAGCGCGGTACAAGTAGCTAGATTATCAACACTCATCATGAGTTATTGAGTCGGGTCCACAGAGTGCGGTACATGTAGCTAGAATATGAAAGCTCGTCATCAGTCACTCATCATGAGTCATTGAGTAGGAACCACAGAACGCGGTACAAGTAGCTAGAGTATCAACAATCATCATGAGTCATTTAGTAGGATCCACAGAGCGGGGTACAAGTAGCTAGAGTATCAACACTCATCATGAGTCATTGAGTAGGATCCACAGAGCGCGCTACAAGTAGCTAGAGCATCAACATTCCTCATGAGTTATTGAGTAGGATCCACAGAGCGCGGTACAGGTAGCTAGAGTATCAACAATCATCGTGTGTCATTGAATAGGATCCACACAGCGCGGTACACGTAGCTAGAGCACCAACAATCATTATGAGTCATTGAGAAGGATCCACAGAGCGCGGTACAAGTAGCTAGATTATCAACACTCATCATGAGTTATTGAGTCGGGTTCACAGAGCGCGGTACATGTAGCTAGAATATGAAAGCTCGTCATCAGTCATTCAATAGGAACAACAGAGCGCGGTACAAGTAACTAGAGTATCAACAATCATCATGAGTCATTGAGTAGGATTCACAGAGCGCGGTGCAAGTAGCAAGATTATCAACAATCATTATGCGTTAGTGAGTAGGATCGACAGAGCACGGTACAAGTAGCTAGAGTATCATCACTCATTATGAGTTATCGAATAGGATCCAGTGAGCGCTGTACAAGTAGCTAGAGTATCAAAACTGATCATGAGTCATTGATTCTGATCAAAAGAACTCGGTACAAGTAGCTAGAGTATCAACAATCATTATGAGTTATTGAGTAGGATCCACAGAGCGCGGTACAAGTAGCTAGAGTATCAACACTCATCATTAGTTATTGAGTAGGATCCACAGAGCACGGTACAAGTAGCTAGAGTATCAACAATCATCATGAGTTATTGAGTAGGATCCACAGAGCGCGTTACACGTAGCTAGAGTTTCAACAATAATCACGAGTCATTGAGTAGGATCCACAGAGAGCGGTACAAGTAGCTAGAGTACCAACAATCATCATGTGTTATTCAGTAAGACCCACAGAGTGCGGTACAAGTAGCTAGAGTAACAACAATCATTATGTGTTATTGAGTAAGACCCACAGAGCGCGGTACAAGTAGATAAAGCATCATCAATCATCATGATTCATTTAGTAGGATCCACAGAGCGCGGTACAAGTAGCTAGAGTACCAACAATCATCATGAGTCATTGAGTAGTATCTACAGAGCGCGCTACCCGTAGCTAGAGTATCAACAATAATCACGAGTCATTGAGTAGGATCCACAGAGCACGGTACACGTAGCTAGAGTACCAACAATCATCATGTGTTTTTGAGTAGGACCCATAGATTGCGGGACAAGTAGCTAGAGTATCAACAATCATCATGAGTTATTGAGTAGGATCCACAGAGCGCGGTACATGTAGCTAGAGTATCAACAATCATCATTAGTCATTGAGTAGGATCCACAGAGCGCGTTACACGTAGCTAGAGTATCAACAATAATCACGAGTCATTGAGTAGGATCCACAGAGCACGGTACACGTAGCTAGAGTACCAACAATCATCATGTGTTTTTGAGTAGGACCCACAGATTGCGGGACAAGTAGCTAGAGTATCAACAATCATCATGAGTTATTGAGTAGGATCCACAGAGCGCGGTACATGTAGCTAGAGTATCAACAACCATCATTAGGAATTGAGTAGGATCCACAGAGCGCGTTACACTTAGCTAGAGTATCAACAATAATCACGAGTCATTGAGTAGGATCCACAGAGCGCGGTACAAGTAGCTAGAGTACCAACAATCATCATGTGTTATTGAGTAAGACCCACAGAGTGCGGTACAAGTACCTAGAGTATCAAAAATCATTTGAGTTATTGAGCAGGATCCACAGAGCGCGGTACATGTAGCTAGAGTATCAACACTCGTCATCAATCATTGAATAGGATCCACAGAGCGCGGTACAAGTAGCTAGATTATCATCAATCATCATGAGTTATTGAGTAGGATCCACAGATCGCGGTACAAGTAGCTAGAGTATCAACACTCATCATGAGTCATTGAGTAGGATCGACAGAGAGCGGTACAAGTAGCTAGAGTATCAATAATCATCGTGAGTTATTGAGTAGGATCCACAGAGCGCGGTACAAGTAGCTAAGTATTAACAAATATCGTGTGTCATTGAATATGATCCACAGAGCGCGGTACAATGAGGTCATTTTGAGAAGGATCCACATAGCGCGGTACAAGCAGCTAGAGTATCAACACTCATCATGAGTCATTGAGTAGGACCCACAGAGCGCGGTACAAGTGTCTAGAGTATCAACAATCATCATGAGTTATTTAGTAGGATCCACAGAGCGCGATACAAGTAGCTAGTAGAGTATCAACACTCATCATAAATTATTGAGTCGGATCCACAGAGTGCGGTACAAGTAGCTAGAGTATCAACAATCATCATGAGTCATTCAATAGGATCCACAGAGCGCAGTACAAGTAGCTAGAGTATAAACAATCAGCAATGAGTCATTGAGAAGGATCCAGAGAGCGCTGTACAAGTAGATAGAGTATAAACAATCAGCAATGAGTTATTGAGTAGGATCCACAGAGCGCAGTACAAGTAGCTAGAGTATCAACAATGATTATGAAGTATTGAGTAGGATCCACAGAGCGCGGTACAAGTAGCTAGAGTATCAACACTCATCAAGAGTTATTGAGTAGGATCCACAGAGCGCGGTACATGTAGCTAGAGTATCAACACTCGTCATCAGTTATTGAATAGCATCCACAGAGCGCGGTACAAGTAGCGAGAGTATCAACAATCATTACGAGTTATTGAATAGAATCCAAAGAGCGCGGTACAAGTAGCTAGAGTATAACAAGAGATGTAGGAGAACAGCATAGCTCGACTACGAGGGTGTCGATGTACACATAGCTTGACAAAGAAGGTGGCTGCGGCCTACATAAAAACCTTAACCAAGGTTGACTAAAAACATTAACCAAGGAAAACTAGAAATGTGGCCTGTCGGCACACGAATACCCCCACTGGCAGCCAAAGAAAACGAGGCAATTTTGATCATAAGCCATTTAGCCGAGCGTTAAGGTTTCAAACGCATCAAGTCTGTGACCTTGACCCTGGGCATAGTGTGATAATCCATGCATCGGTGTAGAAGATATAGAGCGGAAGGGAATTTCAATAGGTTTGACCTTTGACCTTCAACTATGACCTTGACCTTGGACGTAGGTGCGTGGTTATTGATCGAGACACACCTTCTCATCCTGAGAAACATTTGTGCCAAGGCATTTGATAATGCATGCATCGGTGTAGAAGATATAGAGCGGAAGGGAATTTCAATAGGTTTGACCTTTGACCTTCAACTGTGACCTTGCCTTGGACGTAGGTGCGTGGTTATTGATTGCGACACACCTTCTCATCATGAGAAACATCTGTGCCAAGCCATTTGATAATCCATGCATCGGTGTAGAAGATATAGAGCGGAAGGGAATTTCCATAGGTTTGACCTTCAACTGTGACCTTGAACGTAGGTGCGTGGTTAGCAATATGATAATCCATGCATCAGTGTAGAAGATATAGAGCGGAAGGGAATTTCAATACGTTTGACCTTTGACCTTCAACTGTGACCTTGACCTTGGACGTAGGTGCGTGGTTATTGATGGCGACACACCTTCTCATCATGAGAAACATTTGTGCCAAGCCATTTGATAATCCATGCATCGGTGTAGAAGAAATAGAGCGGAAGGGAATTTCAATAGGTTTGACCTTTGACCTTCAACAGTGACCTTGACCTTGGACGTAGATGCGTGGTTTTCCAAGTATGGTTGCTGTAGGCCCAAGAGTATTCCATATACAAGCTTGAGTAAAAAACGTAACCAAGGGGAGATAACTAAGTAATCCAAGGATAAAAGTAGGTCAAGGTGAAATATAGGTCATGGATTATTGATGTACATCACTATGAGATGAAGTTGTCCTAGTATGGTTGATGTAGGCCCAGAAGTATTCCATATACAAGCTTGACTATAAACATTAACCAAGTAATTGAAGGTTAAATGTAGGTGAAGGTAAAATAAAGGTCAGGGGTTATTGATGTACATCCATATGAAAAAAAGTTATCCAAGTATGGTGTCTGTATGCACAATAGTATTCCATCTACAAGCTTGACTAAAAACCTTAACCAAGGTTGAGAAAAAAACCTTAACCAAGGGGAATTAAGTAAGTAATTTAAGGTTAAATGTAGGTCAAGGTCAAATATAGGTCAGGGGTTGTTGATGTACATCACTAGGAGATGAAGTTGTCCAAGTATGGTTGGAGTAGGGCCATGAGTATTCCATCTATCAGCTTGACTAAAAACCTTAACCAAAGAGAATTAAGTAAGTCAAGAGGAAATGTAGGTCAAGGTCAAATATAGATCAGGGGTTATTGATGTACATCACTATGAGAAAAGGTTGTCCAATTATGGTGTCTGTATGCACAATAGTATTCCATGTAGAAGCTTGAGTAAAAAGCTTAACCAAGGTCGAATAAAAACATTAACCAAGGGGAATTAAGTAAGTAATTCAAGGTTAAATGTAGGTCAAGGTCAAATATAGGTCAGGAGTTGTTGATGTACATCACTAGGAGATGAAGTTGTCCAAGTATGGTTGGTGTAGGGCCAGGAGTATTCCATCTACAAGCTTGACTAAAAACGTTAACCAAGGGGAATTAAGCAATTCAAGAGGAAGTGTAGGTCAAGGTCAAATATAGATCAGGGGTTGTTGATGTACATCACTAGGAGATGAAGTTGTCCCAGTATGGTGGGTGTAGGGCCAGTAGTATTCCATATAGAAGGTTGACTAAAAACCTTAACCAAAAGGAATTAAGTAAGTAATTGAAGAGGAAATGTAGGTGAAGGTCAAATATAGATCAGGGGTTATTGATGTACATACCTATGAGAAAAGGTTGTCGAAGTATGGTGTCTGGATGCACAATAGTATTCAATGTACAAGCTTGAAAAAAACCTTAACCAAGGTTGACTAAAAACCTTAACCAAGGGGAATTAAGTAAGTAATTCAAGAGGAAATGTAGGTCAAGGTCAAATATAGATCAGGCGTTATTGATGTGCATCACTAGGAGATGAAGTTGTCCAAGTATGGTGGATGTAGGGCCAGGAGTATTCCATCTACAAGCTTGACTAAAAACGTTAACCAAGGGGAATTAAGCAATTCAAGAGGAAATGTAGGTCAAGGTCAAATATAGATCAGGGGTTGTTGATGTACATCACTAGGAGATGAAGTTGTCCAAGTATGGTGGGTGTAGGGCCAGTAGTATTCCATATAGAAGGTTGACTAAAAACCTTAACCAAAAGGAATTAAGTAAGTAATTGAAGAGGAAATGTAGGTGAAGGTCAAATATAGATCAGGGGTTATTGATGTACATACCTATGAGAAAAGGTTGTCGAAGTATGCTGTCTGGATGCACAATAGTATTCAATGTACAAGCTTGAAAAAAAACCTTAACCAAAGTTGACTAAAAACCTTAACCATGGGGAATTAAGTAAGTAATTCAAGAGGAAATGTAGGTCAAGGTCAAATATAGATCAGGGGTTATTGATGTGCATCACTAGGAGATGAAGTTGTCCAAGTATGGTGGTGTAGGGCCAGGAGTATTCCATCTACAAGCTTGACTAAAAACGTTAACCAAGGGGAATTAAGCAATTCAAGAGGAAATGTAGGTCAAGGTCAAATATAGATCAGGGGTTGTTGATGTGCATCACTAGGAGATGAAGTTGTCCAAGTATGGTGGGTGTAGGGCCAGTAGTATTGCATATACAAACTTGACTAAAAACCTTAACCAAGGTTGAATAAAAACCTTAACCAAGGGGAATTAACCAAGTAATTCAAGAAGAAATGTAGGTCAAGGTCAAATATAGATGAGGGGTTATTGATGTACATCACTAGGAGATGAAGTTGTCCACGTATGGTGGGTGTAGGGCCAGTAGTATTCCATATACAAGCTTGACTAAAAACCTTAACCAAGGCGTGACGGTGACGCCGACGCCGACGCCGACGCCGACGCCGGGGTGACAACATAAGCTCTACTTATTCTTCGAATAGTCGAGCTAAAAACTGATCATGAGTCATTTATTCGGATCAAAAGAGCGCGGTACAATAACTTGGATCATGAGTCATTTTAATTCGATCAAAAGAGCGCATGGATCATGAGTCCATTTATTCGATTCAAAAGGAAAGCGCGTTAAACAAGTAAAAGCAGAGTATCAACACTCATCATGTGTTATTGAGTAGGATCCACAGAGCGCGGAACAAGTAGCTAGAGTATAAAAACTGATCATGAGTCATTTATTCCGATCAAAAGAGTGCGGTACAAGTAGCTAGAGTATCAACACTCATCATGAGTTATTGAGTAGGATCCACAGAGCGCGGTACATGTATCTAGAGTATCAACACTCGTCATCAGTCATTGAATAGGATCCACAGAGCGAGGTACAAGTAGCAAGAGTATCAACAATCATTATGAGTTATTGATCAGGATCCACTGAGCGCGGTACCCGAAGCTAGAGCATCAACAATCATCATGAGTCGTTTAGTAGGATCCACAGAGCGCGGTACAAGTAGCTAGAGTATCAACACTCATCATGAGTTATTGAGTAGGATCCACAGAGCGCGGTACATGTAGCTAGAGTATTAACTCTCGTCATCAGTCATTGAATAGGATCCACAGAGCGTGGTACAAGTAGCAAGAGTATCAACAATCATTATGAGTTATTGAGTAGGATCCACAGAGCGCGGTACAAGTAGCTAGAGTATCAACAATCATCGTGAGCCATTTAGTAGGATCCACAGAGCGCGGTACAAGTAGCTAGAGTATCAACACTCATCATTAGTTATTGAGTAGGATCCACAAAGCGCGGTACAAGTAGCTAGAGTATAAAAACTGATCATGAGTCATTTATGCGGATCAAAAGAGCGCGGTACAAGTAGCTAGAATATCAACACTCATCATGTGTTATTGAGTAGGATCCACAGAGCGCGGGGGAACAAGTAGCAGAGGTATCGAAATAAATTAAAATACTGATCATGATTTATTGAGTAGGATCCACAGAGCGCGTTACAAGTAGCTACAGTATCAACAATGAACATGTGTCATTGAGTAGGATCCACAGTGTGCGGTACAAGTAGCTAGAGTATCAACACTCCTCATGATTTATTGAGTAGGATCCACAGAGCGCGGTACAAGTAGCTAGTGTATTAACAATCATCAAGAGTCATTGAGTAGGATCCACAAAGCGCGTTTCACGTAGCTAGAGTTTCAACATTCATAATAACTTATTGAGTAGGATCCACAGAGTGCGGTAGAAGTAGCTAGAGTTTCAACAATCATCATAAGTCATTGAGCAGGACCCACAAAGCGCGGTACAAGAATCTAGAGTATCAACACTCATCATGAGTTATTGAGTAGGATCCGCAGAGCGCGGTACAAGTACCTAGAGTATAAACAGTCATCATGATTCATTGAGCAGGACCCTCATAGCGCGGTACAAGTATCTAGAGTATCAACACTCATCATGAGTTATTGAGTAGGATCCACAGATCGCGGTACAAGTAGCTAGAGTATCAACAATCATCATGTGTCATTGAGTAGGATCCACATAGCGCGGTAAAAGTATCTAGAGTATCAACCAACACTCATCATGTGTCATTGAGTAGGATCCACAGAGCGCGGTACAAGTAGCTAGAGTATCAATAATCATCATGAGTTATTGCGTAGGATCCACAGAGCGCGGTACAATTAGCTAGAGTATCAACACTCATCATGTGTCATTGAGTAGCATCCACAGAGCGCGGTACAAGTAGCTTAGCTAGAGTATCATCAATCATCATGAGTTATTGAGTAAGACCCACAGAGCGCGGTACAAGTAGCTAGCGTATCAACACTCATCATAATTCATTGAGTAAGATCCACACATCGCTGTACATGTCGCTAGAGTATCAACAATCATCATGAGTTATTGAATATGACCCACAGAGCGCGGTACAAGTAGCTAGTGTATTAACAATCACCATGAGTCATGGAGTATGATCCACAGATCGCAGTACAAGTAGCTAGAGTATAAACAATCAGCAATGAGTCATTGAGTAGGATCCACAGAGCGCGGTACAAGTAGCTAGAGTATCAACAATCACCATGAGTCATGGGGTATGATCCACAGAGCGCAGTACAAGTAGCTAGAGTAGTATCAATCATCATGAGTTATTGAGTAGGATCCACAGAACGCGGTACAAGTAGCTAGAGTATCAACAATGATAAGAGATATTGAGTAGGATCCACAGAGCGCGGTACAAGTAGCTAGAGTATCAACAATCACCATGAGTCATGGAGTAGGATCCACAGAGCGCAGTACAAGTAGATAGTCTATCATCGAAACACGCAATTCATAATGAGTTATAAGAGTAGGATCCACAGAAGCGCGGTAACAAGTAGGTAGAGTATCAAGAATGATCATGAAGATATTGAGTAGGGATCCAGAGAAAGCGCGGTACAAAAAATTAGCTAAGATATCAACTTTAAACTCCAACTCTACGTCATCAGTCATGAATAGAATCCACAAAGCGCGGTACAAGTAAGCACAGTATCAACAATCATTATGAGTTATTCAGTAGGATCCACAGAGCGCTGTACAAGTATCTAGAGTATCAACAATCATCACGAGTTATTTAGTAGGATCCACAGAGCGCGGTACAAGTAGCTAGAGTATCAACACTCATCATGAGTTATTGAGTAGGATCCACAAAGCGCGGTACAAGTAGCTAGAGTATAAAAACTGATCAGGAGTCATTTATTCGGATCAAAAGAGCGCGGTACAAGTAGCTAGAGTATCAACACTCATCATGTGTTATTGAGTAGTATCCACAGAGCGCGGAACAAGTAGCTAGAGAATACAAACTGATCATGAGTCATTTATTCCGATCAAAAGAGCGCGGTACAAGTAGCTAGAGTATCAACACTCATCATGAGTTATTGCGTAGGATCCACAGAGCGCGGAACAAGTAGCTAGAGTATCAAAACCCATCATGAGTCATTGAGTAGGATCCACAGAGCGCGGTACAAGTAGCTAGAGTATCAAAAACCCATCATGAGTCATTTATGCGGATCAAAAGAGCGCGGTACAAGTAGCTAGAATATCAACACTCATCATGTGTTATTGAGTAGGATCCACAGAGCGCGGTACATGTAGCTAGAGTATCAACTCTCGTCATCAGTCATTGAATAGGATCCACAGAGCGTGGTACAAGTAGCAAGAGTATCAACAATCATTATGAGTTATTGAGTAGGATCCACAGAGCGCGGTACAAGTAGCTAGAGTATCAACAATCATCGTGAGCCATTTAGTAGGATCCACAGAGCGCAGTACAAGTAGCTAGAGTATCAACACTCATCATTAGTTATTGAGTAGGATCCACAAAGCGCGGTACAAGTAGCTAGAGTATAAAAACTGATCATGAGTCATTTATGCGGATCAAAAGAGCGCGGTACAAGTAGCTAGAATATCAACACTCATCATGTGTTATTGAGTAGGATCCACAAAGCGCGGAACAAGTAGCTAGAGTATCGAAACTGATCATGATTCATTGAGTAGGATCCACAGAGCGCGTTACAAGTAGCTACAGTATCAACAATCAACATGTGTCATTGAGTAGGATCCACAGTGTGCGGTACAAGTAGCTAGAGTATCAACACTCCTCATGATTTATTGAGTAGGATCCACAGAGCGCGGTACAAGTAGCTAGTGTATTTACAATCATCAAGAGTCATTGAGTAGGATCCACAAAGCGCGTTTCACGTAGCTAGAGTTTCAACATTCATAATAACTTATTGAGTAGGATCCACAGAGTGCGGTAGAAGTAGCTAGAGTTTCAACAATCATCATAAAGTCATTGAGCAGGGGACCCACAAAACGCGGTACAAGAATCTAGAGTATCAACACTCATCATGAGTTATTGAGTAGGATCCACAGAGCGCGGTACAAGTACCTAGAGTATCAACAGTCATCATGATTCATTGAGCAGGACCCTCATAGCGCGGTACAAGTATCTAGAGTATCAACACTCATCATGAGTTATTGAGTAGGATCCACAGATCGCGGTACAAGTAGCTAGAGTATCAACACTCATCATGTGTCATTGAGTAGGATCCACAGAGCGCGGTACAAGTAGCTAGAGTATCAATAATCATCATGAGTTATTGCGTAGGATCCACAGAGCGCGGTACAATTAGCTAGAGTATCAACACTCATCATGTGTCATTGAGTAGCATCCACAGAGCGCGGGTACAAGTAGGCTTTAGCTAGAGTATCATCAATCATCATGAGTTATTGAGTAAGACCCACAGAGCGCGGTACAAGTAGCTAGCGTATCAACACTCATCATGATTCATTGAGTAAGATCCACACACCGCGGTACATGTCGCTAGAGTATCAACAATCATCATGAGTTATTGAATATGACCCACAGAGCGCGGTACAAGTAGCTAGTGTATTAACAATCACCATGAGTCATGGAGTATGATCCACAGATCGCAGTAACAAGTAGCTAGAGTATAAACAATCAGCAATGATCATTTGAGTAGGATCCACAGAGGCGGTACAAGTAGCTAGAGTATCAACAATCACCATGAGTCATGGGGTATGATCCACAGAGCGCAGTACAAGTAGCTAGAGTAGTATCAATCATCATGAGTTATTGAGTAGGATCCACAGAACGCGGTACAAGTAGCTAGAGTATCAACAATGATAAGAGATATTGAGTAGGATCCACAGAGCGCGGTACAAGTAGCTACAGTATCAACAATCACCATGAGTCATGGAGTAGGATCCACAGAGCGCAGTACAAGTAGCTAGCGTATCACCAATCATTATGAGTTATTGAGTAGGATCCACAGAGCGCGGTACAAGTAGGTAGAGTATCAAGAATGATCATGAGATATTGAGTAGGATCCAGAGAGCGCGGTACAAGTAGCTAGAGTATCAACACTCATCATGAGTTATTGAGTAGGATCGTCAGAGCGCGGTACATGTAGCTAGAGTATCAACACTCGTCATCAGTCATTGAATAGGATCCACAGAGCGCGGTACAAGTAGCGACAGTATCAACAATCATTATGAGTTATTCAGTAGGATCCACAGAGCGCTGTACAAGTAGCTAGAGTATCAACAATCATCATGAGTTATTTAGTAGGATCCACAGAGCGCGGTACAAGTAGCTAGAGTATCAACACTCATCATGAGTTATTGAGTAGGATCCACAAAGCGCAGTACAAGTAGCTAGAGTATAAAAACTGATCAGAAGTCATTTATTCGGATCAAAAGAGCGCGGTACAAGTAGCTAGAGTATCAACACTCATCATGTGTTATTGAGTAGTATCCACAGAGCGCGGAACAAGTAGCTAGAGAATACAAACTGATCATGAGTCATTTATTCCGATCAAAAGAGCGCGGTACAAGTAGCTAGAGTATCAACACTCATCATGAGTTATTGCGTAGGATCCACAGAGCGCGGAACAAGTAGCTAGAGTATCAAAACTGATCATGATTCATTGAGTAGGATCCACAGAGCGCGGTACAAGTAGGTAGAGTATCAAAACCCATCATGAGTCATTGAGTAGGATCCACAGAGCGCGGTACAAGTAGGTAGAGTATCAAAACCCATCATGAGTCATTGAGTAGGATCCACAGAGCGCGGTACAAGTAGCTACAGTATCAACACTCATCATGTGTCTTTGAGTAGGATCCACAGAGCGCGGTACAAGTAACTAGAGTATCAACACTCCTCATGAGTTATTGAGTAGGATCAACAGAGCGGGGAACAAGTAGCTAGAGTATCCAAACTGATCATGACTCATTGAGTAGGATCCACAGAGTGCGGTACAAGTAGCTAGTGTATTAACAATCATCATGAGTCATTGAGTAGGATCCACAGAGCGCGTTACATGTAGCTAGAGTATAAACATTCATAATGAGTGATTGAGTAGAATCCACAGAGCGCGGTAGAAGTAGCTACAGTTTCAAAAATCATCATGAGTCATTGAGCAGGACCCACAAAGCGCGGTACACGTATCTAGATTTAGTTTAAACATATTTTATTGCTCTAAATTTACAATGTAACTTTACAGTTAATAAATGCAGGTTAATTTAGAAGAGCAAACGGGTTGGGCTACAAGTTTTAGCAACATTAGTTACAGCCCGTCCCAATTGCTTATTGCATATATATAAAGTGGTATAATAGTGGTAGGTAAATAATTATGATGTTTTACATATTCTGTAGAGCAAGTATATATACAAACATATATATACACATTCATACACACACATATGTACACATATATATATACATATATATACATATATATATACATATATATACACATATATATACACAAATATATCGATGTGCACATGAGCACATCAGTCTAGGTGTTGAAACAATATGTTTTTCATAAACAGTCATATTAATGTGCTCATGATAAATCGAAAATAAACAATAAAACCGGATAAGTGTTCAATGTGCTGCACCAAATGTCCTCACCGCACACACTCCAGAATCTGGGACCACGATTATGAGACCCCCCGAATATGCTCCCGTACCCCATACGCGAAATCAAACAGCTCTGCCGGCCATTACCGAGCGAAGCCCAATCATGACCGATAGAAAGTCCAAATGCAAGCACGGAGCACCTAACATATCGCGGAAGACCCACGAGCACGAGCCCAGGTAACCATTTATAATAATTGTATTCATGCAGGAATGCAGTATTTAAAGAATACTTAATTGTTATATAGACGTTACTTGTTTAATGTAGCTTTGTAAAAACGCAATACATATACGGATGCAGTTATATGAATCGTCGAGTCAGTTTAATGTAAGTTTGCACTTCTGTAAATATGCGAGTATTGTCTTCCACATTTAGTGACTCGCTTCCGAATAATAGGGTTTTAACAGATAGTGGATGGTACTGACGGGATGCTGCAAAAAAGTTTAATCGTTGCTGATGGAATAGTTGGCATTTAAAAAGGAAATGTTCGGCATCTTCATCTTCGAGTGTACATTGGCATAAAGGGGATTCTCTCAAGTGATTCATATATAGATCAGCATTAAGATTACTACATTGGTTTCTTATGCGGCAGTGGTAAATGGATAATGTTCTGTTGCCGATAAGAAAATATTCTGGAACAATTGGAGGTCTGAATAGTTGTTTTAGTTTATTTTTAAAAACGGCGGTCGATGTAGAATTTTTTATATCCTCATTTAGTTCATTCCAAAATGCTACTGATGACGGTATAAACGATTTGGAATACAGTTCTGTCCGTCTTGTTAATGTGATAAAATTGTTCATGTTACGTAATCCGTATGTGTTATTATCACCAACTAGTTGTGGAAATAGTTCATGTATATATGAGGGAAGTACACCGGCCTTTTCTTTATAAATAAGTATAAGCTTCTGAATATGTCTTCGGTCTGAAAGGGGTATCCATCCAATTTCTAGGAGAAGTCTGTTAATAGAGCATGAACGGGTTATACCTGTAACTGTTCTGGCTGCTTCGTATTGAAGTTTTTCAAGAGATTCGCGTTCATATTGTGTACAACTATCCCATACGATTGATGCATATTCGAGTACTGGTCTCATGTACGATATATATATTTGATTCAATGTTTTTCTATTTAATTTAAATTTAAGCATTTTCATAGAACATAAAACCTTAGATGCAGACTTAATTATGTTAGAAATATGTTCGTGCCAGGTACCATCATGACTGAGAGTTAGACCCAAATGTTTGTGATGTTGGACAAAATGAAGTTGAATATCATTAAAATAGAGAGATGGCTCTGTGTATCAAGCTAATGAACAGATCATAGCATCAGTTTTAGAAGGACTAAATGTTACAAGCCACTGGTGAGCCCATGCTGCTAATTCATTTAAATCATGGTTTATAGTACGTGCTATGGTGTTCATGTCTTTTGACGAGACAGCTAAGGATGAGTCATCAGCAAATAGCCTGGTTGTACTAAGTAGTTTGTCAGCAATATCATTAACGTATATAAGAAACAAAAGAGGTCCAAGAACCGAGCTTTGGGGAACATCAGCATTTATCAATTTACTTTCAGAATAAGAACTGCCTATACAAACTTTTTGTGATCTGTTTGATAAATAATTTCTGAACAAGTCATGAAGGGGACCTTCTACACCATTTTGGTTTAGCTTAAATAAAATTCCGAGGTGCCATACTCTATCAAATGCTTTAGAAATGTCACAAAAGACAATACACGTATGTTTTCGTTCATCGATTGCCTTGCATATCTTATTATATATATATATTAGTTGGTATACCGTGGAATGGACTGGGATGAATCGGGATTGACTTTTATAAATAAGGTTGTTAATATCAAGGTGGTTATATACATATTTGAAAACAACTCGTTCCAAAACTTTTCCTAAGCAGCTAATCAAAGTGGTACAAGTAGCTAGAGTATCAACATTCATCATGATTCATTGAGTAGGATCCACAAAGCGCGGTACAAGTAGCTAGATTATCAACAATCATCATGAGTCATTGAGTAGGATCCACAGAGCGCGGTACATGTAACTAGAGTATCAACAATCATCAACAGTCTTTGAGTTGGATCCACAGAGCGCGGTACAAGTAGCTAGAGTATCAACACTCTTCATGTGTCATTGAGTAGGATCCACATAGCGCGGTACAAGTAGCTACAGTTTCAACAATCATCATGAGTCATTGAGCAGGACTCACAAAGCGCGGTACAAGTATCTAGAGTATCAACACTCATTATGAGTTATTGAGTAGGATCCACAGATCGCGGTACAAGTAGCTGGAGTATCAACAATCATCATGTGTCATTGAGTAGGATCCACAGAGCGTGGTACATGTAGCTAGAGTATCAATCAACACTCATCTTGTGTCATTGAGTAGGATCCGCAGAGCGCGGTACAAGTAGCTAGAGTATCAACACTCATCATGAGTTATTGAGTAGGATCCACAGAGCGCGGTACAAGTAGCTAGAGTACACAGGTACAGTAGCTAGATATCAACAACTCTCATTTCGAGTAGGTCCACAGAGCGCGTACAGGCGAGAGTACCACAACTCATATTTGTTTGATAGGATCCACAGAGCGCGTACAGTAGCTAGAGTACCAACACTCATCATGATTATTGAGTAGGATCCTCAGAGCGCGTACCAGGTAGCTAAGAGTATCAACAATTCATCTATGATTCAATTGTTGGTTGGATACCACAGAGCGGCGTACATGGTCGCTAGAGTAATCATACTATCATGAGTCATTGAGTGGGAATCCACAGAGCGCGGAGGTACAGGTAGCTAGAGTATCAAACAATTCATCATGAAGTCATTGGAAGTAGATCACAGAGGCGGCGGAACAAGTAGCTATAGTATCAACAATCATCATGAGTCATTGAGTAGGATCCACAGATCGCGGTATAAGTAGCTAAAGTCTCAAAATCAGCATGAGTCATTGAGTAGGAGCCACATAGCGCGGTACATGTCGCTAGAGTATCAACACTCATCATGAGCAGATGAGTCATTGAGTAGGATCCACAGAGTACTGTCAAGTAGACAGAGTATTAACAATCATTATGAATTATTGAGTAGGATCCACAGAGCGCGGTACCAGCCTACTGTCTCAGCCCCGGAATCCCGGAATTGCCGGCCGTTCACCTTCCTGCACGTGCGGCAGCAGTCCGTGAGCGGGTACGCGTTACAGTAGTATATAGGGCGCCTGTCGATCATCCATGAGCTTTCCTGCTGCAGGTATCGGCACGGCAACAAGCGGCCACCCATCCAGATCCCGGCGTCTTTACACGGCGACGTCTTGGCTGCAAGTGAAATATGGCTGTGACTGCAGAGGGTGTTGGGGGCTGTTTGGATAGGCGGAGTGGCCCGGCAAATCCCCGAGATTTAGAAGTATTGTGTTCTTAGAATACTGTATAATTGTCATTACAATTTGTAATTGCCGATTTTTTTCTATAGAACTGGTTGACATGTGGACGTCTAATAACCGCAGTCAATGAATTCATCTGCTGTTTAATTGCAGCCCTTCTATGGGGATGCGTGCTATCTAATTCCCCGCATACCTACCGACCCCCACTTCCCCGGGACAGGGGATAGTTGGCGATGCTGTACAATGAGATTGAAGTTAAATGTAATATCAACACGGCTATGACTCTCGTACTTACTGTCCACAGTGAGTTTAGATTCAGCAATTGCATTTGACTGTGTTGTCGTCTTGGCGACGGTTGTTGTTTTCATAGTAACACGTGCTGGTTTTAACTGACTGTTTGTTGCTGGGAAACCAAGACGTGTACACGTTTCACAGCACTCAGTGAGCGAGTAGTTGGTGCAGTAGTATTCCTGCCGTGTGTGTATGCCGTACGCTGTTTTTCTTTCCAGGTGGTCACACCCAACGGAGACGTCGAATATCCAAATGTGCACGTCCCTGCACGTTCTCCCATCGGTTGCTGTGGAAAGGAATAAAATATATAACCTGGACATCGCTGTGATTCCGGTATAGCTGAAGCTTGTAAATATATAGAGCTTATTCAACTACAATATTGAAATACCGGATTTAATTCCCGAGACATCTGGAAATCCGATAAAGAAACAAGTGCGGAGCACGAGTTTCTTTGTCGGATTTACAGATGTCAAGGGAAATAAATCCGATATTTCAAAATGGTAGTGGAATAAATAGTATATTACATGCTATTCGAAAAAATGTGAAATTTGCTCTTAGACCAGCGCATAACGTTGTCAAAATTGACAACTTTGACGTTACCGTACGAATTGTTTCTTCGCCGGAAATGACGTTAAAACATGACGTCAATTATGTCTCGCGAGCGTCTAGGAGGAAATATTTATTCATTCCCGCCTGAATCACGGTAAATCACTGGTGTAGCATGTAATATGTACATGTAGGGTATTAAACTTGGAAACTCCCGAGTTACTTCAAAGAGAACTACTTAAAGGGCATAACCGTCGTCAGGATTGGCAGAGCGTGTCCATGTGACGTCACCCTGCTTAGTGACGTCAAGCCGACACATTCCGCTAATTCGAACGCACAGGATGCCCCGGAAGTAATTGTAATTGAAGTTATTGGTGATTCTCTAAATTCTGCACCACCTTTACCTGTTATAATAAGCCCGGGTGACACTTGATATTATGATGTGTTAACATATGGCGACCTAATTTGGGAAATATGGTGTTCGGCCATTTCCGTTGTTATTTTAATGCAAATCGTCAGGAATTATATTCCCTATACTTATGGGTGCATATTAGAGAAATAGGTGAAACCTATACGGGATAGAATTAGAAAAAGGGGGAAATTAATAAATAATGTTCTTCAATTTAATGATGAACTAGCTTCAAATGTGTATAAATATGTATATATCGATAAAATGTTCGCTAAAATGCATAGTAAGTCCAGTGCATACTATTTGCAAACATATTACACTATATAGTTTAGCCTATGACATCTCGGAGTTCGTAATAGAACTGAAGATTCAAAATTACCCCACCCACCCCATTTGCATTGAAAAATACAATGACAAGACACTTATCTTTATTTATGTCCTATTCATTGAATACATTGTGTTTTGTTAATCGGTGCAAAAATATATTATAAATGTATACTGTATTCAATAGTTGTGTAAATCATGTGTGTAATACGTTATGCAAATAGGTAGCAACTGCTGCATGTCATAAATCTGGTAACATAATTCCAACATTTGAAATATAGTTCCAACATGTTCGATTATGTGTGTGATTTGTCATCGTCAGGTATCATTCACTGTGGTGTATGGCTCCTGGCAGATATTGTCAGTCCAAAAACAAAGTAGCTTCTATTTGCTCGGATCTACAACCGCCTTTGTAGGTACACAATTTTTGTCTCACCCATTTTAGTGGAAAATGAGACATGACGGTCTGAATTCCGCTGTAGGCGGCGTCAATGTAGTAGGACATGTACACGCAGTTGGTTTCGACGGTTTTGTCATACGTCCAAATGTTAAATATCTCCTGATCCGTTAGTCGGATCATTACCAAACTTTTTAGATAATCGATAACGTACATTGTAAGCGCACCATATCAATGCATATTCGGCTGAATGTATTTCTCGGTCAATTTGATACAAGGATGACATTGTGTTTTAACTGACTGAATATATCATATCTTGTGATAGCAGGATGCGGGTGTATGCTCGTTCCGACAGCTGCGTCAGTATTTTTTATCGTGGAAAACCTACTGCAAAAGATGTGTGGTTATAGGAATATGTTTCACGGATGACCCCACTGGTCATTGTATGGTCATATGATGGTTTGTCATTGACAAAACAGTGTGTTGTGCATCCACATATATTTTACAGTGTTTCAGGGAATCACTAAAATGGTGTTATCACCCTGGAGAAGCGAATGCATTATGCTGTCATATGACAGTGTACCAGGGACAAATACACATCTATATGTCCAGTCTGGAAATGCAAGGACCAGGGAATATAATTAGTGGCAACATAAATGTGTTTCAGGGACGTATCATGTCGTATGACCATAGGAATGAATGTAGTTTATAGACAAGGAAGTATATGTGCTGTCATAATGTGATATTTTAGGAATAGATGAAATAATACATTAGCCAGGCATATCAATTTAGCATGTACATATACAAATTAATGCTTTGTGTTACGGGGGTGACCGTATTTTGTAGCTTCTGAACCCTCACCAGAGTTATGCAGCCATATGACGATGTTGTCTAGAGAAATCAATACATCGTGGTGCCATCTGAATGTGCTCCGTGTACAAAAACTATAGTATATGGTCATGCGAAGTTTCCCTGGAACAGAAGATTGTGATGTGTGGTCCCATGTATGAATTTCAACTGGACATGAAATCTGGTGATATAAAGGTATTCCAACGACAAAATACCGTTGTGTGTAGTCATCTAAATGCATGCAATGGACAAATGAACTGACTCTATGCACCTATGGATATATATCGGGGATGTGTGGATATATTCAGTGACCATGTGAAGTACATCCGGGACCAAGTATGTATTGTGCTATCATATGAATGGGTTTCATTGGGAACTCAAAATAAGCTATGCGGTCAATATAAGAATGTTTCAAGGACAATGGAATGTATTTTGACATGTGTATATGTTTCAGGGACAAAGAAACATGTCAAATAGCGGATATGTTTTTCAGGGATGCAGACTGGCCAGTAATGATATTATATGTGTGCGTTTCATAGACCAGTGAGCATATTATGTGGCAATATAAAACATTTAAGAGAGCAAAGGCAACATGTTGTGGGCCATGAACACGTGAGCGTCATATACATGTATGCGGTCATGTGAAGATGCGTCTGTGATCAACTAACATATCAAGATTTAATATTAAGTCTGGTGTCACGAATTGAAGTCGACTATTTTCTTTATCATCCATTATTTGTAACACGAGTCACACAATACTAGTCTAGAGCACAATAATCGAATATTCTAGTATAGACGATCGAATAGGTATTCGTGTGTGAAATATCGCTCACGTGGAATACACCGCTGGAGAGATTAGCGCTTTATCCGAAACCGTGCACGGACCACCAGTATTGGATTTTGCACTGGTTATATCTGGGTGATTTACACTGTTTATGCCGACTTGGATGCTAGCCTAATTACCTAGTAGGTCATATCTCCTCATGACTGAAGTGTTTCAGCTTAATTCACCAGATATCTCATGAGCTAGACTGACTGTTAGAACATTAGTCCACTTACGCAAAATTGTAAGCCAAATGTTGGCACAAAGTTTTTATATTGACAGGCAGATACAGGAGGAAAGTTGTGCGTTAGTGTTGCTCTATATATTTTATCTCAAACCATATTCTAGCAGTCGGACACTCAATACATTCTTGTGAACATTGGATCGCAAGCAATCACTGGGAATTGGTGAGTACATATGTTTTTAGTTACTTTCTAATGCTGCCATTTAAGTCTGAATCCTGCCAAGACCGGCAATTCTCCGCATTGTTATCGTATCCTCGATAATACTGCACTATTTCATTTACCCGTTATTTGGACCCGTTTCGACCAAATGCTTGGTCAATAAAAGCCGTATGGCATGTATCCGCTGATGTAGATTATCTCCCTTAATCGAATCGAACTGATTCATTAATTCGTCGTGCTTACGTGTAGATAACGATTACAGGACTGGCATGTGGGAGCATTCCGTGAGTATTGTAATGGCATATTATTCTCATGTGTATGTTTTGCATGTCACTCCGACTAATTGCATTAGCAATTTATTCTATTTGTAAATGAAGGGCGAACACGATTGAAATGTTTACTATATTTAGCTATGCATTTTATATTACGATTCAGTCCAATATCAGTTCTGTCTGCGCCCTGTACAATACTTGAGAATATTGCCAATTTTAACATGTCACAATTGTAATGTGAATTTTCTGGACGACTTTCATTTACTCTATGTGAGACACATGTAAACTCCTAACCCAGTCGTCTGTACATTCATTTTATTAAGTCATATACGTTCACAATGTTTTGAAAATATTGTAAATGCTATTGCGACCAGGATAGACCAGATCAGACGGTTCTGCTCTAAATGCACTGATTTATACGTCAGTAAGCTGCAATAAGGACTTGATGTGAAGTATAATTTATTTCAATCACAGTGGAAATATCTTTGTGTACATTGCAATTTACCATGTTTCATCATTGTAATATATGATGTTGTTTAGTATTACCATGCAATCATAATATTGATTTCATGTGCACTACTGTGACTATTATTGAGACTATAACACGTTACATTCTGGTAACAACACCGTTGGTGTTTTGTAGTCAGCCAGTAAGCCAGCCAGGCCGTCAGCCAGCCAGTCAGCAAACAGCGACGGCACGTCCATCCTGTGTGTATGCGTAGAACCAGTACGCAACACCTATTTATTCTGGAGTCCACAACACGACACCGTGTACCAGCGGGGACTCTGCTCCGCGTGGACCCAGTGCGTATCGAGTAGGGCATCATTCCGGTGACGTCATTCCGTCCAAGGACGAGATGAATCTCTAAGGACGTTCACCCATGTGTTAGTGGCCTCATCCGCCCAAGTAGGCTGTATATTATAGTTACAAGTAACTTTACGACGTCCTAAGAACGTCACTACCATCATGGCGGAAGCCGGAGTTGATTAACGGAACTCTAAAATCGGATCTTGATTCTGATCATGATGACGTATACTGTTGAACTATACCTACCTGTTCCAGAATCGTGGAGGTGCCTTGGTTGTGCGATTGCATTTGGCGGTTTTATCTAGGGGACGTTGTCCGTACTGACATTACCATCCATTGTTTGTGCATTTCAGTATATGTAAATACATCATCATTGTAAAGATATACCTTGTTGTCTCTGTCCACAACGTGCTTGGTGTTCCATCCTTCAGTAAACTATCCCGGTGTCACCCTGGCGTGACATCTGGACTAAGCAAGCTGTAATGTGTTGGCACTGACGCCGAATTCCGTCTGTGACAGTGACATATGCATATTCAATCATTTGTTACAGGATAACGAAACATCACTACTGGACCAAGTATGTGAAAACATTTTCAAATCTGATAGAAAGCGAACATTAAGAAATGTAAACCACATTAAGTTGTGTTATGGACGGGCGGACGGTTGATCATATATTCTCCTGTCCGGACAGATGGACGGACGAACGAACTGACGCCAGTGTCATCTGTAATGTCGCCAGTACTTACTAACACAGCTAGATACGGGTGTACAATCAGTAAGATTGTTATATAACTCCGTCAGTGGCGCCATGTGATCAGAATGAGAAGAATTACATTTTGCAATATAAATATAGTGGGTGGGGTAACGTATTTGTTTTTTTGGATTGGCGTATATTTTACAATTATTCCAACTATTTCGATTTAAATTATTTGCAAATTATATGAAGTGCGTTCCGGCTAAACATGATTGGTATATTACGTCACTACATACACTTTATATACACTTATAAGGTTGTATTCCCGAAACTGATAGCAAATATTCATGATTTGCTAAACTGTTTGTTAATTTCTGTCAAATATAGCTTGACAATTGAT
Source organism: Conchocele bisecta (assembly GCA_029237695.1). Lineage (NCBI taxonomy): Eukaryota > Metazoa > Mollusca > Bivalvia > Lucinida > Thyasiridae > Conchocele > Conchocele bisecta. The sequence continues at coordinate 8,839,369 of CM055273.1, forward strand.
GTTGTGTGTATCTAGCACTGTTTGCCATTTTATTTCAAACACTTTCATACCGAAATAAGCTAAATAGCTCTCTAAGTATGATAGCTACAGCCATGTATGTGTAGTTTCTAATTCAGTGAAAAGTGTCGAATGACCTACTTTACAAAATAGGTCACAGAATGACAATTGTCAAATCGCCAGTGTTCAACCTCTTCTCAAAAAAATAACAATACTATATGTACATGCGCTGTGTAAACTTTCAAACGTATAGATATACTTATTAATCTACACAATTGACATAAACCCACCAACCCACTAACTAAAAGCCCCATACCCAGATTACAATCTGATTGCTGAGTATACTTGTCTGGCTACGTGTATTTTGAGGGAGTAATTATTTATATTATTGAAATACATTATTGAAATACAGAACTAAGGACTACTTGTGTTTGGTGATTATAAGTATGCTGAATTATTGTATTGCAACTATTACAATTATATCACTTGATTACTGTATACATAAATTGAAGGCTTCTCCCTCGAAGTGTATGATGTCCATACTTGTACGTCAAGCCATGGTATTGCATACATTCTGTATGGTATCTCTTATGCCACCACGTTATGGCCAGAGATGTCTTTAATATAATAAAGGTATATTCTGTTCTGTTCTGCCCCGACAATAAATCAAAATATCGAGTGTCGTCCGGGCTTATTGCGACCCGTGGAGGTGACATATAAAGATTGCCCGGATGACAAGCATTAACACGGCATTACCCCTGATGTCATTTTTCAATTTTATATTACCCGTCTATAATATGTTTGGGTTTCTGTACCGTTCACCATTCGGCGGGAAACACACGTTACGTTTCTAACAAACACTATATATAGAGAGAACCAGGCATCTGACTTTGATATTGCGTTTAATTAGGCAAGTCCAGAAGACGCGTAGATTTCTACGGCTCCCCAGAGATTTGTACCGTTTCAGAACCGAGTTGAACTTGATATATGTCTATTGATATTATCCTGAATAGAAGTGAAATTAATAAAACGACTTGGTAATCAAAGTGAGGCCAACGGTCGACGAGTTATATGCCTTTATATGCCAGGGAATATAGCATTTGACTCGAAAGTCTCTGCAACACAACTGCCATTATTGCCAATAATTCGAGAAAAATATGCTGATCAGCAGAAAAAAATCGCCAAAAATCGGAGGGTAGGAGAGCTATTATTTTGAAACGAACTTAATAAAACATTTATATATATATATCGTGTTTGTAGGAAAAAAGACAATTTGAGCATATTGGGTGTCATTTTTGGGGTAAATCTATCAAATTAGTGCATAAATTGTAGTAAATTTGAAAATATTATTTTCGAGACTTAATACCGAAAATTGGATAACATGTTGATAAATAGCTATTATTCACATGAAAATTTTGTCGAACACATCTGGTGACGAGAAAGTGGTATTTAAAGTTGGTAAATAAGTACCTAATTTAAAATAAAATGCTGAAAACTGGAAACACGAAGTTTTATCAGATAGATACCAAAACACGTGCTTATATTTACACATATAACTACATAAACATGTATGTAAGTCCCCACGACTGAGTCGTAACACAGCATATAGCGTTACCGCCGCCCATACGAGACGTATGTCCAAAGTCAGAACGTACGTCACAAAAATAATAACGCTCAGCTAAATGTTTTGTAACTTATTTTTCCTTACACGGATCTGCTTGATATTTCATACACACATTGCTCTCATAGTACCCTACAACCCAATGACACATTCACGATCGTCCCACCCTCATTAAGCCCATGGTCAATGTCACATATTTGGTGAGTTCGAAACCTTGACGCTTGCGTCAATGTCTTATATGTTTTATTGCAACAAATTAAACCAAGATCGTGGTTTGCTGCCGGGCGATTGACTGCCATTGGACAGACACGTGTGTGACATATTAAGTAGATTCGTGCATGTAATCAAAACATATAAGACATTTATCCAAGCGTCAAGGTTTCGAACTCACCAAGTATGTAACATTGACCCTGATCTTAGCTGGAGCGGGACGATGGTGAATCTGTCAGTGGGTGGTAGAGGGCATTGGGGGCAATGTAAGTTTGAAATATCAAGGAGATCCGTGGGAGGAAACCGAACATATAGGTTACCAGAGATAAATATCGACGTTTATGGTGTCTGTCGCTGTTCTCTATGGTGGCACAGAGGGGACATGCAATAGTTTGTTTACCTTCGTGTCTTTGCGTGCGGACGCGATAGTATATTGTTAATATCGTGTGACCATCAAAACCTATCGCGTGCGCACGCATAGACTATCGCGTGCGCACGCAATTACTATCGCGTGCGCACGCAAAGAATGACTATCGCGTGCGCACGCAATGACTATCGCATGCACACGCAAACGCAATGACTATCGCATGCACACGCAATGACTATCGCATGCACACGCAATGACTATCGCATGCACACGCAATGACTATCGCGTGTGCACGCAGACTATCGCGTCCGCACGCAAAGCTATCAGTAAAAAATGTAGCCATGTCCCCTCTGTGCCACAGTAGTTCTCCGCACGGCATTCAATATAAGATCAACCAACACAGAACATGTCCTGGTCCTTATTTAACGATCTCTCCTTAAATAGGGCCTGTGGTGTTTGTATCCAGGCTATATGGTTATATCCTGTTTATATGGGGCATGGCATGTGACTCACTGAATGAATAGTGAAAACTACAGTCCCTGAACAGACTGCACGGATTTGTAGACTGATCTACGTCGACATTGGCCGGCAATGCCACGAGACCAATTACACCAGACACAACCACATAGGTGCATGGAAAAGGAAATAAAGTATTAACCCTTAGACTGCTGAATACGAAACTTGTTGTCGTCTGCTGTTGCTTTATATTTTGTCTTCTTGTTCAATAAAAACATGGTTTGACAGGACTTTATAATCATTTCCATTGGAAATGATGTCATCAAAGCATGTTTTGGATGAGATATATTGAAAAATAAATAAACAGTAGACGACAAACTTTAATTCAGCAGTGTATGGTGTACGAACGGGGTCAACACTAAAATTGCAGGTGCATCTATACAAGTTTACAGGTCCACCTGTAAGAAAATAAACTTGTAACGTTTACAGGTGCACCTGTACATTTTGTGTAACTTTTACAGGTGCACCTGTATATTTTTTACAGGCACATCTATACATTTACAGGTCGACCTGTGAAAAAGAAAAACTTGTAAATGTATCCACCTGCTTATTTTGCCGGTGGACCTGTAAAATGTTAAGGTGCACCTGTAATTTTAGTTTTGACCCCGTGCATACAACATACTATGGTTAAAATGTGTCTCACGCAGGTGTGTACAGTTGATCGGTTTGTGCAAGCCAACTGTTTCTGGGATCTAAAATCATCTGGATTATATTGCCAAACCACGTTTGCATTCACCATACGCACCTAGAATTGTCATTTGGTATATTCATACCTACAACACTAGTCGTGTGACCTCGGGTCGTAACTGGCGGTATTGTCGTCGTGACAATCGATGTGGGCATCCTTGTAACCGGTGGGTGGGTGGCGGCGGTGGGCGGGTGGCCGAGGCGGGTACACGTGGCGCAGCAGTCCGTCTGTGGGTAGGTGCTGCAGTAGTAATCCGGCCGCCGGTGGACGCCGTACGCTGTCGGCTTGATCAGTGCGTCACAGGTGACGTCACCATCCGCGAGCCAGATATACCTGTCCTGGCACGTACTCGCTGCTGGGAAGTAGAAAATGCTCTTATATTTAAAGGTGCATGCCCACTCAGGCACAAAATGTTAATTATAGGAACTAAATATTAAGTGTAATTGTGTCACTATAGTATTCCACCAGTTGTAAAACTTACGGGTGCCCGCTTTATATATACATGTACATGCATAATCATTTAGTACTATTGATTTAACTGATAGTGACGCGCGGTGGTATCATGCTATTTTCATATGCAAATGAGGCATGCGATGTTTTACTTATTTATAATAATTAAATGCGTCACCTGAAAATATAAAGTTTCGACATATTATAAAGCATGATCATTGCATATCAAAAAAATAAATACAGATAATAAATAGTATTGTCATACCGCAGATAAGTTTCTCGGCTTTTGATTGGCTAGCTTGCCTGGTCATATATATTATATGACCTGCCAAGACCGTCGGACATACAGGAATTGCGTTACCCTCCGGCGCCTAGCGTCCAATGAAGAACATTTTGCAAGCGTCTACCGATTGCGAATTGTATTCCCCACTAAACACAATAAAACCCCGAATTTATCAATACAAGTAACAAATTGTACACTCAAAACCAGTCTATATTGCTTATTTTTCCATAAATATTCTTCGCTCATCAAAATATGAGCGAAAAATTAGCCAAAATAACGAAAATTGCTTTTCAAATCTAAACGGGCTTGCCTTCGTCACACGGCTATATTTAGGTCACAAACTATAGGTTCCACGCACGAAACCGCGGCGTAGCAATGACAGCGAATGTTTGGGAACCAGTCGCATTATTCTAGAGGCGCCAAAGGGAGAGCAGATCGATAGAGCAGTGGAATATACATTAAATTACACGATATAAAAAAACTGTCATAAAGTCGTTTTCGATGGATTTCTTACTCCATATTTAGTTTGTTTTCGTTTAATAAAAAAACAAAATGTTCATTTACGCCTTTACATTAAGACTGACGGTAGAAAATCGAATCTCGGATTATTTTTCTTCCTGAAAAAACGCAAAGATCAAAATAAGAGATATGTTTATAAGGCCAAATACAGGATCTGCGGTATGACAAATACGTTATTGTGATTCTACACAGGCTATATGGTGTAATATTGCCCGTCTGAAGGTATGTTCACCCTCGGCTATCGCCTCGGGTGAACATACCTCCAGACGGGCACTATTACACCATATAGCCTGTGTAGAATCACAATAACTTATAATGTCCGTTAACATTTTTAAGGAAACACGGTTATCGCCTTGATGATATCAGTGTGGAAATTTATATAAAATGTATAATAATTCCAATCAATAAGTGGTGTAATGGTGAATGATTGTTTATTTTGCCAGAAAATGTATCAGATGATGTCTGATATAAAGAAAATGTTGTGCCTATTGAGTGGGCATGTACCTTTAAACTAGCAGTTTACACAAACATATCAGTGAATTAAAGCACTTGGTTCTAATACCACGAGTGAGCGACTCGGACATGACATACAAATGTCAATTGTTCCCATTATCCACCCAGCCGTCGTACAGTAGGCTAGGTTAGGTTTCAAAAATGGTGAGCACTAGCATATATTTGTTTGATCACGTGTACAGTCGAACCTTTCCAAACCGGACACAACGAAAAATTAGTTATTCTTAGAAACCGTCAGAAACTTGAATCATACCTTTAATTGAAATTTAGCTAAATAAATCAACAACATGGGGAGAGATGTTGCCGACTTACTCCAGAAAAAAGGAGTCGTTATCGTGTAACTGCAATTGAGAATGAAAACTCACTCAATGTTTGTATGTTGTAAAAAGCACTGCCATGGAAACGTTGTCAACTTCAACCATTGTGAATGATTCAGACAATGGCAATATTAATATTTTTCATCATAATGACGTAGCTGATACTCACTACTTTGCATAGAACTATATGGAACGTATGTGTGTCACTTACAATGGCATTTACATTAACATTATTGACATACATGTATATGACCATCGTATTTACAACTGCAGTGGGCCTTTTCTGTATTTCGAATAATATTATTATGAGTGTTTGTCATCTAAGTTAATGCCAGCTGCATGTGAAACTGACACTACGGGATGTACACATGATACTTGAAATTAAATTGCAATGCCGGCGTTACATATTACAGAACGTCATGACATGAAATATATCTTTAAATTTAAAATCAACATACTATTTAATAGTAGGACCATTAACTTCAGATAAGCACAAATTGTGACGTAAGTGCACATTCATTTATAATACTAAACATATATATACATACAATACAATTCGGGGAAATCTACCACTAGAAGAACATTGTGTTCTGTGTTTTGGTTCCCGCTGTGGAACTATCACGTATAACGTTTAATGCATATCACATAACACTGACATACATTGTGCGTTGCAGTCCTGACGTGTTTTTGTTTTATCTTTTTATTATTGGAATTCTAATTTGAGAAACTGTGCCTGTGGTCTTAATTTACACGAAAACCCGGATTCAAACTAAAACTGTGTCCCGTCTTGGAACGGCTAGTACCGATGGGTCAAAATTCAGGTCCTACAGCATAGACTATCGTATTGCCTACAGAAACTACTTACTAGATGTGTCATCTATGGTTATGATTTGTTGTTCTGTTGTCATAGCAGCCGGGGTCGAAATGGCAGCCTCGGTTGTTGTGGCAGCCGGAGTGGCCGCCGTAGTTCGGTAGCCGAGGCGGGTACACGTGGCGCAGCAGTCCGTCTGTGGGTACATGGTGCAGTAGTAGCCTGGCCGCCTGTGCACGCCGTAGAAGCTCGGGGTGACGAGGGTGTCGCAGTCGGCCTGACCATCCGCTATCCAGATACCCGAGTCTAGGCACACGTCGACCGCTGGCAAATATACCAATAGCTGGCCCAATAAGTGGTAAGATTGTGCACTTGTGGCAGAAATCGGCAACTTTTGCCCAGATGAACTTTCAAATGGCACCTTCAAAATCTAATCGAGTACATGCGATGTTGGCTTTGTTAACATCACATAATCAGCCAAGTCCAAGATGTATGGAAACTTCCACATTTTTCAATAGCAGTGTTTCAAATGACATTTTTAACCGTGTGTAAAATTCTCGGGTCTGGTTTTGTAACATATGCAATCGTTGGAGAATTTCTATGACGGACATGACATTCAACATTTGCATCCATTCAAATTGGCCGCCAAATGTAAAATAGTGTCAAATATGTGTTTCTTATCTTTGCCAACTGTTGTCTAAAATGTTATATGCTGTTGCTTATTTTCGACATGGGATATTGGTCTTGTAATTCTACGAGACAAGTGTGATATATGATTCATTTGTGTAAATCCACGATGACCAAATGTCAATATTGTTCTACAACTTGCTATATGTTTGTCTTTATCTGGCTCTCATTTCATATGCTTAGTTAAAATAAACAAAGTTGTTTCAAATGCTTTGTTAAGGCCATTCTAGGGGCACAGACGTTTGGGGTAATCTACTAGATAATTAAACATTTACATCCATTGCATAAATCCAAGATGGCCACCAAATATCAATAATTATATCTTTACATCATTTGTCTCCATTCACAAATGTCACAATGGTATAAAAAGGACAAAATAAAGGATCAAGTTGACGATTTGTGGGGCTTTTATCAATTATGAAACAACATGAATACATTATTAGCATAACATAAAAATACACAATACATATATGAATCATAGAAGCATTGCAAATCCGATGGATTCCCTGGAGTAATTAAGTCTGTATACGCACATATACTCGTGTATGTACTTCATGTATGGTCATAATTTGCTACGTAAGTCAGGTATGGTCATAGTTTGTAACGTACCTCCAGTATGATCATAGTTTGTCACGTACGTCATGTATGGTCATAGTTTGTCACGTACGTCATGTATGGTCATAGTTTGTCACGTACGTCAGGTATGGTCATAGTTTGTCACGTACGTCAAATATGGTATTAGTTTGTCACGCACGTCAGGTATGGTCATAGTTTGTCACGTACGTCAGGTATAGTCATAGTTAGTTATGTACGTCATATATGATCATAGTTTGTCACTTACGTAGGGTATGGTCAAGTTTTCATGTATGTCGGTAGATCATGTCTGTCATTTACGTCAGGTAGGCAAAGTTGTCATGTTCTCAGTATCATAGTTTGTCACGTACGAGGTTATGGTCATTAGTTTGTTATGTACGTCATATATGATCATAGTTTGTCACTTACGTAGGGTATGGTCATAGTTTATCATGTATGTCTGGTATGATCATGGTCTGTCATTTACGTCAGGTATGGTCAAAGTTAGTCATGTTCGTCAGGTATGGTCATAGTTTGTCACGTACGTAAGGTATGGTCATAGTTTGTACCGTACGTCCAGTATGATCATAGTTTGTCATGTACGTCAGGTATGGTCAAAGATAGTCATGTACGTCAGGTACGGTCATAGTTTGTCATGTACGTCTGGTATGATCATAGTCTGTATCTGTCACTTACGTCAGGTACGGTCCAAGTTAGTTACTTACGTCAGGTATGGTCATAGTTTGTCACATACGTGAGGTATGGTCATACTTTGTCACTTATGTCATGTATGGTGATAGTTTGTCACGTACGTCAGGTATGGTCATAGTTTGTCACGAACGTCAGGTATGGTGTTAGAGGTATGGTAATAGTTTGTCACGTACGTCAAGTATGGTCATAGTTTGTCCCGTACGTCATATATGACCATAGTTTGTCACTTACGTAGGGTATGGTCATAGTTTGTCATGTACGTCTGGTATGATCATAGTCTGTCACATACGTCAGGTATGGTCAAAGTTAGTCACGTACGTCAGGAATTATCAACGTTAGTCACTTACGTCAGGTATGGTCATAATTTGTCACGTACGTCTGGTATGATCATAGTCTGTCACTTACGTCAGGTATGGTCAAAGTTAGTCACGTACGTCAGGTATGGTCATAATTTGTCACTTACGTAGGGTATGGTCATAGTTTGTCACGTACGTCTGGTATGATCATAGTCTGTCACTTAGGTCAGGTATGGTCAAAATTAGTCACGTACGTAATGTATGGTCATAGTTTGTCACGAACGTCAGGTATTGTCATAGTTTGTCACGTATGTCAATTATGATCACAGTTTGTCACTTACGTAGGGTATGGTCATAGTTTGTCAAGTACGTCTGGTATGATCATAGTCTGTCACTTACGTCAGGTATGGTCAAAGTTAGTCACGTACGTCAAGTATGGTCATAGTTTGTCACTTACGTAGGGTATGGTCATAGTTTGTCACGTAGGTTAGTTATGATCATAGTTTGTCACTTACGTTGGGTATAGTCATAGTTTGTCAAGTACGTCTGGTATCATCATAGTCTGTCACTTACGTCAGGTATGGTCATAGTTTGTCACGTACGTCTGGTATGATCTTAGTTTGTCACTTACGTAGGGTATGGTCATAGTTTGTCACGTACGTCATGTATGGTCATAGTGTGTCACTTACGTCAGGAAAATAGCCTGATATATATATAGCACCGCGCGTCGCTATCAGTAAAATAAATATTACTAAATGGTTATATCTGTATAGCGGGCACTCGTAATGTTTAGAACTGGTGGAATAGTGACACAATTATATACTTATTTACTTCCTATAACGAACATGTTGTGCCTACTGAGTGGGTATGTACCTTTAAAGGCCAATTTGTCAAAGACAAGTTAACATTTCAGACTGATTATATTAAGCATACATATGTACGTAATAGTTAAAATAGTACTACTCGTAATAGTTAAAATATGTTGCTATTTACAAGTTTTCTAATGTTTAGAACACAAACACCATGCACTAGAAAAACAAAGACAAACTAAAACAAGGTCCCGTCTTGGAACGGCTAGTAACAAAAATTACCAAAGTAAATGTCAATACACGTGTTAATATCACCCATCTATGATCATGATTATTATGTATAGTTTCACGTGTCGATATATGTTGAGCCGTAATCGGATAGTGGGGGTGTTCAAAGTAAAACATTCAAGGTTAAGGTACCACTTTCAAACTGTTATCATACAGAAATATAAACTTAGAGATGTACATCAGGTCAATAATATATGTCCCGTTTTGTGCTTTTGAGTGGTACCGATGGGTCAAAATTCAGGTCCTACAGCATAGACTATCGTATTGCCTACATAAATTACTTACTGGATGTGTCATCTACGGTTGTGGTTGGTTGTTCTGTTGTCATAGCAGCCGGGGTCGAAATGGTAGCCTCGGTTGTTGTGGCAGCCGGAGAGGCCGCCGTAGTTCGGTAGCCGAGGCGGGTACACGTGGCGCAGCAGTCCGTCTGTGGGTACACGGTGCAGTAGTAACCCGGCCGCCTGTGCACGCCGTAGAAGCTCGGGGTGACGAGGGTGTCGCAGTCGGCCAGACCATCCGCTATCCAGATACCCGAGTCTCGGCACACGCCGACCGCTGGCAAATATACCAATAGCTGGCCCAATAAGCGGAAATAATGTGCACTTGTGGCAGAAATCGACAACTTTTGATGAACTTTCATATGTCACCTTCAAAATCTAATCGAGGACATGCGATTTTGGCTTTGTTAACACCCCATAATTATCCAAGTCCAATATATATGGCAAATTTCTCAATAGCAGTGCTTCAAATGACATTTTAACCGTGTGTAAAATGCTCTGGTCTGGTTTTGTAACATATGCAATTATTGGAGAATTTCTATGGCGTGCATGTAATCCAACATTTGCATCCATTCAAAATGGCCGGCAAATGTAAAATACTGTCTAATATATGTGTTTCTTATCTTTGCCAACAGTTGTCTAAAATGATATATGCTGTTGCTTCTTTTTTCGACATGGGATATTGGTCTAGTTCTACGAGACAAGTGGGATATATGATTCATTTGCGTAAATCCACGATGACCGCAAATGTCAATATTGTTCTACAACTTTATATATGTTTGTCTTTATCTGCCTCTCATTGCATATGCTTAGTTAAAATAAACAAAGTTGTTTCAAATGCTTTGTTTATGCCATTCGATGTGCACAGACGTTTGAGTTAATCTACTAATTAATTAAACATTTACATAAATTGCATAAATCCAAGATTGCCACCAAATATCAATAATTATATCTTCACATCATTTGTCTCAATTCACAAATGTCACAATGGTATAAAAATGATAATTTAAAGGATCAAGTTGGCGATTTGTGCGGCTTTAATCAATTATGAAGCAACATGAATACATGATTAGCTTACCTTAAACATATACAATACATATATGAATCATAGAAGCATTGTCAATCCGATGGATTCCTGGAATAATTAAGTCTATATACGTATACATACTCTTGTATGTACGTCAGGTATGGTGATAGTTTCTCACGTACTTTAGGTATGGTCATAGTTTGTCATGTACGTCAGGTATGGTCATAGTTTGTCATGTACCTCAGGTATGGTCATAGTTTGTCATGTACGTTAGGTATGGTCATAGTTTGTAAATTACGTCAGGTATGGTCATAGCTTGTCACTTACGTCAGGTATGGTCATAGTTTGTCACGTACTTTAGGTACGGTCATAGTTTGCCATGTACGTCATGTTTGGTCATAGTTTGTCGCTTACTTTAGGTGTGGTCATACTTTGTCATGTACGTCAGGTATGGTCATAGTTTGTCACGTACTTTAGGTATGGTCATAGTTTGTCATGTACGTCAGGTATGGTCATAGTTTGTTACTTACGTCAGGTATGGTCATAGTTTGCCACTTACGTCAGGTATGGTCATAGTTTGTCACGTACGTCAGGTGTAGTCATAGTTTGTTACGTACGTCTGGTATGGTCATAGTTTGTCACTTACGTAGTGTATGGTCATAGTTTGTCACGTACATCTTGTATGATCTTAGTTTGTACTTACGTCAGGTATATGGTCATAGTTTGTCACGTACGTCTGGTATGATCTTAGTTTGTCACTTACGTAGGGTATGGTCATAGTTTGTCACGTATTCATAGTGTGTCACTTACGTCAGGAAAATAGCCTGATATATATATAGCACCGCGCGTCGCTATCAGTAAAATAAATATTACTAAATGGTTATATCTGTATAGCGGGCACTCGTAATGTTTAGAACTGGTGGAATAGTGACACAATTATATACTTATTTACTTCCTATAACGAACATGTTGTGCCTACTGAGTGGGTATGTACCTTTAAAGGCCAATTTGTCAAAGACAAGTTAACATTTCAGACTGATTATATTAAGCATACATATGTACGTAATAATTAAAATAGTACTACTCGTAATAGTTAAAATATGTTGCTATTTACAAGTTTTCTAATGTTTAGAACACAAACACTAGAAAAACACTAGAACACAAACACTAGAAAAACAAAGACAAACTAAAACAAGGTCCCGTCTTGGATCGGCTAGTAACAAACATTACCAAAGTAAATGTCAATACACGTGTTAATATCACCCATCTATGATCATGATTATTATGTATAGTTTCACGTGTCGCTATATGTTGAGCCGTAATCGGATAGTGGGGGTGTTCAAAGTAAAACATTCAAGGTTAAGGTACCACTTTCAAACTGTTATCATACAGAAATATAAACTTAGAGATGTACATCAGGTCAATAATATATGTCCCGTTTTGTGCTTTTGAGTGGTACCGATGGGTCAAAATTCAGGTCCTACAGCATAGACTATCGTATTGCCTACATAAATTACTTACTGGATGTGTCATCTACGGTTGTGGTTGGTTGTTCTGTTGTCATAGCAGCCGGGGTCGAAATGGCAGCCTCGGTTGATGTGGCAGCCGGAGAGGCCGCCGTAGTTCGGTAGCCGAGGCGGGTACACGTGGCGCAGCAGTCCGTCTGTGGGTACACGGTGCAGTAGTAGCCCGGCCGCCTGTGCACGCCGTAGAAGCTCGGGGTGACGAGGGTGTCGCAGTCGGCCAGACCGTCCGCTATCCAGATACCCGAGTCTCGGCACACGCCGACCGCTGGCAAATATACCATAGCTGGCCCAATAAGGGGAAATAATGTGCACTTGTGGCAGAAATCGACAACTTTTGATGAACTTTCATATGTCACCTTCAAAATCTAATCGAGGACATGCGTTTTTGGCTTTGTTAACACCCCATAATTATCCAAGTCCAATATATAGGGCAAATTTCTCAATAGCAGTGCTTCAAACGACATTTTAACCGTGTGTAAAATGCTCTGGTCTGGTTTTGTAACATATGCAATTATTGGAGAATTTCTATGGCGTGCATATAATCCAACATTTGCATCCATTCAAAATGGCCGGCAAATGTAAAATACTGTCTAATATATGTGTTTCTTATCTTTGCCAACAGTTGTCTAAAATGATATATGCTGTTGCTTCTTTTTTCGACATGGGATATTGGTCTAGTTCTACGAGACAAGTGGGATATATGATTCATTTGGGTAAATCCACGATGACCGCAAATGTCAATATTGTTCTACAACTTTATATATGTTTGTCTTTATCTGCCTCTCATTGCATATGCTTAGTTAAAATAAACAAAGTTGCTTCAAATGCTTTGTTTATGCCATTCGATGTGCACAGACGTTTGAGTTAATCTACTAATTAATTAAACATTTACATCAATTGCATAAATCCAAGATTGCCAACAAATATCAATAATTATATCTTCACATCATTTGTCTCAATTCACAAATGTCACAATGGTATAAAAATGATAATTTAAAGGATCAAGTTGGCGATTTGTGCGGCTTTTATCAATTATGAAACAACATGAATACATGATTAGCTTACCTTAAACATATACAATACATATATGAATCATAGAAGCATTGTCAATCCGATGGATTCCTGGAATAATTAAGTCTATATACGTATACATACTCTTGTATGTACGTCAGGTATGGTCATAGTTTCTCACGTACTTTAGGTATGGTCATAGTTTGTCATGTACGTCAGGTATGGTCATAGTTTGTCATGTACCTCAGGTATGGTCATAGTTTGTCATGTACGTCAGGTATGGTCATAGTTTGTAAATTACGTCAGGTATGGTCATAGCTTGTCACTTACGTCAGGTATGGTCATAGTTTGTCACGTACTTTAGGTGTGGTCATAGTTTGCCATGTACGTCATGTTTGGTCATAGTTTGTCGCTTACTTTAGGTGTGGTCATACTTTGTCATGTACGTCAGGTATGGTCATAATTTGTCACGTACTTTAGGTATGGTCATAGTTTGTCATGTACGTCAGGTATGATCATAGTTTGCCACTTACGTCAGGTATGGTCATAGTTTGTCACGTACGTCAGGTGTAGTCATAGTTTGTTACTTACGTCTGGTATGGTCATAGTTTGTCACTTACGCCAGGTATGGTCATAGTTTGTCACGTACTTTAGGAATGGTCATAGTTTGTCACTTACGTCAGGTATGGTCATAGTTTGTCACGTTCTTTAGGTACGGTCATAGTTTGTCATGTACTTACGTCAGGTATGGTCATAGTTTGTCACTTACGTCAGGTATGGTCATAGTTTGTCACTTACGGCATGTATGATCACTTACGTATGTACGTCAGGTATGGTCATAGTTTCTCACGTACTTTAGGTATGGTCATAGTTTGTCATGTACGTCAGGTATGGTCAGTCATAGTTTGTCATGTAAGTCAGGTATGGTCATAGTTTGTCATGTACCTCAGGTATGGTCATAGTTTGTCATGTACGTCAGGTATGGTCATATTTTGTAAATTACGTCAGGTATGGTCATAGCTTGTCACTTACGTCAGGTGTGGTCATAGTTTGTCACGTACTTTAGGTGTGGTCATAGTTTGTCACGTACTTTAGGTATGGTCATAGTTTGTCACGTACTTTAGGTATGGTCATAGTTTGTCACGTACTTTAGGTACGGTCATGTTTGTCACGTACTTTAGGTACGGTCATAGTTTGTCACGTACTTTAGGTATGGTCATAGTTTGTCACGTACTTTAGGTATGGTCATAGTTTGTCACGTACTTTAGGTACGGTCATAGTTTGTCACGTACTTTAGGTATGGTCATAGTTTGTCACGTACTTTAGGTATGGTCATAGTTTGTCACGTACTTTAGGTACGGTCATAGTTTGTCACGTACTTTAGGTATGGTCATAGTTTGTCACGTACTTTAGGTATGGTCATAGTTTGTCACGTACTTTAGGTATGGTCATAGTTTGTCACGTACTTTAGGTACGGTCATAGTTTGTCACGTACTTTAGGTACGGTCATAGTTTGTCACGTACTTTAGGTATGGTCATAGTTTGTCACGTACTTTAGGTGTGGTCATAGTTTGTCACGTACTTTAGGTATGGTCATAGTTTGTCACGTACTTTAGGTACGGTCATAGTTTGTCACGTACTTTAGGTACGGTCATAGTTTGTCATGTACATCATGTTTGGTCATAGTTTGTCGCTTACTTTAGGTGTGGTCATACTTTGTCATGTACGTCAGGTATGGTCATAGTTTGTCACGTACTTTAGGTATGGTCATAGTTTGTCATGTACGTCAGGTATGGTCATAGTTTGTTACTTACGTCAGGTATGGCCATAGTGTGTCACGTACACATAAGGTCATAGTTTGTCAGTTATGTCTCCAGCACGAGGGCACTGTCGGGCACGGACGGACAGACATCCCATCATATAACATACGTATACCTGTTTCAATTGCAATCGAAATTCATAAACAGTAATCACAATTGAACACGGAAATTAGGTGTTCTTCCGAAAGGTTACAAACGGTCTCTAGAGGTGAAAAGTCAACGCTTATTACTAGAGGTTATTGTAGACTTACTCGCAAACAATATGCCAATGTACATGTGCATTTATGTACGGAGCCCCGCAGGGGACGTATAATTCTTTCTTTTTTTAATTCGTTCCCTCAATTTAACAATTCGTTCCCTCGAAATAACAATTCGTTCCGACGGGAACGAATTGTTATATCGTGGGAACAAATTGTTAATTCGAGGGAACTAATTGTTAAATTGAGGGAACTAATTGTTATATTGTGGGAACGAATTGTTTATTCGAGTGAACGAATTGTTAAATAGAGGGAATGAATTGTTATTTCGTGGGAACGAATTAATAAAAAATATCCATCTCCACTGCGAGGCTCGTATTGAATGACTATACATGTTAAAAGCTCCTTCATATTGTATTAATATATTTGCTGAATCGGCCTAAATTCAATACAGTTCTCGTAATACCGGATTGTATTATTTGTCTGTGACCGGTCATCGGGCGCCTAATGTCTGCATTGGCCAAATTGTCACCATGTCCGTCGTCCAGGCTTCCGAGATTGGCTGACAAAAGGGACCTTAGCATATATGTGGCCAGTGTATATCCTGACCACCATGTGTACGCACACAGAGGCTGGTAACATTGGGTATTGGTACGGATACACGTTGTTCAAATGGCACAATGACATGCGGCGTAAGTCCAGGGCCCCGTTTCACTAAACTTCGTACGACTAAAATGTTCGTAAGTGCAAATTTATGATCGTCTGGAAATTTCAATTGATTGATTTAAATTTATTGAGCATATGCAGCCTATGCTCAATACATGTAAATCCAATAATTGTTTACAAGAAAACATTGTTAATGTGAAATTTACAGTATATCATAATTTTTCACCTACGAACATTTTAGTCTTACGAAGTTTAGTGAAACGGCCCCCTGATCTGGGACTACGCTGGTCGCTTATGTCTGGAACATAATGTACTGTCTCGTTATAACTGGGACCATCTTTCGGACCACAATAATGCTTACCTAATTATCTAATTCAAACATTGGACTAGCTTAGAGGCCTGAAGCCGATTCGACCAAAATTGTAAAGTATACGTATCTTGCTAAGTACACTTTGAGGGAGAAATGTTCAATTCAAGGATAAATTTATTAATTGTTATTATACTGAATTTATTACATTATCACAGCCATTTTGGCTGTGATAATGTAATACACATTCAGTATAATAATTCTGCATACTTTTAATCATCAAATATATGCAGTCGTTAGTTCTATATGAAATAATGCATTTCGGGAAAAATAAACGAATCCTCCCTCAAAGTATACTTAGTTAGATAAGTATGCTTAGCAATTTTGGTGAAGTGCTGAAATTATATTTCTATCATATTTTTTCAGTTAGTAATATTCCTTTGTGATACCACGCAGACCCAAGGCAGCATTCTCACAGACTGTGAATGATATTATACAGTATCTCCAGTGCAAACCATTTAGTCGGAATACAGTTTCAGTGTGTGGGATCACGTGGGTTCCGAACCCGATTTTCCGACGTGACGTAATCTGTGACGTCCCTGTATAGTAGATTTTCTTTAAACCTTCCTAACAAACTGACGGATTGTGATGATATGTAGCGCACCAAATACGATGGCATATGTGTTTTATGGGTGCTCTGAAAGTTATTTACAATACATTTACAACTTTCACAAAGAATCGAGAACAGTTTAGTTCTTACATTCACGTGCTCAGTTTTTATTTACATTTACGGTAACCGTTTCTTTGTACAATAAGGGCAACGTGTACCGAATTTGCTGCGGTATATTCCATAATAGTATGTCATTCCATTAGAAAGATATTAAAGGAAAATTACTGTAAACACATCTCAAAAACATGACGTCACGCCGTTCGGAAACACATGATCCAACACCTGGAGTTTAAAGCTACTACGAATATTGCGGGTTACCAGGTTACTGTCAACATTTACGTATGGCCATTCCGGTCGGGGTCTGAGCTGGTCAGATACGAAGTAAGACAGGAGTGTGTCACATCATGGCTTCAATATGTAAGCTGGGCCCAGTTGCTCAAAACCTCTGTTAGCTTAACAGACTGTTAAATCCTTAGCAATGCTAAGGATTTAACAGTCTGTTAAGCTAACAGAAGTTTTGAGCAACCGGGCCCTGTTCGCTATACATGCAAATGTATCAGTAGACTATGAGATGGGCAACATACTTAAGGTGACACGACATGGCTAACTGTAGCTTCGTATAATTAAAAGGACCACTAGCGGTCAAATCGATGTTATACATATAGATCTGAAACGAAACCGAGTATTTGAAACGTATTTAGGCGAATTACATTGTACTTCGTGCATGTCTCGTCACTAATTAATCACAGGATGGCAAACTCAGAAAATGGTAACCCCTAAATGTGAAATATATGCCATATTTCCCATATCTGGTGTCCAGTGTAGAGAGGTTCACCTGTATTGATAGAAGGCCAAGAAAAACATTAACCCTTTCACCCTTAAGTATCTGACATGGACTTTATATGTTAAATAACTTCTGTACCAATCTAATCGTCACAAAATTATTTTCTGACTAGTCCATTTATGAAAAGGGTGTGGGTTTTTTTTTTGCTCTTAAAAAATGTGAAAATTGCAAAAAGTGCAGATCCTGATCTACACGTTTTGCCAATACAAATATACAGGCCTGCGGTGTTGACAGGGTTAATTGAAATGGAAAACAAGCTTACCACTGTTTGCTGACTGGAATCCCAGAAACACAATTATAACCATAACATGACAAGTCCATCCTGTCCAACGCGGCAGTCGGTGATTATTTATCGTCATTGTAGCGTGTACCTAACTCTCCTAATTGACTGAAAAACTAAAATTGTAACTGACGAAAAACACACAACTTTAACTACTATTTTTTGCAACGTGGTATACGGCTATTACATATTATATATATATAACACAGTACATATACATTGATTTATTAGATGACGTCATCAAACTACGTCCATATAAAGACTAAATCTTCCGTGAACTGATTTTAAGTAGACGAGTAAACAGTTAACGTCACTAGGTAACCATCAACTAACTGGTCAGTCCGCGGCGTATCAAAATGACACAGAAATACCGTCAACTGGCCACGTTCCCGGCTCTCCGTATGTTACGTAAGTTAGTAAATAAGATAAGTTAACATGTACAGCCGTACACGGGAAAACATGCCACTTGTAATAGATCGTGAAGCGTGTTCGTGGCTGTGGCTGGAGAATTCAGGCTCGTGGTATGTGCGTCAGTCTAGCTACTGATCTGTGACTAGAGAAATGGGACTTATGACATCTGTAGCTAATCTAGCTCCTGATATGTGACTATAGAAATGTGACTTATGACATATGTGGCGAGAAATGGGACTTATGACATATGTGGCTAGTCTAGCTCCTGATATGTGACTAGAGAAATGGGACTTATGACATATGTGGCTAGTCTAGCTCCTGATATGTGACTAGAAAATGGGACTTATGACATCTGTGGCTAGTCTAGCTCCCGATATGTGACAAGATAATGGGACCTATGACATATGTGGCTAGTCTAGCTCCTGATATGTGACTAGAGAATTGGGACTTATGACATATGTGACAAACTTAGCTACTGATATGTGACTAGAGAAATGGAGCTTATGACATATGTGGCCAGTCTTGCTATATGGCATATGTGGCTAGTCTAATCTGTGACTAGAAAAATGGGACTTATGACATATGTGGTTAGTCTAGCTACTGATCTGTGACTAGAGAAATGGGGCTTATGACATATGTGGCTAGTATAGCTCCTGATCTGTGACTAGAGAAATGGGACTTATGACATATGTTAGTCTACTTACTGATCTGTGACAAAGAAAGGGATGCTACGACATATTGGCTATATTAGCTCCTGATCCAGAGACTAGAGAAATGGGACTTATGACATATGTGTCTATTCTAGCTCCTGATATGTGACTAGAGAAATGGGACTTATGACATCTGTGTCTATTCTAGCTCCTGATATGTGACTAGAGAAATGGGCTTATTGAAAATCTGTGTCATTCAGAAGCTCCTGATATGTGACCTAAGAAAATGGACATATACATCTGTGTTCTATTCAAGCTATGATAGTGACTAGAAGAAATGGGAAACTTTATGACATATGTGCCTTAATTCTAGCTCCTGTTATGTGACTAGAGAAATGGGACTTATGCATCTGTGTATATTCTAGCTCCTGATATGTGACTAGAGAAATGGGACTTATGACATATGTGTCTATTCTAGCTCCTGATATGTGACTAGAGAAATGGGACTTATGACATCTGTGTCTATTCTAGCTCCTGATATGTGACTAGAGAAATGGGACTTATGACATCTGTGTCTATTCTAGCTCCTGATATGTGACTAGAGAAATGGGACTTATGACATCTGTGGCTATTCTAGCTCCTGATATGTACTGAGAAAGGGATTATGATCTGTGGCTAGTCTAGCTCCTGATATGTGACTAGATAAATGGGACTTATGACATATGTGGCTAGTCTAGCTCGTGATATGTGACTAGATAAATGGGACTTATGACATCTGTGGCTAGTCTAGCTCTTGCTATGTGACTAAGAGAAATGGGACTTACGATATATGTGGCTAGTCTAGCTCCTAATATGTGACTAGAGAATTGGGACTGATGACATCTGTGGCCAACTTAGCTACTGATATGTGACTAGAGAAATGGAGCTTATGGCATATGTGACTAGATAAGTTGTGGCTGATATGTGACTAGATAAATGGGACTTATGACCTCTGTGGCTATTCTAGCTCCTGATATGTGACTAGAGAAATGGAGCGTATGGCATATGTGGCCAGTCTTGCTATATGGCATATGTGGCTAGTCTAATCTGTGACAAGAAATATGGGACTTATGACATATGTGGCCAACTTAGCTACTGATATGTGACTAGAGAAATTGAGCTTATGGCATATGTGGCCAGTCTTGCTATATGGCATATGTGGCTTGTCTTTTATGTGACTAGAAAAATGGGACTTATGACATCTGTGGCCAACTTATCTACTGATATGTGACTAGAGAAATGGAGCTTATGGCATATGTGGCTAGATAAGTTGTGGCTGATATGTGACTAGATAAATGGGACTTATGACCTCTGTGGCTATTCTAGCTCCTGATGTGTGACTAGAGAAATGGAGCGTATGGCATATGTGGCCAGTCTTGCTATATGGCATATGTGGCTAGTATAATCTGTGACTAGAAAAATGGGACTTATGCCATATGTGGCTAGTCTAGCACTGATCTGTGACTAGAGAAATTGGGCTTATTGTGTATGTGACCAGTCTTGCTACTAATCTGTGACTACTAGTGTAGCTACTGATATGTGACTGGAGAAATGGGGCCTTATGGCATATGTGGCAAGTCTGCTACTAATCTGTAACTAGAGAATGGGGCCTTATGACATATGTGGCCAACTTAGCTACTGATCTGTGACTAGAGAAAATGGGCTTATGGCATCTACCTATTGATATGTAACAAGAGAAAAGGCGCGTATGACATGTGGCCAGCTTAGCTACTGATATTGTGACTAGATAAATTGGTATGATGGCACATGTGGCCGATGTAGTTACTGGTATAGCCTGATACGGTTCTACACGTTTGTTAGAAGACATGCGTTCTACTAACATGCACGTTGTCCGCCTTCTATGCAATGGGTTGTCTCTATATCAAGGTGCATGGCCACAAGAACAAGAACAAGAACACCAATGGCTGAAAGTGTTGAAAGAGCGCCCACTCCAAATTAAGTATTATTTGAATTCTCTCTCTCTCTCTCTCTCTCTCTCTCTCTCTCTCTCTCTCTCTCTCTCTCTCTCTCTCTCTCTCTCTCTCTCTCTCTCCATGTGTTTAAGTATGAAAGTGAGAGATAATCCATAACCCGGGGTTCAAATCAAAAACTATAAACTCACTTTGTGCATCTACGCACTATAAGGAAGTCACATACCAAATATCATACAATCGTCATGTACATGTACCACATATGGTGATTAGATGCTCAAAGGGAATTTCGATATTATTTGACCACCGGGTCATGGATTATCTCTCACTTTCATACTTAAACACATAGAAAACGTGGCTATATTGCGATGACGCGCCATCGACATACCTATGTAAATGCTTTGATTTAACGAAGACACTGGCTCGATGACCTTGCATATCGGGACCGACTATTTAAGTCCCCATCAGATAGGACTAGGCTAGCATATTCGACATTCCTCTAGTTGTTGTTCTTTTATACCCATGTCACCGGATGGTGTGTGGGCGTGCAACGTTACCGACGTCCGTCCGTCCCGTCCCGGACGTACGTCTGTCACTAACTTAACGCTGGGGTAAATTTCTTATAATCCATCCCGTTAGCTGTTTTCATAATTCACACATGCATGCTGATCCGAAATCATCCAGCCTGTTGTGTTTTCAAATGTGCTCTAGTTTTCATTTGGCTGCCAGCGGGGGTATTTGTATGCCGGTAGACCACATTTCTACTTGTTTGTTTTAGATATTTCCGAAATCAGTGAGGGCCGGCGATGCTCGATATAGGAGGAAACCCCAGACTCGGGGCCATATAAAGACAATAGTAGGTTAGGCACGTGAATGGGAAAACATATCTGGCAAGGCTTAGGGCGAGGCTCTGCCGAGCACATCCCGTTTCCGTGCCGCGCCAGATATGTTTTCCATTCACGGCACTAACCTACTATTCTATTTATCCCGTCAACATCTACAAATAGCTTCAAAATGCAATAAATATAACCCCAGCCACCAAACATATTCATACGCAGTGATTAGGTCGTATTGACAGGATATCAAAATTGTTTCACGGCACCGTGTTTCACGGCACATACACACTGTGTTGACGGGATAAATCTTAATGCTGAGATCATATTGTAACCGTCATTCTATTGTTATCCTTTCATATAGGGGAAACATATATATAGGTTATTTGATGTGTATGTGGATATATGCACGAGTTCCGCAGCGTGTGATATTGCACGACTTTAGGAGCGCAATATCGTTTTGCGGCGGAACGAGTGGCATATATCCACATACAAATCATATAACCTTTTTATTATATACGTACATCATTCGCAATTTATATGCGCTTCGAAAAATATACAAAATATAAATAAAATAAACAAATTAGTGATGATTTAAAAGGAACTATTTTGCAATGTGAAGCGTAGTTCCGGCACTGACACTGAATATTGATGTTCCATTATGTGTCAATGGGAAACTAAAGTACGTTTATGACATGAAATCCTTGTTATGGCGTGTTTTAACCCATTTCAAAAATGTGTTATGACACACGTGTAATAATACATGGAGCGCATTTGATTGGCTGGCCGCCTCACTATAATTACGTATTCGTAATATGCACCAACGTTATGTCAAATTAATAAATAAAGACGTTCCAAATGAAGTCCGTAATGGCGCGACAAAGCAACGATGTTTTGACGTTGACGTCATCATGTTTTAAACGTCATTAGAAGCGTCACTGACTTATTAACATTACTGCAATTGTCAGCATGAACTCCTGTTCGGTAGTATGAAGTGTTGACAAAGAACTGGAACGTGTTATAATGGCATATTTATAATAATTGTATTGCTAGGATTAAAACTATTTTTCTCTGTGGAGATTTTCAAATATATGCGAACATATAGTCAATGGCATCTGCTCACTGAAACATATTGCCTATCTCCAAGTTGTCTGCTCTTTGGACATGTTGGAGGCTGAAGTCATGTGATAAACAGAATCTCAATCTCGTTTCCCATTGATATGAGATTTATGAAGCTCGTCCGCAATTGTATGCACCTCGCCAGAGGCTCGGTGCATAAATTGTGCGTGACTCGTTTCATAAATCTCATATCAAATGAAAACTCGTTTGAGATCCTCTATATATAATAAATATATATCTCCCCTATAGGTCAGGATAACAATGGAATGACTCCTATATCGAGGACCATATTCACAGACAAAAGCACAATGTTCAGGAGCACTGCATAAAGTAAACATCATATGTGGCTATGGCATACGACATAATTGACTGGAAAAATTGTGCTAATGACCAGTCTGGCTCCAAGGGGCCGTTTCACTAAACTTCGTACGACTAAAATGTTCGTAAGTGCACAATTATCATAGTCTGTAAAGTTCATATTAATAATGTTGTCTTGTAAACAATTACATGTATTAGATCTACATTTATTGAGCATAGGCTGCATATACAGCCTATGCTCAATAAATGTAAATCTACAATTGAAATGTACAGACGATCCTAAATTTGCACTTACGAATATTGTAGTCGTATGAAGTTTAGTGAAACGGCCCCCTGATCCGTGACTAGAGACCTTCAGCGTACTGTATATGTCATGTGTGACTCAACACGAGAAATGAGGCTTATAATCAAGTTTGCCTATGACACGTGTGACCAGTGTAGCCGCTCGTGTAGGCGCTCTTCTACTAGAACACTCACTTAAAGGCACATGCCCACTTAGTAGGCACAGACTGTTCTTTATATCAGAGACATAATCTGATACATTTTCTGACAAACTAAACATTCATTCACCATTACCCCACGTGTTTATTGGCATTATTATACATGCTATATCAGACGTAAATTTCCACACTGATATCAGGGGCGATAACCTCGTTTCTTGAAAGTATTAACGAACAGTACTATTTATTCTCTGTATTTATTTTTTGATGTGCAATGATCATACTTTATAATTTGTCGAAAAATTAATGTTTTCAGGTGACGTAGTTAATCTAATAAATATTTAATATAATATCATGTCTCATTTGCATATGAAAATAGCCTGATACCACCGCGAGTCACTATCAGTAAAATCGACGATACACTTATTTAATTCCTATAAACAAGATTGTGTACCTACTGAGTGGGCATGTACCTTTAAACTAAACTCATTGGCCAACGGTGTATGCCCTCATTAGACTGCGCTGAAGCATATATCCCGATCTGGAGCTACACTGATCGCATATACTGTAATCCCACATATGTCAAGGTGGATGGTGTTCTGTAGAAGGGGCATCAGTCAGTTTGTCTGCCATTTCCATAGTAACGTCACTAAATAATACTGAACACGTATGTCAATGCGCGTGTCGACAGGACGCGGAAGTCGATTGCCCTCAGGACCGAGCTGTGATACCATCATCTCCATAGTGCACAGTTTAACAGGCGACTTAATGACAACAGTAAATTATCGGTCGCCATGACATAACTGGGTTTATTGTTTGCCTAGTTTCTCGACTAATGAAAGCAGAGCATTTCGTCTCCATTAGTCGCATCTTGCGACGCTTTCGCCAATATCTATTAAATGAATAGCTTACTAGTGCAATAAACAGTTATATTTAAACCACACGCCCGGCCTTGTTGAATTTCCTGTGAAACGCACCACGAGTACGATCGATTCAGTGTCACACCGCCAATCAAGTAATAGTATTGTTGTTGAAAGCGCTTCATTCTAATAGACAGGTGCCCGCGATGGGGCGGGGCAAACATATATTACGGCTGAATTTGGTATTGTTAAGCCTCTGTTTAACGACTGTTAGACTTGGTATAGATGAAACGGGTTTTTGAACACAGTTTATATATTGTATTGTACATGTGACAGTAAATGATAAATAACGGTCAAGATACACAAAGTGGTCGGCATGTAATCCAACTAAATTTTAAAGTTACAACGCAGTCGGGAAACCCAAACGATGAAACTATTACAATAATGAACTAGAGACGGTAACTCCGTAAACGCATGGAAAAGTCCAGCGACTCTACATAACACGTAGTCCTTCACCGAGATGTACACATAGATCCTCTCTCTCATAAAGCGTGCAACCACTATATATATGATGGCAGAGGAAACGTAATTAATTTGCATCGACAGAATTTGTCAAACATAATATAGCGGACAAGGACTGCTACCTAGTAGCCCAAGTGCCATAGGCTAACCAAAGCCAGTTTGGGGAATTAGCTTGGTTAATATAAACGCACGAGACAAAACACGCTGGCTGACATCTTTTATTCCGTCCTTCTATTTTCTCTCTAGCGGGGGGTATCACAATTGATCAATAGATCGATCTGGCGGGACATTGCTAGTTTCACTTACAGTTGCAAGGTATCAGAACACTTACACACAAGGTATCAATACACCAAACTATCAATGTCCAGCCAGCATCACAACAATAAACAGTTTGGCCATCAGATAAAATCCTGCATAAAGCCATAACTGATGAAATGTAACCCATAAACAATTATTTGTGTTGACATACACATTATATGGAGGAAACGCAATGACAGACAATGACCATTTTGCCCTTATTAGATAATAAGATTATGCAAGTATATGGTGTTTGACATCTAAATGTGTTTATAAGTCTATAATGTTGCCTTTAAGCAGAGGACTGGCATATCTTTTATACCAATCTGATACAATCAGGCAGTTTTCATAATCAATTAATGACAGCTGAAATGGTTGACAAATAACGATGTGAAATATGTATGTTACTACCATAATAGCTCCTTCGGACCCCGTGAAATTCGGTCTCCGAATTTGGAAAAACGTACCAAGCCACATGGAATTATATTATTTTCAGTTGAAAGCAATTTCACATGGCAATCCACTAAATATATTTGGTGAATACGTCCTACATGCTAACAAGAAATGACCATTTCTGAAACATGAATTACATATTGTGTTATTACTCTGGCAATGTCTTGGATGGTGATATTGTGCATCTCCACATTTATGACACATGCTGTTTAAATACTCCTTTGCTGCCCCGCCATTAAACATTTCCCAGAAATTCATACAATTATAAGGGTGATGATACACCTCATTGTGGCAATTGTGATTACACTTAAAGTTAGATGTGGCCACAGCATGTTGCGCCGTGCTGTGTCCCACTTCCTCGCATATTGCACACTCAGTCCAAAATTCTGTGCACTGGCCCGGAACTGCGTGTTTGTCATCACCGCAGTTCACACATTTCCGTTTTGTATCCAAACGTGTAAGAGTGTCCCGTAAATCTGAAAGTTTATTGTTTAACTCTTTGTTCTTGCTGGTTATATCTTTATTCATTTTCGCGGTGAGATTTTCTTGTAACTTCGTGTTTTGCCGAGACATCTGTTTATCGGATGAACGTTTCTCGAGACATCTTAACGAGAGCTCCAAGGATTCATTTTGCTTCTGCAATCGTGAATTTTCGTCTGTTAATGTTTGACATTGTTCGGCGGTGGCGGTTGCTGCAGCTTCCGCTTGTTTTCGCAACTCCTGCTCGTCCGATAATCGGGACTCGCCTATAATAATTTCTCGTTCCATGTTATGTATATCTTCATAGAGACGGTCGATTTCTACAAGGGCCGAACACAGCTGACCTCTAGGTAGAAGTTCCGGAAGTTCCGAAGTCAGCACGTCACAAAATGGCATTAACATGCAAACGGTTTTCCGTTGCCTGAAAGACGCCAATCTGTTGAAGTCCCGGGTTGTCTTACTTGCTGATTTCTGTCTTGTTTGTCGTGCTACATAATATGGCTGATCACGAGTTGCTGCACACACTGCTACGGTCGGTTTCCGAGTAGCAACATGCTGGTGTCGATGGTGGCAGAACTTGGCGTAGTGTCCAAACCTGTGGCAGTAGTAGCACTTCCTGATCAGAGCCCTGCATGCGTGGTTGACGGAATATGTCGTGCCACATCGTCCGCAATCCGCTGTGATGTGTGGAGTTGTCGTCCGCGGGAACTGCCGATACGCACATGTGTGGTCCCAGTATGACACTCTGTTATATAATTTATAGGGAATTGTCTCTTCTCGCTTGGCTATGAGAGTACCGAAATCGACCACACTTCTCCACCACTTATTACGGCTGAATTTGGTATTGTTAAGCCTCTGTTTAACGACTGTTATACTTGGTATAGATGAAACGGGTTTTTGAACACAGTTTATATATTTTATTGTACATGTGACTGTAAATGATAAATAACAGTCAAGATACACAAAGTGGTCGGCATGTAATCCAACTAAATTTTAAAGTTACAACACAGTCGGGAAATCCGAACGATAAAACTATTACAATAATGAACTAGAGACGGTAACTCCGTAAACGCATGGAAAAGTCCAGCGCCTCTACATAGCACGTAGTTCTTCACTGAGATGTACACATAGATCCTCTCTCTCATAAAGCGTGCAACCACTATATATATGATGGCAGAGGAAACGTAATTAATTTGCATCGACAGAATTTGTCAAACATAAACAGTTTGGCCATCAGATAAAATCCTGCATAAAGCCATAACTGATGAAATGTAACCCATACACAATTATTTGTGTTGACAGACACATTATATGGAGGAAACGCAATGACAGACAATGACCATTTTGCCCTTATTAGATAATAAGA
The DNA here is from genome assembly GCA_029237695.1 of Conchocele bisecta. NCBI lineage: Eukaryota > Metazoa > Mollusca > Bivalvia > Lucinida > Thyasiridae > Conchocele > Conchocele bisecta. The sequence continues at coordinate 8,867,370 of CM055273.1, forward strand.
TTATGCAAGTATATGATGTTTGACATCTAAATGTGTTTATAAGTCTATAATGTTGCCTTTAAGCAGAGGACTGGCATATCTTGTATGCCAATCTGATACAATCAGGCAGTTTTCATAATCATTTATTGACAGCTGAAATGGTTGACAAATAACGATGTGAAATATGTATATTACTAACATAATACATATAAGAATTTTTAATAAACTAATTTCTCGCTCGCTAATATTAATTTCACGCGTTTCGCTAGTATTTCGCGCTGACGAGTCGTTTGTTTTATAAGCAAATCGTTTATACATATGTATTCGTGTATCAGTATATACATGTACGTGTGTAGATACTTATATGTGTGTATATGTATATGCTAGACATAGATAAATGTTCTCAATTCGTAAGGAAAATTGGCAGCTTTTGAGAAATATTGGTTTAAGTCCGATATACTACCACGTATTACATGGTGTTATGTTCTACAGAACAATATTAATTTACACGAATGAGGCCCGGCATTCATGAGAACAGGAATAGACTTTCGGGACAGGTTTCCAGAGTTTTTCCTAAAAAATAGGTGTTTACATCAGGCTGCTCCTGCGCGAGTCAGATCGCAGTGCAAACAGCGTTTTGTATTGTAATTTATCATGTCTTCAGTGTATACTACATGTGACCCGCCTTTCGGTAACTTGTCAATACACACGCTAGTCTGGTCCTGCATTAAACACACTGTGTTTGGTTTTATTTGTTTGAGTGAAGTAAAGACCGCTCGCTAACGCTCGCTACGAAATTAATTTATTACAAATTCAATATGTGAACTATAACTATTATTTGTTTAGTTCGCGTCCAACATGGCCTCAGATCTGCAGTGACCATGTTCCCTGTTGCAGCATTTAAGGAGATAGCAATGTCTTTCCCGCCCGGCGGGCATACAGGGGCGGGTATTATCCCGCCATAGAATGTAGGAGGAGAGATATCATGTTTCCACAAGTCTGTCCGTACTGTCCTTTCTATGGGTCGAGAACACCGCCAACATCCACGACGTTCAGGAATTAAACACAGCATTCATTCTGAAATTAGAATTTCTGAATGTGTCCAGTTCCAGAAATAGACTGTAAAGTTTCTGATGTGTTCAATTCCGGAATTAGACGGTCATGTCTCTGGTGTGTTCAGTTCCGGAATTACATTGTCAAGTTTATGTTATGGCGTTTCAAATTCCAGACTTAGACTGTCGAGTTTATGCTATGGTGATTCCAATTCCGGAATTAGACAGTCAAGCTTAATATGTGTACAATTCCGGAATTATACAATCAAGTTTATATTGTGTCCAATTCCGGACTTAGACTGTCAAGTTTATGTTATGGTGTTTCCCATTCCGGAATGAGACTGTCAAGTTTACGATGTGTCCAGTTCCGGAATTAGACTTTCGAGTTTAAGACGCGTCCTGTTGCGGAATTAGACTGTCGAGTTTATGACGTGTACAGTTCCGGAATTAGACTGTCAAGTTTAGTATGTGTCCAGTTCCGGAATTAGACTGTCAATATTAGTATGTGTCCAGTTCCGGAATTAGACTGTCGAGTTTAGGACGTGTCCAGTTCTGGAATTATACTGTCAAGTTTAGGATGTGTGCAGTTCCGGAATTAGACTACCAAGTTTAGGATGTGTCCAGTTCTCGGCGGTTTGCCCGTCGCCATACAGGGTGGGGAAGACATTGACAAGGTACACTCTGGCAACAGGTATACAGGTGGGATACTATTGCAGCGATAAATCATCTTAGTCGAGTCGTGGGGACCCGAAATTTGGGTCAACCTTGCAGTATGGTACTACTAACATTTAATTAATTTTGGTAGTTTACTGTGTCAGTAATTGGAAATAGAACGATGCCACGCTATCACCATTGAGCCTAAGAATCGTTTATGGACTGTTTCATATACCCTGTGGCTATAGCTCACATGTTTGTTCGTGTAGAGTGAGACGGCAATTACTACATGCACATGCATTTTATACCAAAGATGCTGCCTTATTTCTTCGCGGCAGGCCACTGGGATTACGAGTTTCTTATCCAGGTTGATGACGAGACACTGGCACCATTTCATATGTGGCATCATGTATGTAGACACATTGATGGGTGTTGGAATGGTGTCTTCTCTGCTCAGTTCGATGAACAGACATACATTCGGCATCAAAGCCAATGGGGGATTGGTTGGCTTAACATTGTCACCTGACCAGATGGCGCGTTGGGTTCTCTCATACCGTGTTTGCAATACCGTGTATCAAGCTATGGACGGTATGTTTCAAGATCGCGATGACGATGAATAGGACATAAAGACAAACAAACACAAGGAAGAGGAACATTAACGAAATAAATTTGATCAAGCCGACATAACAATGAGCAGAAATGGTATCCACACCCACTAGAACAGCCATAATTAGACATATTGTTGAATGTGGTAAATCGTCGAGTCGCTGATGAAACCGTGAACGTACAAGATGCACTGGCAATTGGAGAGTGTATGGTGGCATAATTTTAGAAGACATTGCCCACTGGGGTTTACAATACTATCCACTCCAAAGTCGTGACAATGGAAGCAATGAAGAAAGGGGTACGTGTAGGGCTAGAACAGTATATGCCATGGAAAAGCTCTATGGACGATTACTTGTATTGTCACAGAAGCGTGAGGATTCACTAGAGCGCATGCTTTGCTTTGAGCTTGCACCGCGTCCGCCCGCTATATTTGACGATCATGGAAGCATGCGCAAAGGCACAAAATCACCGATTCTGCATAAACTTACAGTTTGGACAGACGAAACAAGTGCATCAGACGTGCAGGTTATAGACGAAACTAAAATTATGTATCAAATATGTTGGCCGAAGACAGGCATAGTCTTCATAAGGGCCGTCGAAAAGGATCATCACGTCATAGTGGTGTTTGACAGATACATAGAGGGGTCTATAAAGACACACGAGCGACTAATATCAGGCGAACAGGATCAAGTGTCTGTCCCACTGTCAATCTCACTCTCGAGACAACCATACCTGCCAGGGACACAATTATGAAAAGTACACACAAGACGTCGCTGATAAAAGTGTTTTGCACAGAGAAAACTTCCGAAAATCTGACTATGGTTGGGGAAGACTGTGCACAAATACGAAGAAGCAGGCTGCATCATCATCAGCTATGTCATGTCTCTTCTTCACCATAAATACCAGCACATACAAGTAGTATCGGATGACACAGACGTGTTTGAATTGCATATATGCACTTAATGAGCACATCAAATGGGCTCACTTGCAAACCATAATCTGCAAAGCAGCAGATCAAATGGAATCGCCCAATGTCGAAATATCACTGTATGGTTTTGTTGTCTGAGGCTGCTCCGCCAGAACTTATGAAAGTTGTTGCCTGTGGATGTAGTGCACAGAATTCTTGCTCAAGAAGTACCAGCTCATGCCACGGAGCAGCGGTGTCTTGTACTTCATTTTGTAAGTGCATGTCATTGAAGAGCTGCAGCAATCCTCACAAAAAGGCTGATGAGACCGACTCGGATAGTGAAAACGAGAACGACACTCACGAGTAATGCATGCTATCGGTGGGAACGTGTGTATATCACAAGTGTCATATACATGTACATCGCGTGGAGTTTCTGTTTGATGAGAAATGTTTTAAGGAAAGAAGTAAAGCAAAATAAAATCCACACGGCAAATATTGAAACTGATACATACATTAGCCATAGAACATACACATACAAATGAGTGAAACTACAATAGACAACAAGATACCCAAAACAAGGCACTAACAAATTAGCGAAGAGATTCTAAGCAACGCGCAAAAAAAATGCACTCCGCGATCCATGATAATCTCCAGCCGAACACGGCTAGCAAACTTACCAAGGTTAAAAAATGCATAAAAATTACCGAATACGACTACTAGAAAAATGTAACATTGCATGTGCGATTGTATTGCCGTGTCCAGTTCTGACACAGACGCAATTTTATCATAGTAGGGCAGGGGTGGGTGAGGCACAATTAATACCCAAGAGGCAAACTGTGCAAATTGTCGAAACGATATGCAGACGTGTAAAAAGAAATATCACAGAAAGAAAGCAATAGGTAAATGGAGGACAAGATACTAAAAGGAGACCCATGAACCCAAAGAACAATCAATGTAATTGTCAAGGTCATTACCAAGGTCAGGAATGATCGAGACAAATTGTTTCCCCTATTATCATAAGAACCAAGTATACTTCAATTGTTATGACGTTATGGCCAATATAGCTTGATCTGACGAACGAAAAGTGGTAACAATGCAGTTGAAGTGTAAGGGATAGGCTAGAGTAGATAAGTACACGTAGTCACTTAATCACTATAATGTACACTATATTACATGGGGAACACACAGGAATACATGATACATTGATATGCGAACATCACTGTACGGTGCATGATACTATTCAATTACAAGTTGTAAGCCAATCAACTGTTATACTTTAACGCAACTTGAAAACTATAGACGAATAAACTCAGTATGTGGTATCTCAATGGTCCCGTAGTGGACAATAGTATGAATGCACAAGTACTTTGATGATCGCTAATCAAAGCGAAATAGCATACAAGTATAACATGGCAGAACGAACATTGGAGGACAAATGACAATCATCTGAGCTACCCCAGTGCTGGCGTACCTCAATAGATAGTGGTAACCTCTGAGTATTCAAGGTCCCAAGGTCTACCTCACCCGCAGTATGAGGTCTAGTCACCAATATGGCTATTATCCAACTTCAAGTGGAGTAATCCATAAACAATATATGTAGTCTTACTACAAACCCTTAACCATTGATATGCCATGATAGGAGTATTATCTTACAATATCAAAGTATACATATGTATTGCCTATGCAATATATTTCCAAAGTCTGAATGTCAAAGTCAAAGCCGGATGTGGTTACATCACATGGTAGTCAATAACGATAATGTTCCGGAAGCTGGTACCGGAAGTAAAGTTCCAAAGGTAGACTGTCGCGAAGTATTATTTCCGGAAGTGGTGGACCAGATGTAAAGTTCCTATGGTATCACTAGACTGTAGCAACCCGGATGTGGTGGACCGGATGTAAAGTATCCATGGTGAATCAATTGGTTGTAATACCGGAAGTGGTAGACCGGATATAAAGTTCCGATATAATACAAATGGCGATTACCACGTTGGCTAAGACGCCGAGAGAAGTTTCACATGGGTGTCATTCACCTCGGTGGTAGTATAATAATATGATATATGTGTATGGTGTTTCACTTCACTAATCTATGGCTGTAACTGTCTGCTGAACGCGATGTAGCAATCACACACTGCTCTATACAGGCCTGTACCCGGAGCTGCTACACACACTGCGACAGACAGACGTACGGACACTCGGACGACCTGGTACTCTGCACCGACTGGGGTCTGCCCTCAACGAGTGGACCAAAACGTCCAATGTGGCTCGCTGGAGCGATCTCAAGAGGCTACAAAATGAAATGAGCCTCCAATTACTGGACAAATACGCACAGACGGACATACAGGATGCACAACGGACTAAAACGGGAATCGAACAACGGCAAATCACAGCTGAAATAAAATGTTGTAGGTACATACAAAAATCCTCTGTGTCACTGGTGAATACAGTACTATCCTTCTGCTACCAGAAATATGTGTCCCAACAACACATTGCGAGACATCGCTTATATACGCACCAGCGAAACCACGCAAGGAATAATGAATATGCCTACCCCTCGTTCGACATCTCAGCATAAATATTACTAAACCATGGCTTTTGCCATTTCACCCGTGGGTTATGTTTGGCATAAATATATGTTCCCACGCCATAAATTCAACCAAACTAGTGTACAGCCCTCGCGGAATAAATACCATCCAACATGGTATATCCCACACTACCATAAATCTGCACACTATAGACCCAGATCTCATAATGCGTAATGGACTCGACTGGTCTCGACATACGAGGGTCGCTATTTGGCCCCGCCAAACCCGTCCATGTCGGTAATACGGGCTGTACACTCAAATGAGAGTGTAGCACATACTAAACTCAAATATCGTGGTCATTTACGGAAATATCACGACACAAAGCATCACCAGTATGGGATCTGAAATATCCGTGTTGGCCAGTACCAGGCTATGCTGAAGCACTAACCCGTAGCATACATAACAGGGCAGACCATGGTATGGTCTGCGCTATATACTGGCTTCACCTACAGAAGGTCCCTTATCTGGTGAACAACTGACACGCGGACAAACTCGGCCGCGCACGGATAGTGGACGTCCGTAATACCAAAAGGGGTCTTTTCCCTAGCGAAACCAGCACACGCAGTCAACGAGTTCTCTACCACACACATGCATAGTCTGTGGCGAATATGGCGTGACATCAGTAAAACATTGCTCATAAAATGGACGTGTATTTAAATCCACAAAAAGGACACGCATAAACGTATTTCCACCAATACAACATAAGCCCCGTTATTACACGCACATTGTACATGGCAAATGTACATGCTAAATCACAGGTATGTAAAAATCACAGGTGTGTGAAATCACAGATATGTGGAATCACAGGTATGTGAAATCAATAGTACGCACAACAATACAACACAGTACCACACATCACAAATATACAATTATACGGAAATCCGGAATATACAAGAATGCACGTGTCACGCGACAGCAATATATTATGATAAACACATTATACGTGCACATATGTGGTCGAGCAACTTCGGTGATGTGAGTTTAAAATTGCAAGACAAAGTCAACTGATTATCAGCTCGGTTTTATTATAGTTGTCATTTGTGGATGAAGCAATTGTGGTGAGTTTTGGGTGGGAGTTGTGATGTTAAAATTATTTAATATGATATCGGCATACAACTGATATTGAACTATATAATGCAAGTGGATGGTAATATTAAAATGTGATATATATTATCATATGTTTCACATTTTCACAGAATGTCGCCTTAAAATGTTTTTAATATAAACTGCTCCGTTTAAGATTTATGCTTGAAGTATGCTGTCGGCCATCTTGGACGCCATCTTGAATTGAGACAAACGACTGGAATATTATTTACGCACTGTTTTAATAGTTGTGTTTAATTTCGAACATAGCTCGACGAAATTCCGTAATCCATTTGCCTAGTTAAATTAATTTAAATCGTATCCAACTTTTGGCGGCCATCTTGGATTTTATCCGAATACCATACAAAGTTGAAATTTATTTTATTCTATTTTTGCTATGTTATCTGAAATCGAATTGCGAATATTTTCTTTGAAAATCAACTTGTATTGACCAATATAAGATTTTTTCCTATTTTGGCCGCCATCTTGAATTCTGAAAATTGCTCAAGTATGCCAGCGTGGCATCATTCAATTTCCGATTATCCATATCATGAACTAACAAAATCAATCAAAAAACGTTAGTAGTATCATACTGCAAGGTTCACTCTAAATTCGACTCTACTAACTGGGAGGCGGACCTTTTCTGCCAAGACTCTAGAGACCAATGCTACATTACTTCGCCCACGCATGCCGTGGTATGAAACTGAAGTTCCAAATTCCCCTGTAGTACCCACCACCCGACCCCCGTCGACATACGCTGGATAATAATTGACAGGCGTGCGAGATGAATAAACTTCAAACACCGCTGGGCAAATGCACTGTTATTTGAACAGATGGTCAGTATGATGGTGTCATATGGGTATTTTGGTGAATGTTTGGTATATTTGGGTGGATTTCGTTGGTGTTGGGTAATTTACATAGTTTTGTGCAACTACTAATGCTCAATCATTATACACGATATAAATCGTCAAGTATCTACACATTCACCGTTCCGAACGTTCGACCCCTTTTATGCATGTCAATAATGGTCAAAATACCCAAGGAATGAAAGCTTTCTCAATATTTCGCCAATAAAATGTCCAACATGTGTTGCTTTCAGACCGATTATATCATCAATTTTCAACCACAAACTCAAAATTCGGGGCATATCGATTCAGGAGAGACATATATCAATATGCTGATGCCGATAGAAAACGTGAACTGCATTTATCTTTTCCTGCATTTAAAGGCACATGCCCACTCAATAGGCACAACATGTTCTTTATATCAGAGACATCATCTGCGACATTTTCTGGCAAAATAAACATTCATTCACCACTACCACACGTATTGATTGTCATTATTATACATGTTATATCAGACGTAAATTTCCACACTGATACCAGGGGCGATAACCGTGTTTCCTTAAAATGTTAACGGACAATACCATTTATTCTCTGTATTTATGTTGTGATATGCAATTATCATACTTTATAATCTGTCGAAATAGTATTTGTTCAGGTGACGCATTTAATTAGTATAAATAAGTAAAACATATCATGACTCATTTGCATATGAAAATAGCCTGATATCACCGCGCGTCACTAACAGTAAAATAAATATTGCTAAATTAGTATATTTACATAGTGGGCACTCGTAATTTTTAAGACAGGTGGAATAGTGAAACCATGATACACTTATTTAATTTCTATAAAGACATTGTGTGCCTACTGAGTGGTCATGTACCTTTAAGACATTAATATCCATACAATTGCGAGATATTTGCCGAGCCCTCAAAGCGGAGATTGCACGCGTGGCGCGCCATTTGACTGGATAACCATTTCCCGCGATGTGTTAAAATCCACTACTACGACATACCCCCATCATGTGTGTCAGCCAATGGACGTCGCGCTGTAAAGTTGTAGACATCTCCTCGCTTTGAGAGCTCGACCATCTATCCGAGACATCTATTCAGACGACATATAAATGTTTGACTTGCATTGGCGGTTCAGGTCCAATACATTAATCTAAACAATCATTTGGGACCGGTTGTATTGTTATCAGTTAACAAATAATGGTTGTATTGGTTAAAAACGTACGCGGTTAGAAGCTCTGTTTCACACCTTTGTAAAGTACCGTACTTATACGTGCACTAACTCGCGGGAGGTGACGTGAATTGTATGTTGGTAACAATGCACCCTAACCACCAGATATACCGAAATAACCCATAAAACAGCTAAATATGAACCGTTCTTCAATAACCTGTGGACAAATGTACCTTACAACAACTGTTACACAGACGGGAAGATGGTGTCTTCGTGTACCGGGTTAGAAGCACAGGCATTCGGCGTGTTTCGGCTTCATCGGTATAACTCTGTATGAACAAGGCTTCTAACTTTGGTCATAACAAAATAACATGTTTAAACTTGTAATTTTCTATGCATTCTATGTATTTTTGCTGGATAAGGATAATTCTCAAATGATCATATGAACTTGCCACTGCAATATTGACGTTAGAGCCTTAAACACATTATTTCGTTTGTTATGATACGAGGTTGTGTCCGACCTAGGAAAAGGAGCTGTAATTCAATATTATTTGCATAAATATGTTCTAACTATGTTATTTTACAATAGTTATCAAATTAAAATGTGCACTTTCCGCCAAAATATTCACATTAGCGTTAATAAAAGCGCGGAATGTGTTATGATACGAGGTCGTGTCCGATCAAAGTTAGAAGTCTTGTTCATATATATAGAGTTATACCAATGAAAGCCGAAACACGCCGAACGCCTGTGATTAGCATCTAATCGATTGTCATTGTCAGTTATCCTACACTTCAGCGACCGACTGACGAAAAGAGTAGGTCCCGATCAGACGGTGTGGTTGTGCATATTAGCCTGGGGCTACGCTGGTAGCATATTATCAAGGTATTTTTCTCATCCGTGGAGTCAAATGAAAACGTTAGAGCCATATCATGATTCATGGTCAAGCTAACTGACCAGGACCTACACTGGTCCATACACAGGGTGCTGATTCGGGTGAAATAGCATCACATGAGTGCACACACTCTGGATGACGGTGGCGGTGATGAGCTGTGGGGTGGAGGAATCAAATTGCGACATATTTTATTATATCACGTGTATTGCATAATACGGAGCCTCGCAGGGGACATGCATTTTTTTTTATTAATTCGTTCCCACGAAATAACAATTCGTTCCTTCAATTTAATAATTCGTTCCCTCGAATTAACAATTCGTTCCCACGATATAACAATTCGCTCCCACGATATAACAATTCGCTCCCTCCAATTAACAATTCGCCACGAAATGACAATTCGTTCCCTCAATTTAACAATTCGTTCAATTAACACAATTAACAATTATGTCCATAACAATTCGTTCCCACGAATTAACAATTCGTTCCCGTGGGAACGAATTGTTATTTCGTGGGAACGAATTGTTAAATTGAGGGAACGAATTATCATTTCGTTGGAACGAATTAATAAAAAAAATAATTATATGTCAACTGCGGGGTTCCGTAGCATAAAGACTTACAATTAACAGTGTAGATTCGTACCAACAATTGCAGGAATGTATCATGGTTGTAGAACCAGGGAATCCGGTTAAGAAAGGTTTCACCGCAATTTCGCTATTATATATTAGAACCTCGAACCTACGTTATCATTATATCATAATATCTGAGTCACTGAAAAATCATATTTCAAAACACCAATAATATAACGCCACCAACATCCATGTAATCCAGTCGGCCGACCCCGTGTTATTGAACAGGTAGTATTGTGTGACGACAGTATTAATTACATTGTATACCTATATTAGAACCTCGAACCTACGTTATCATTATATCATAATATCTGAGTCGCTGAAAAATCATATTTCAAAACACCAATAATATAACGCCACCAACATCCATGTAATCCAGTCGGCCGACCCCGTGTTATTGAACAGGTAGTATTGTGTGACGACAGTATTAATTACATTGTATACCTGCGCCTACACGACTACATGTATATCGGATTCTACAAGACGAGACACGCCAAAAGACTGGTATATGGTATTGTATTTACACTATTTAACATAGCCGCTAGTACGGTAATCGATGTGATCACTTTATGACCAACGTGTGGACATGTGAACCGATTAAACATTCATTGTATTGCTCGCCTCGTGTAGAAACAAGGCAATAAAGGAACATACTATTGTTTTATCCATTTATAGATGGAATAAACGGAAGACAGAAGGTATGTACATACAATTATGTTCAGGAGTTCTTCATATACATGTATGTGGCTGTGACTGCAGAAATGTGGCTTATGGAATTTGTGAACTCCGGATCATATAGCATACTCCTGTAGCTTGATAATATTCTATGTTACTAACATGACGGGTGTTTCATTGATGGAAAGACGAACATTGCAGAGTCTGATCAGGATCTACACTGGTCACCAAAACCATAAGCCCCATTTCTCCAGTCCCAGCCACATATAAGTCTTAGTTTATGTTCAGTAATCATGAAAATAGTTAAAATGTCAGGATATAACACGGAGGGTAATGTTCGTCACCCACACACACTATCTAGGTCCGCTCCTATCGGGGTAATGAATTCGTGTCACACACACACACACGTGCACGCGCACGCGCACGCGCACGCGCACGCGCACACTATCTAGGCCCGCTCCTATCGGAGGGTAATGTTCGTCATGCACACCCACTGTCTAGGTCCGCTCCTATCGGAGGATAATATTCGTCATGCACACACACTGTCTATGTCCGCTCCTATCGGAGGGTAATGTTCGTCATGCACACACACTGTCTATGCCAGCATCTGTAGGAGAGTAATGGTCGTCATGCACATACACTATCTAGGCCCTCCTCGCACACACACACACTATCTAGGTCCTGCTCCTCTCGGAGGTTAATGTTCGTCATGCACACACACTGTTTAGGCCCGTTACTTTCGGAGGGTAATGTTCGTCATGCACACACACTATATAGGTCCGCTCCTATCGGAGGGTAATGTTCGTCATGCACACACACTATCTAGGCCCGCTCCTATCGGAGAGTAATGTTCGTCATGCACACACACTATCTAGACCCGCTCCTATCGGAGAGTAATGTTCGTCATGCACACACACTATCTAGACCCGCTCCTATCGGAGGGTAATGTTCATCATACACACACACACTATCTACGCCCGCTCCTATCTGGGGGTAATGTTCGACATACACACACACTATCTAGGTCCGCTCCTATCGGAGGGTAATGTTCATCACACACACACACTAGCTAGGCCCGCTCATCGAAGGGTAATGTTTGTCATGGACACACACTATCTAGGTCCGCTCCTATAGGAGGGTAATGTTCGTCATACACACACACACACACACACACTATACAGGCTCGCTCTATAGGAGAGTAATGGTCGTCATGCACACACACTATCTAGGCCCTGCTCCTATCGGAGGGTAATGTTCGTCACGCACACACACACACTATATATGTCCGCTCCTGTAGGAGGGTAATGTTCGTCATGCACACACTATAATTATAGGCCCCGCTCCTATCGGAGGTTATTGTTCGTCATGCACACAGACTGTCTATGTCCGCTCCTATCGGAGGGTAATGTTCGTCATGCACTCACTATCCAGGCCCGCTCCTATTGGAGGTTAATGTTCGTCATGCACACACACTATCTAGGTCAACTCCTGTAGGAGGGTAATGTTCGTCATACGGACACACACTATTTAGGCTCGCTCTATAGGAGAGTAATGGTCGTCATGCACACACACTATCTAGGCCCGCTCCTGTCTAAGGGTAATGTTCGTCATGCACACACACACTATCTAGGCCCGCTCGAATCGCATGGTAATGTTCGTCATGCACACACACTATTTAGGTGCACTCCTATCGGAGGGTAATGCGTAATGTTCGTCACACACACACTGTATTGGCCCGCTCCTACCGGAGGGTAATGTTCGTCACACACACACACACACACACACACACTATCTAGGTCCGCTCCTATCGGAGGGTAATATTCGTCATGCACACACACTGTCTATGCCCGCTACTATCGGAGGGTAATGTTTGTCAAGCACACACACACTATCTAGGCCCGCTCCTGTCGGAGGATAATGTTCGGCATGCACACACACTGTCTAGGCCCGCTCCTATCGAAGGGTAATGTTCGTCATGCATACACACTATCTAGGTCCGCTCCTATCAGAGGGTAATGTTCGTCATGCACACACTATATAGGTCCGCTCCTATCAGAGGGTAATGTTCGTCATGCTCACACACTATCTAGGTCCACTCATATCGGAGGGTAATGGGTAATGTTCGTCACACACACACACTCTCTAGGTCCGCTCGTATCAGAGGGTAATGTTCGTCGTGCACACACACTATCTAGGTCCGCTCCTATCGGACGGTAATGTTCGTCACACACACACAAACTATCTGGGTCCACTCCTATCGGAGGGTAATGTTCGTCATGCACACACACTATCTAGGTCCACCCCTATCGAGGGTAATGTTCGTCGTGCACACACACTATCTAAGCCCGCTCCTATCGGAGGGTAATGTTCGTCACACACACACACTATCTAGGTCCGCTCCTATCGGAGGGGAATGTTCGTCACACACACAAACTATCTGGGTCCAATCCTATCGGAGGGTAATGTTCGTCACACACACACACTATCTAGGTCCGCTCCTATCGGAGGGTAATGTTCGTCACACACACAAACTATCTGGGTCCAATCCTATCGGAGGGTAATGTTCGTCATGCACACACACTATCTATGTCCACTCCTATCGAGGGTAATGTTCGTCACACACACACACACACACACACACACACACACACACACACACACACACACACACACACACACACACACACACACACACACACACACACACACACACACACACACACACACACACACACACACACACACACACACACACACGCACGCGCACGCACACACACACGCACACGCACACGACACGCACACGCACACGCGCACGCACACGCACACGCACGCGCACGCGCACGCACACGCACACGCACACGCACACACACACGCACACACACGCACACACACACGCGCACACACACACACACACACACACACACACACACACACACACTATCTGGGTCCACTCCTATCGGAGGGTAATGTACGTCATGCACACACACACTATATATGTCCACTCCTATCGGAGGTTAATGTTCGTCACGCACACACACTATCTAGGTCCACTCCTATCGGAGGTTAATGTTCGTCACACACACACACTATATAGGCCCGCTCCTATCGGAGGGTAATGTTCATCACGCAGCACGCACGCACGCACGCACGCACGCACGCACGCACGCACGCACGCACACTATATAGGTCCACTCCTATCGGAGGGTAATGTTTATCACACACACACACACACACACGCACTATCTAGGCCCGCTCCTATCGGAGGATAATGTTCGTCACACACGCACACTATCTAGGACCGCTCCTATCAGAGGGTAATGTTCGTCACACACACACACACTATCTCGGTCCGCTCCTATCGGAGGGTAATGCTCATCACACAAACACACTATCTAGGCCCGCTCCTATCGGAGGGTAATGTTCGTCGTTTCAACTCCTGCATTCCTGTATGTTTTACTATTCATGACGCACTGTCTTTTCAAATTTCGCTCAAATCGAAAATTCACTCGCCAATCCGAGCGGACGAGTGGATTTGCCGAGGCCTGATTTGAAGGGCTTTGAACATTTCCCTGTAGCAGATGGCGTTAAGGACGCGCTGGCACATACAAAGATAGCTTGGCCACTCCATGTGCTGTATATGATACAATAATGGGGCAGTGTTCACATATATGTTATACATATATTCCATCCCATTTAGGAAGCAACGATGTTTGACTCATATGATGATCAGGGTCCCATATGTCCGTAAGTCATTGTATTGTTTTATTGCAGAGGTCCCTCATAAGACATCATCACCGATACTCCACAGCATTGATGGACAAGGACGCCGTCCTCATAGATATATGCTAAATCAGTTTATGGCCAATTGTATGGAAAGATGCATTTCATCATATGCATTTCATTGTCCATATCCTAGTCCGATGTCAAGCATCAATGCCACACACGTATGCTGGTCCATTAGTTTAGAATGGTAATAAGATCTTAATTATCCGTGTTCTCTATATACATGTACCTATAGCAGCTACAGCTAGCTGCTGTAGAGAGATCACGTGACTTACCTGCGGTGTTCTCATCTAAGACTGGTGTGGGAAAGTATTAGAGAGAGATTCTGATTTTGTTCCACAACCGATGTAAACGTATTTTCATGTTGGGTTGTCACTGTATGAAAATGTATTGTACATATTAACAATTAAAGTATTTGCGGATTGTTCGATAGAGTTCATGACTATAGGCCATGGTGTAACACAATGCGTTTCACTGTACTCCAGCTTATGTATTCAACTTCGAGAACAATTTAATCAATGTTAATTTTCTAGAATTAAAGAAGTCCGAAACGAATACGGCCAAGATGACGGCGTGGTCTACTGCAGATGGATTATATAATTATCCCGGGTACATGCCCTTTGTCGCATTACATTTCACACAGTGGTCGCTAAGATATGTAAAACTATATAGGCGGATGTTGGCCAAAACAGCAGGGGCGCGTCATGTACATCAGGTGCACGTCACGTACAACAGGCGCGCGTCATGTACATCAGGTGCACGTCGTCATGTACATCAGGTGCACGTCACGTACAACAGGCGCGCGTCATGTACATCAGGTGCACGTCACGTACAACAGGCGCGCGTCATGTACATCAGGTGCACGTCACGTACAACAGGCGCGCGTCATGTACATTAGGTGCACATCACGTACAACAGGCGCGCGTCATGTACATCAGGTGCACGTCACGTACAACAGGCGCGCGTCATGTACATCATGTGAACGTCACGTACAGCAGGTGCACGTCACGTACAACAGGCGCGCGTCACGTTAAACAGGCGCGCGTCACGTACAGTAGGTGCGCGTCACGTACAACAGGCGGCGTCACGTACAACAGGCGCGCGTCACGTACATCAGGTGCACGTCACGTACACGCCACATCGTGTTCAGTGATACACTGCAGCAGCTGGAACTGTAGAAATCATCCATAATCCATCTGCCCTGTCTAAGGTGTGGGTGTCATTTAAATAATTCCTTCCCGGTGTCATTTTAAAACGCCAATTTGAAAAACGGGACTAATGTAGTAAATCGCTGTCCGTCCGTTCGTCTGTCCGTCTGATATGCGTTAAAGTTTTTAGAGTACCTATTATATCTGCGTCACTAAGTATTAGTGACATGAAACTTCAATTGTTTATGTTTCAACATCCATATTATTCCATACATTTCATTCCTACTTATGCGGCCTAATATCAAGGTCAAGTTCACTTTCAAGTTTTCAGCTACCTATTATCTCGACTTGAAACTTCATATTATTGTGTATCACCATTTATATTTTCATTCCATATCCAACACATGCGACCCTCATCAAATTTCAAATTCATTATCATATGCGATAACATTTTCTGCTGCCTTTGATTTCGTTTATTCCATTCAGGTCCGCCATCTGTGCGACACCTATCAAACGTATGTTCTGCCATTTCAGATGTCCAGCGTGCTAAGCGAGCCAACTACGGGCAAACACAATCCGATTCGTGTTCTCCGGGAAGCACTCAGACCGGGGTGTGTAAAGGTAGGGCGTAAACTACTGCGCCCTCGCGTCTTGAACAAGGCGGCACAGTCGTGTTTCTTTATCGGATGGGCCGGGATCACGGGCGCGGGAGTGGGCGTCATAATACCGTTCCTGTACGACGGCGCCGCTTGCTGGCTGGCCAGAACTATGCAGACATTCGGCATCTTCTGTTCTCTACAACTGATCGTCAACTGGCTCTGCATTCGGCTGGTCGACTCGAGTTACCGCCCTTCGACACACGGTGCCAAACCGCCAGAATTGTCCATCGGTGAACGCGTTGTGAACCTTCCAGATAACATGGGCAATGGAGATCGCCATGGAAATAACGCCGAGCCTGGTGCACGGAAAGACGCGACGAGAGACAGAGACAATGTGATGTACGTGGCCACGGCAATGCCGGACACGGAACTGCAGCCTCCGACCCGCACGCCTTACCCGTACTTCTCGTGGACGCCATGTTTGTTGTGCAATAGGCTCCGCCCACCCAGGTGTCACCACTGTACGTTGTGTGACAAATGTGTCATGAAGCGTGACCACCACTGCTTCTTCGCCGGCGCCTGTGTCGGCTACAGAAACCTGCGCCATTTTGCTGTATTCATATTCTGGTCCGTAGTATCGACATTCTACGCCGGGGTACACTTCTTGTTGTATTTCTACTACGAACTTCTGGACAATGTCTCCTACGCGGACTTCCTGCTGCCCGTGGCGTTCGTCCGTGCGCTATGTGGCTATATCAGTCAGTACTCGCTATTCATCATAACCATGATGTACATTTTGATAGGGTTCGTGTTTCTGAGCACAAACTTCTTCAACGAGGTCTGTGTTTGGATATCAGAAGGAACGACCTCTTTCGAAGTGGACAACAAAATGACCGTTGTGGACACGCGCGACCTGGCGGGAAAACTGCGGGCCGTGTTTGGATATTACTGGCCCCTAAACTTCGTGGTGCCACTTCATGGTCTATTTGAACCTGTAGATGACCCCGTGCGATGGCCATATATTAAAGCATAGTCACATATGTCCGCCTTCGTCTTTATTGATTATCTTTCAAATAATTATGCAAATGACATGTGACATGAGCAGATAACATTGACTGACTATGACGTAACTATGACAATACATGTATATGTGTGTTGCCATATATACGGTATAGTCCTTTTTATGTGATCGAGGGGTGGATTGTGGCCTAGAATTTATGACACTGGAGTTCAATACCGGAGGTTGCGACATTAATCCCAGCCCTAGGCGTGAAGTAGTTATATCTCTCTGAGCCTTCGGATGATACTTAAAACGGTCCCTGTATAACTTATCATAACATTGGGACGCATTATCCGCCGATACAACATGTATGTTGTGAGCGATTTTTGTGTCGATTCGAAAGAGCTTACAAATTCTTGTGTAAAGAAAGCATAGTGAAAAATCAAGTTCCACAGGCGTATGTTATCAGAACCATGTGTTATTGTCGCGCCCGCTTGCGGAAAGCGCGATATAGTCGGCACTTTGGCGTACGTAGTACGTACGTACGTACGTGTGTCCGGTTAAAGTTTTTGGTTAAGTTGTTTGGTTAAGTTTTTTGGTTAAAGTTTTTGGTTGAGTTCTTTGGTTAAAGTTTTTGGTTAAGTTTTTTGGTTAAGTTTTTTGGTTAAAGTTTTTCGTTATACTATATCTCTGCAACTGCTTTGCCCATTACCTTGAAACTTTACATGGGTATTTATCATCATCTATATTTTCATTCTACCCCCCCCCCCCTCCCGTGCGGCCCCTGTGCCCAATGTCAAGGTCAAATTACTTTGAAGTTTTTGGTTAAGTTTTTTGGTTAAAGTTTTTGGTTAAGTTTTTTGGTTAAGTTTTTTGGTTAAAGTTTTTCGTTATACTATATATCTGCAACTGCTTTGCCCATTACTTTGAAACTTCACATGGGTGTTTATCATCATCTGCATTTTCATTCTACCCCACTCCCGTGCGGCCCCTGTGCCCAATGTCAAGGTCAAATTACTTTGAAGTTGTTGGTTAAGTTGTTTGGTTAAGTTTTTGGTTAAGTTTCGTTAAGTTGGTTGGTTAAGTTGTTTGGTTAAGATTTTTTGTTATACTATATCTTTTTTTAGTGTCCATGCCTCGCCACAAGGCGCGACATGCAAGCCGCGGCCATCTAGTTGTGTAACAAGTGTTGTTCACAGACGCACAAGTACAATACCCATGCTGACTAAACTGGTCATCTATCTAAAACTGGTTTAACTCTGGATACCTGCGTACATGAGTGGTGCCATTTATATAATACACGTGTGTACTTCTGCTTAACAACTCGTTCGCTTCGCTTACTCGTTGTTTACACGGAAGTCGACGTACGCTCGTGTATTATTTCCTGCTATTCAAAATGTACGATGGACTATTAAAAGAAAGGAGACTAAGCCCAGTTGTTCATGAAGTCAGTCAATTAGTTAATAAATATAATAATAACAACAGTCGAGGCAATACCAATACTGTGGTTTCATTAATTTTCCTCAAGGTTCAGTTTTCGTCATTGAGCTGGGTGACGAATTTACATCCTTGAATGAAACCATAGTATACAAGGGGGGGGGTGCATATTTCCATGGAGAAAATCAGTAACACTGATGAATATACCCCTCAAAACTGTAACGCAAGTTAAACTTTAAAACAAATAACAAGCAAACAATTGCATTGAACCTGGTACAGCATGGTGTAGAATGGAAATAATGATGATGACACATACGTATATAAATTGTCAAGCCAATCCGATTAAGTGTTGCAGAGATATAACAAATATAACTTCGAAATTGGCTAAGTCATTTGGCGTTGACCTTGACCACAATAGGTGGGATACATGTATATAGTGAAAATATTGATGAAGACAAAAAGGTAATTGAAGTTCCAAGCCAATCTGACTGAAGGTTGCAGAGATATAACAGATAACAGACAACGTTGACGCAACCGTTGCAAAACTTTGACATATATTTGACATTGACCTGGGTCAGGCTGGCTACATGAGTGACTATTGAATGAAGATATGGATGGTGATAAAGAAGAACATGATATTTCAAGTCAATCGGACTTAGGGTTGCAGAAATAATAGGTAGTTTGAAAGTCACTAAGCTCTTTAAATCCAAGATGGCCGCCGCCCGCCATCATGAACAATATAAAACACAATATTTATGAGATGGAATATTTAGTTAAAGGTACACATGGTAAGACATGTTCACTAATTTCAGCAGACCACACATACTGGAAGTCCTGTTTAGTTTATTAGGTTGGATGTTACCGGGGTTTGAAAAACCAAGATAGTCACCATCTTCCATCAAGATGGCATATAGGCTAAAGTACCAAGTCATGAGTATTTCACATATTTTATCAGTTCACATCTGCTGCAATTGATAATTTGGAGGCTAGTAATGCCTTGACATTCAAGATGGCCGCTGGTTTTTCTAAATCTTAAATGTATTATACATGGGGCAATATAAGTCACAATTACGCAACAAATCTGTATTCTTGCAAATAATGTATAACCTTGCAAACTTATTATTGTTTGGCTGTAAATTATACTTAGTTGTAAATTCAAGATTGCCTCTGTATGCCATGTTGAAAGAAAACATAAACTGCAATAAATCCTAGGCCAAATAAGATGGAGAATCAAATTGTGTAGCTGTTCTTAATGATAGAAGATGGGAGAAACCACAGTAATTAATTATTATTGTTTAATCTTAGGGTAAAATATATTGTGATGGCCACGATCAGCTGTCTTCAAAATCATGCAGTGCTCTACTATTAGGACTATTAGGACTGGTGAACGCAGAAGTACACATTTTTATCCAATCGTGGGTAAATCACGACTCCAAAATGGTGTTATTATTCCATCTTTAAAGGCATACAAATTGCTACTAGTGCTATGTTATTCTAAGGTTACTACATGAGTCCCAGTAAGCTAATGAATGTAGAAGATGTGTTGCTTGTTTGTCTTCCGCTGATAAGTACCAGTCATTTGTTCATCAACTAATCAATGACTGACCGTGATTCTGGGTATTGCTTGCTAGATATTTCTCGCAGGTCGTCCATCATTACTCTGTAAAATGCGTAAGATGAATCTACAACGGCCTAAGATGTGGCCACCTCTAGTGCTATATGTAGTTTGAGTATAAATCAGTTATACCTGAATCCATCTTATATGGCATCTTACCTCTCCAAGCACATAGATGACATGTATGCACAACGTGATTTGTAGAACTACCATGAATGAAGGTTCAGTGGTGGGATAACCACTAATAAATGAAAGAAACAATTACATATTGGTATAAACATATTTTATTAAATAATAATTACATCATTTTCGGTATACAAGCAGTGTAAAGAGGATTACATATTGACATACTCCCCTTCTACACACCGAGTCTGACCATGTTCATCATTACACATATAAACTGTATATGTGTCCCAGCATAAACTGATGTGGAAATATATCTTGATCACTGATTGATGCTTATGAAATACGGACATTTCTATATCACAGACAATGTGACCACAACTCAAATTAACTAACATCAGATATACCCGAATTGTAAATAGGAAATATGATTGCACTATAGGGTTGACAAATCCATAACACCACACTGTTGTGATTCTGACAGCTGATGTAGCACAAATAATTTCTGATCCAGTAACTGAAAAATTTAGACTCGATGATCGTATAGTTACTGAATATATATATGATTGTTTTTTTCTTTTCAGTATGGCAAATACTAAACAGTAACCATTATGGATTGCACAGTAATATTAATATAAATAGGTAGACTAAAGTGAAAGCCAACATTTCCGCGGGGTTGCCGTGCTAAAAATCATCCAACATATCCAGTTAGCAACGTTTAATGCAAAATATATAATTATTGTTATATATTGTTGCCATCTTGAAATTTGGCAATCGTGATAATCTCTATGGTAAACAACATCCCTTAAAGCCAATTTAGAATAACAAAATTAATGATAAATCACATTGTTTGTACATTTACTTATATGCAGTCTCAAAACTATTGTATTTTCAGTTTTTCAAGATGGCATATGGTGGCCATCTTGGATTTCCTGATCCTGATAGCATCCAACCTAAGAAACAGCCCTTCTAGTAGGTGTGGTCTGCTAAATTAGCAAAGATGTCACACCAGTTATACATTTAGCTTAATTTTCCCCACATAAATATTGTTTTATATTGTTTAAGATGGCGGACGGCGGCCATCTCGGATTTCAAGCACTAATAATGTGCAGTATCATGTATTTTTAGATGATGGACGGCAGCCATCTTGGATTTCGAAGACAAAGCTAAGAATTAACCATACCGGCAGTTTTGGCATGATGTAATTATTGGGAAACGACACCTAATTTGTGTTTCTTGCTTATCTCATTATAGAGATAATGCATTTTATATATTTCAAAATGCCGTCGGCGGCCATTTTGAATGTTTTGCTCTAAAATGTTTTCCCATCATTTTTTAAAAATGCATATGAGCTATTTTTTTTCTAAAATGGTTCAAGTTGACAAATCAACAATAAAAAAGGTAGGAACATGATGGTCACGGAATCCCCGGAAATTGCTCTACTAGTAGTCGGACAAACGTGACGTGGACGTCAGATGTTGTAACCCAACATAAAAGTCTGGATTGACGGATCACTATTCGTGAACTGTCAAGACAGGGTGAACACGCTGCTCGGTCCCTCCATAGTGTGATTAAAACATAGAGCTAGATGGATCCCACTGATACTGAACATGGAGCAAGAAGACCATGCGAGATTACAATTGTGCTTGAGTGTTGGAATAATGGACATCTGTACATGTTTGCCAATCGAGTGGTTACAGTCGATGAATCTATTAACACATATATATCGTCGATTGGAGCTGTTAATCCATCATTCATATTCGCTCAATTATTTCCCAGTGTGATTTCCTTTTTTCAATCCCGTTTACGAAAAGCCGCATGAAGGACCCCAGGTCGACGAAGCCAGCTCAATAATGCTATTATTTTGCAACATACACACAACAGTACTGCATGTACTTTCGACAGCTGTCAGGCCATGAAATGTAGCTTTCTTCAAACATAGAACCTGGCAAGTGTGGCATGTCTCGCCCTTGGTTATGTGACTGGAGAATTTGGGATTACGGCATTTGCGGCCCGTTTAGCTTTTGATGTGGCATTGAAGAAGTTTGGGCTCATTACATTTGAGGCCCGTCTAGCTCGTGATCTGTGATTAAAGAAATGTGTCTTATGACATTCGTGGCCATGGAGCTTATGACATTCGTGGTCATGGAGCTTATGACATTCGTGGCCATGGAACTTATGACATTCGTGGTCATGGAGCTTATGACATTCGTGGTCATGGAGCTTATGACATTCGTGGCCATGGAACTTATGACATTCGTGGTCATGGAGCTTATGACATTTGTGGACAGGCTAGATCCTGATCAGTGATTGAAGAACTGGGGCTGATAATATTTGTGGGCAAACTAGCTCCTGATATGTTATTGAAGAAATTGAGCTTACGACATGTATGGGCAAACCAGATCCTGATCTGTGATTGAATAAATGAGGTTTATGACAATCGTGATCAGTCTATCTTCTCTTCGGTGATTGAATAAATAGAGCTTATCACACATGGGGCAAGTCTATCTCCTCATCTGTTACTGGATAAATATGGCTTATAACATTTTGTCACCAATCTATCTCGTGATATGTTACTGGATAAACATGGCTTCTGTAATTTGTGGCCAGTCTAGCTCCTGATATAAATAAATGGGGCTTATTCCATGTGTGGCTAGTCTAGCTCCTGATCTGATACTGGGTACAAAGGGCATTTCACATTTGTGGCCAGTCTAGTATAGTGCCTCGTCTGTTACTTGATAAACAGCGATTATCAAATATTTGACCAGTCTAGCTCCTTATTGTATCCCCCCGGACGAAAGTCGGGGATACTTTAGATTTGACACCGAACATCGTCCGCGTCCGCGTCCGCGTCCGCATCCGCGTCCGCTGCACCCTTTGGAATATTTTCATGAAACTTCACACATGTTTAAATCAAGACTCAATGCGTGTTGTGTGCAAGATAGACAACTCTTTCCTCACTATTTGTTTAGTTATCACCCTTTCCTTTCTCGCATATTGATTTCCCTGTCAATCCAAAACTTGATTACTCTTTGGAATATTTTCATGAAATTTCACACTAGCATACTCCGTTACCCCAATGTGTGTCTAATGCAAGAACGACAACTCTCGGCGCGGGGGGGGAGGGGGGGGATGGGGTGGAGTAAACGAATATCTATATATTTCAGCACTGACCCTACATGTTGCACGAATAGTATTAGACATAAAATCGCCAAAGAACGGAAAAAACATAAGCCGAAGCTGACTTTTCAGTATATTATTAGGAGAAACAAATCCAAACTCCCAATGAATCCCACAGGAGCTTAATCCAGAATTCAAGATGGCGCCCAAAATGGCAGCCATAAATTGAGTAAGCACATACATTTGACTATAATGATCGCACCCACACGTAATATGGCAGCATATCGCTAAGCAATACATATAGTAAGCTCTAACGTTTATCCTTTCAAATATCCAAGATGGCTGTCAAGATGGCCGACAAAATAAGTACAAGTTGTATTTTCTTCACATTTGTTTAATTGATGTTTAAATATCTAGGAGCTACAGTTATGATTATTAAAGCTTCAACAAATTAATATTTGAAATAATACGGTGTCCGAGATGGCCGCCAAAACCTGTTACAATACGTTGTCCAATGTGCATAACAGATGGCCGCATCCCGCATGTTGAATCCGCCGAGGCTTGATAGTCCGAGGGCTTACTGATGGTCCCAATGTGTAGTGATCACATTACTACATGCAAGTGGTTAGATATAAACGGTACTTAAAACGCTTAATTCAAATTCATAAAAAATGTTAACGCAACGTAATTTGACATTGGGTAGCTAGGCCAATTGGATGAACTACAAAATGATAGTATGGATGGTGACAAAACAAAACGTTTCAGATTTCAAGCAGACGCGACTTAGCATTACTTAGACATAACTGATTTGACAACATTAACTTATATTTCGAACTAACTCTCCAACTGGTGTACAAATGTCATTATGAACACAATGTCTCGCTTTCAACAAGTGGGCTCGACAAACAATTGCATTATCTTCTGTCTTTCTTCTGGCTTTACTTATCCACAATATTTATACTTGTGATAACATAAATCATATTGAAATACAACATAGTATGTAAGATATATGTAATTCAATGTGGCCTCCAATATGGCTGCTAATTAATATATGTTATTGTTCAGTAAAAAAACTATGAAAACTTTTAATAAATATCTTCCTTTTACCATATTATTTTATATTGTAGACATAATGTATATAGTTCCTGTGAAATAAATAAGTATTCGTCAGAAAATATGTGTCCTTTTTCCTGGTAACTGTTCCTACGGACTTGCTAATTTTCAGGAACTGCTAATTAATATATGTTATTGTTCAGTAAAAAACTATGAAAAACTTTTAATAAATATCTTCTTTTTACCGAATTATCATTATCTTGACATTTGATGTTTACAACTGACGTTTAAAGAAAGAGTCACTCGTCCGTAGGAACAGTTTTATACTGTCTGACATTCTGTGGGCTGTTGGCGGGAGCATGTTATAGCTATTGTAATGATACTTTACCAGCATTTGGTTATCTTGTATGTGATAGTTGAATCGGGTTATCCACATGGTAAGAGTAGTAAGATTACTGTAATCCAATTACTGTTAGGGCCTCAGACTAAATATATACTGTGTGTTGAGGACCTGGCACCATATCCGGGTATTCTACTTTGTGGGCTGAATATATATATTCTTGATGTAAATATTCTGATATTGGGTTCTCCCATTTACAGGTGATTTACTGGATTTACCCAAGTTGACCAGTGTCTAGAATTACCTTAGCTGTTGACAGGCCGTTTAACACAATTAATCAATGAGCATATCTTCCTAGCATTCTAGCAGTCCAAGAAACACGAGTTTAATGTTACAGTATGTTTGTATATATTTTAGTTTTCCTTGGGGTGTACCGTAAAGTCATACGTCGGATTTATGCATACCACAAAGAGTTGAACCCTGTACCATTTTATACATTTTATGCGGCATTGCATATTGCAACAAAAACAGTACTATTTGATTCAATCATCACTCTAGACATGGAATACATATACATGTATTGATCAATATATATGATCAAATTAATACTGTGGTGGTATGCATATGTAAGACCAGTTCCTGCTGATGTCGATACGTGCAATGTGCCACTTGTTAGAATGGGAATCATGCAGTTAGACGTTCGTTAAATTAGTGTTGATTTTCTAAATATGACCATAATGAATGTCATAGTATAACATAAATGTATAGTTCAAATGGCAATACTCGATCAAGCATGTTTATCCGTGCGAAGGGAACGAGAAACTGATAGCATACTAGTATAAGGTAGCTGCTGCTATCACCGCACATATGAACATGTGAATAGTATGCTACCCATCCCATCACATACCCACATCGATTTCAAAATGTATTTAATTACAACGATTATATTTCATGGTACCTTGAAATTTGGGTTAGACTTCCGAAAAGTATAGGTACTTGTAATAGAAAGTGAATGCGTTTAACGTCTCAGCAACAGCTAATGTCATTTAGGCACGGGGCTTGTGATAGAGAATGCACTGTTGTGTTGTTTAAAAGTTGTTTATAAATTTGCTAGTATGCATATGCCAATTAGTTCTTCCAGGGTTGGTATTATTTCCCGATCATTGGTGGTTATTGAGCCTATTTACCCACTCACGATGTACCAGACCCAAAACAAGTGTGAGTGCATTGAATATAATAAAATGTGTATTAAATGAATGGTAGCGCAACATACCGGTAATAAGACCTGGAGTGCATACATGCAGTTACGAACGTAAGGATGCCTGATAATGCTGCAGAGAACTAACACTACCAATTTGAGACAAGCTTCAAGCATAAATAAATAGAAAAACATGTTTGTTTTCACCACCCTGTGCTGATAAGCCGTATATAGATATAAGTTAGTTTCCGAATTTTTTCTAAATGTGGTGGCCATCTTGAATATCAGTTTACGTAATTCAATTCATTGCGTAGTTTGAATTTCACATTATAACCCATACAACAAGATTCAAATATAGTAATTAGAGTAAATGTTATATATTGTAAAATCAGATTTACGTCATTTTGCGACATTTCTCGAAGTTTAGTGGCCATTTTGAATATCACGTTATATAATATAATAAATAAAGTATGTATTAGATGTATTGCGTAGTTGGAATGTCTCAAAATAACGTCTCAAAATACATTCGAATATATTTATTCCAAATAGTCCCCATGTTTGCTCAGTTTATAGAGTTAAGAGCTGTTGGCGGCCATCTTGGACGCCATTTGGATGGAATTGCTTTTTAAAAAATTGAATTGCTATGGTTCATTAGTCATATTCTGTCTGTTTCGGTATATTTTGTTCTGATTGGTTCAGCGGATTTTGCACTAGTTGAGCATTTTTTTAATTTTGGCGACCATTTTGGACGCCATATTGGTTCCTGGATTAAGGACTGACTATATAGAATATGACCGTTTGTTTCAAATGTAGTGGAATCATACATGTGACTGAATATCTATATAAAGTATATCTGATCCTGTTCTTCTTAGAGTATATTATACAGAGCATGGAGTTGCCATCTTAGTTTGTATATGTTATCGGACAGTTTCACCACTTGGAGGTTTGACACCTTGTGACAAAGTGATGTATTCACCGTCTCTGTACATTTAAATCAATGCATCAACTACACTGGTCGACTACAAGTTACAAGCGTAAATCCCATAATTCAATAGCCGCTTTCCGAAGCAGAGAAAACGGTAATATGATCTGTAGCTCAGCGAGATATATATAGAGCCAGCCAGGTATTGCAGAGAGAGTTCTCCGCAAGTCTTTAAGCTGTAAACCTCGTCCGATAGTTGCATCATTTGTAGTTTAGCTAAATAAAATAGTTTAATAAATGATGGGTTCTGTTTATGCGTTCCGTGCCCAGACAGTGGATTTGATAAGACTTTGTAACATGTGTTAGACTTTGATTGGTGCCGTGACCAGAATATTTTACGAAATATTTTACGAAAATGGTGTTGTCGTGGAACAATTGTGCGAAGTGTGATGTGTAACAGAACAGTGATTGTGAGCCGCTGGCGAAGAATTGTGTAGCACAAGAAAACACCAACAGATCGGTAAGTTGTTTTGCTTATTTGCTACCACACTATGGCTGAACGGGTGTCAGAGCATATTATTCGCCTGCAGGCTGAATTTGTGAAAATGTGTGAAGGAATGGGAACACAAATTAAAGGCTTGTCATCCACTGTTGGTGCTCAGGGCGTGGCCAAGGTTATACCAAGCTTTGATGGGGACGGTAAACAGTTTAAGTCCTGGGTTAAAGAAATTGAAAAGTATGCACAATTCTAATCGCATACCAATCAAGCAAGGGTCCTGTTAGTGATTATCTGAAGCGATATTTTGGTGAAAATCCCAATGCTGAGTGGGATGCAATTAAGTATGATTTGACCGCACGGTTCGCTGATATTGTAGATCCACAGCATGCCTTACTTTTGTTGAGACGTGTCAGACAAAAACCCACTGAGTCAGTTCAGGTGTATGCCGAGAGGTTAATTGCAGTAGGTGAAGATGCATTTGAAGGACAGGCGGCAGATACAGTAGACCGACAGTTAATTTGCAATTTCATTGACGGACTGTGGCAGGACAACCTGAAAATGAGGTTAATGCGGGACAATCCAAAAACGATGAAAGATGCAATTACAATCGCCACAAATGAACAAAACTTACGAAAACGTTTTAATTTACGGACAGGAAGAGACATGAGAATGGACGTACATGACGGGGTACATCAAATGGGTCCTCAACCCATGGAGATTGATCATTTCCGCCACAGGGGCCTACGCTGTTCGTATTGTAATCGAAAGGGGCACCAGATTAACGATTGTTGGGTGCGAAAACAGGGGAATCAGGTTAATGCTGCAAGCATTGTTCAGGGAAAGTCGAGGTCAAAAATGGACGTTAATTGCTATGGTTGCGGAAACAACGGTCATTATGCGAGAGAATGTCCGAGAAATCAAGGGGGGCCCAGATCACAGACATACAGAGAAATGGACATTAGTTGCTATTGTTGTGGAAACAAAGGTCATTATGCGAGAGAATGTCCGAGAAATCAAGGGTGGCCCAGATCACAGACATACAAAGGTCAAAAACCTTTAAACGGGGGTGCTTCCCACATGTAGAGGCCGATGTGGGAAGAAAATTGAGCAAACTCACAAACATTGTTATCTCATTAGCTGGAAAACCGAACTCTTGTCTGATAAAAATACAAAAACGTAAACATAGAGCCTTGTTAGATTCAGGTGCAGAGGTATCACTAATTAATCGTAGGGTATATGAGTCACTAAAAGTCAAGCCTAAATTAACTAACAAGTCATTAAATCGTTCAACAGCTGGGGGAACGCCTTTGTATCTGGATGGGTGTGCCGAACTTAACTTTGAGATAGGGGGATTGCGCATGAGTCATGTGTTTTATGTAGTCAGAAATCTTAGTAGAAACATCATTCTAGGACAGGATTGGCTACGTGCCAGAGGCATCAGAGTCTATCATGATCTTGGCTGTATTCGCGTAAACCAAACATACATCACAATGGTAGAGGATATACATGTAGCCTCAGTTGCCAGGGCAACGCGTAAGACCAAAATTCCTGCTCAATCTGCGCACATATGTACCTGCAAGGTAAGACAAAACCCTAATATCCCGGTAAACGAAATTTACGAGATAAATCCGACAGGTGATGGCTATTTAAGTCGCGAACCAGGGTTAATGTTTCCAAACACTCTCGTAAAAATGAACGCTAATAGACAGATTCAGATAATGTTAGTTAACACCACTAATAAGACACACACCCTAAGGAAAGGTACGCCGTTAGCACGTATTCAGGCTATTTCAGACGCTGTTATCTCTTTAGTAGAAAAAACACTCCCAACGTTGAACCGTAAAATGGATCAAATGTCTGATAAATGCACGCATGAAACTAATTATTTTGAGGAGATAGACACGCCGGAGCATCTGCGAGATAAGGTAATTGGATTGTTGAGCAAAAATAGAGATTTATTTGCAAAAACAGTTGCTGAGTTAAGCCATACAGACACGGTTAAGATGAAAATTGATACTGGTGACGCCCAACCAATTAAGCTAAGACCATACCGAACACAATTAAATAACCGTAAAGTCATAGATAAGGCCGTAAATGAAATGTTAGAAGCAAAAATAATTGAGCGTTCGCGATCGCCTTGGTCTTTCCCAGTTGTTATCGTTGATAAGAAAGACGGTTCCAAGAGGTTTTGTGTGGATTTTAGACCATTAAACAAGGTCACAAAAACAAACAGTTATCCATTGCCACTAATTGATGATATATTAGCACTCCTAGGAAAAGCTAAATACTTCACTTCTTTGGATCTAAAAAGTGGATATTGGCAAGTGTTGATGGATGACAGAGATAAAGAGAAGACTGCCTTTGCGTGTCACAAGGGATTGTTTCAGTTCAATACCATGCCATTTGGGCTTTGCAATGCACCTGCAATATTTCAACAATTAATGAGCGGCGTGTTGGAGGGGTTAGATGAATTTGCGACCGCTTATCTTGATGATATCTTGATTTATTCCGAAACTTTAGAAGAACACATGAGTCACATACAACAAGTATTTGATCGTTTGCGAACACATCAGCTGCGTCTCAAATTAAAGTAGTGTAGCTTTCTCAAGAGCGAAACTAATTACCTTGGGTTCGTTATCAATGAACATGGTATCCAGCCGGAATCCAGGAAAGTAAACGTAATTAAGTCGTTACCTGTTCCAACTTGCGCTAAGGAAGTTCGCAGCTTTATCGGCATGTGTAGCTATTATAGACGTTTTATACCTAACTTCTCAGAGATAGCAGAACCAATTATCACACTAACGAGGAAATACGCGAAGTTTAGATGGAATCCGAACTGCCAATTAGCGTTTGACAAGCTAAAAAACACGCTCGCGTCGATACCGTTGCTAGGATACCCAGACACAAATAAACCGTACATCTTATACACTGACGCTAGTGATAAATGTATAGGTGCGTGCTTAACTCAAAGTGTAAATGACGAAGTAGGGATGGTAGAGAAACCAATCTACTATCTATCACACAGGTTAAGTGATACACAGACCAGGTGGTCTACCATAGAAAAAAAGGCGTTTGCGATATTTTATAGTCTTCAGAAACTCGACCACTATCTTCATAATGCTGAGTTTGTGATAAGAACCGACCATAAACCCTTGAAATACATTCTTGAGTCACCAATGCAGAACAAGAAAATCCAACTATGGGCATTGAGCATAGCAGGCTATAACTGCAGTGTAGAGTACATTGCAGGCACTGATAACTCTGTGGCAGATTTGTTATCACGTGTGCCAATCGAGGCTAGCGCTCAAGACGATTCATGTCTGGAACATCCTGATATCAGTGATAAAACATATCAGATTAACGCAATTAACTCGAATAGGTTCAATCCAAGCGAGTACGCTAGGTGTACCGTTGAGATTGACGATAACCTCCATAAACCTGTAATTGATACAGATTTGGACATGACGGTAGAGCAAGAAAAAGACGATAACATCGTGGAGCTGAAACGTGGGCTGAAAAATGATACGTTATCACGTGCGATTGCCAAGAAACATCTGTTGGTAGTATTACATCTCGAACACGGAAACTGACCCAGTTCTCAGACTGTACGTGCCGGGACATCTCAGGAGCGATGTGGTAACGCAATATCATGACCATAACGGGCATATGGGGGTAGATAAGACTCATGACGCAATCAGACAGAAGTATTACTGGCCCAACCTTTACAAAGAACTGTACACGTACGTTGCGAAATGTGTTACGTGTCAGACACGTAGCTTGACAAAAATCAAACCACCACTACAGGAAACTGACATCCCACCGTACTCGTTTGCTAAAATTGGCATCGATTTATCAGGTCCGTACCCAACAAGTCTGTCAGGTAATAAATACATCGTTGGTTTTATTGACTTATACAGTGGTTATCCGGAGGCCTTCGCTGTACCAGATAAGTGTGCCGACACTATCGCTCATTTGTTAATTGACGAGATATTTAGTAGATATGGATGTCCGTTGGAAATAATTTCTGACAACGGGACAGAGAACATCAATCGCGTTGTCAAGGAAACGTTGGAAGAACTTAACATTCACCATGTTACTACATCATTCTACCACCCACAATCTAATGCAAAAGTTGAACGATTCCATCGCACATTGCATGATATATTATCTAAGAAGCTCAAAGACAATCTAAACACATTGGATTTGCATCTCAATCAAACTCTGGCAGCTTTTCGCTTTAACCGAAATACTTCATCGAAATTTACACCATTTTTTCTGTTATACAATCGTGATGTAGTGCTACCGATAGATACGATTTTGAAACCAAGACGGAAGTACATGGGAGAGGATAGCCATAAAATCGCATTAGAACAACAACACAAATCGTTTTTGTTGGTACATAATCACATGAAACGTGCTAAACGACGCCAAGCAAAATACGCTGATAAGAATAGTAAACTCGTGAATTTTGAAATCGGAGATCCTGTTTACTACCGCAATTTCCAGCGGAAAAGAAAATTAGAAGCGAAACGGAAACCATATTATCGCATTATAGAAATAACTGGTCCTGTTTTATACATCATTAAAAATCAGTTAAGTGGTTCTACATCCAAGGTACACGCAGAACAAATCAGATTGGCTAAGGTAGATGATTGGGAAATTCCTAAAGATAAGGAAGGTAAACCTTTACGAGCAACTAATTATGTAGTTCCACCAATTAACGAATCTGAGTCGGAAAGTGAAGACAGCCACGATAGTGATAATGAACCACTCGCACGTATAGCCGAACGTTATCGCAAAGTTAGAAAAAATAGTATCGATGAAGACGACGTGCCTTTATTTGAGTTAGCACAACGTCCCCGTGAGAAACGAAATAATGAGGGCGTTAGTCAGGATGAAACTGATATGATAACAGACAATGAAAATAATGAGATACCATACGAGCCACCGCTTTATGAATCGGATTCAAATAACACACCTGTTGATTCTGACAGCGATGGTACGTTATCTGCTAGTGAGGAGCAAGAGATGTCTGTTAACGAAATAACTATAGGCAATGAACCAAAGCAATGTACGTCAGCAAATACAACAATTAATAAGGAAACACTGGTAAATGGACACCAGGGACATGTTGAAACAGTTGATAAGCTTTTATCTGTCATATGTGAGTTGATGAGGAAGTAGGCTTCATGTTATGTGTATAACAGTAATAGCCAAATGGTCTATGGTTATAGCGCGTGTAATCCAAATATAGACAAGGCACATTGTAAATGTGTAGGGTAACTATAATGTTGTTTTTCACAAAGTCAATGACATCACAACGGAACGTGCTAACCGATGGTTTCTCGTACTGACAGTGACACGTACCGTACTGGTCGTGTTAATCTGTGGCGAACTAACACGTATCAACAACCAGACATGTTGGCAACATATGACTTAGAAACTGATGTATTCTTAATTGACAAACAACGGAACAACTACGTATTACTGACGTCAGAGGAAATTGACATGTGTTCAAATCCACATACTAAATGGTGTGCCGTGTCTTCGCCTGTGATGCCAGTAAATCTAGCAAATACGTGCTTGATTAATCTTTTTATGAGATCTGATATAGCAATTCAAGATAATTGCCAAGCAACCGTTACAACAAAGAACAAATTACCGATGGCAAAACATCTGATCGGGCAAACATGGGTAATCGCATCCAACACAAATCTGAGGTTTTCATTAACGTGCAATGATAGGCATATGGATGACGTCATAGTTCATTATCCATTGGATGTTATCCAACTATCTGACAAGTGTGTTGCTTCAAACAAGTATTTCACGTTAGAAGCACCATATGTAATCAATGCCTCTGTGAAACTGAGTAATAACGAAATTGATTTATTACGCGAAGTCAACTGGACCAGCAGTTTAGTCTGGGCACCTTATGTTAAGATTTTTCCTGAATTCCCTAAATTGATATTACCTGATACATTAGATGATATCAAAGAATTCCCATTGGATACACTTATTGATGAGCTACAAGCGGTTAAGGAAATCAATGTTAAGAAAGGTAACACCTGGCCTCTATGGGCTTACTTGACATTAATCGTGGGTGGTCTAAGCCTTGTTTTGTCATTGAGTATAAACTTATTTGCCTATGCATCCAAAATTCAAACAAGCCTCTGCCTGTCAATGCCAATAATGTGTGAATGCAATGACGTAGAACAACCAAGGGTCAATGAACCGGAGGTGCCAGCGGTCACGTGCGTGAGCCGACAAAGTTGTTCGAAGAGAGATCATGATACCTCTACGCTGGCGGGAGCAGATGACGTCACGATGGAACGTCTGTATCCGGTACTCGAGAAGATTACACGGCTATAAATAACATTTCCTGCAAAGAGAAGATGAATTTATAGAGCTGCAGCAGTGTAAATAGTATTTCCACGTGGATGTATATTGGACAAATATACGTATATATGTGTGACTTATATTGGACCTATATTCTAACTTTATTGTCAT
Source organism: Conchocele bisecta (assembly GCA_029237695.1). Taxonomy (NCBI): domain Eukaryota; kingdom Metazoa; phylum Mollusca; class Bivalvia; order Lucinida; family Thyasiridae; genus Conchocele; species Conchocele bisecta. The sequence goes on from CM055273.1 coordinate 8,901,795, forward strand.
GTCGTGTATTGGAGCTTGAACTAAAATACACGTACGAGGGGACATGTATATTCCCTCGGTGTTGATGTTGAACTATAGAACGGCGCATTCAATAAATTGGATTTATTGATTTATGGAATGACTTATAAATACATGTGTAATTGATGTTGTAATTGCATTCTATGGAATTTACGTATCTGAGGAGCAGACGAAGATATGCTGACATAGGCGTCTGCATTAAACAATGTTATGTTTCTACACCACGTCATGGGGATGTTGTGTGCCATAACGGGAACAACTGAGATCGAATGGACAACGAACAACAGCTGTTCCATTCATCACGTGTCGTGACGTCATACGTGAAGCAGCAGCGATCTACGATTTGACAGAGCGTATGCCCACCGGGCCGTGTTATGTATAACTTCTAGATCATCCGAATGTTAACTGTAGGTTCCTGTTATCGACCAGATCATCCGACTGTTAATATCAGGCTCCTGTTGTTATCTCCCAGATCGTCCGACTATTATATGCAGGTTCCTGTACTATACGGTGTGCCACAATATAGATTAAATATGGCATCTATTTTATCTAATAGATCGTCCGACAGTTAAATGCAGGCGGCGGTAACCTGTTGCTACAGGCCTGGCCTGGCCTGGCCTGGCCTGTGGAATAATCGCGCGCGTTCGCGTTACGGTAAAAATAATATAACATTGATTTACCTGTCTTAGACACGGCTAAGCAGAGCAACAACACACCAATTGGTAACCATGGAAACAAAACGTAGAGCTATATACCTCACCACGTCACGGTGACGTATACCGTTGGAACTTATTGTATGAATGGAATGCCACATAACAGCTGATCGAGGAAGTGCTGACGTCACCACATGAAACACTAACTGTACTACCAGGCTGCGGAATACGTGTGGTATCCATGACAACGGATAGCTCGCTATTTACCTGTAGAGAGCTCCGGCGTGCTGTGAAATTGGACACTTTTATACGCTGAATTCCACCAGCCAGAAATACCATCGTGCTAGACAGGCGTGGATTTATACATGGTCGTTTGCAGACTACATCGTGGATCGCCACGATTTATATAAACAATGAGTTTTGGTCTTAACTATGATCCTAGGATTAAGTCATGTGCATACAATATTCCGTTTATATTGTTAGATGTTTAGAGACAATTTTCACATGCCTTGAGCTACATTCATTGCAAATTCAGTATGTACTAGTATCAATGAACTTGACTGGGATTATGTAGCAAGAATTCACACCATATGGCTTTATACCCAGTGTTATACATTTCTAAATATTTCTTCCTTTAACATTATGCACTATGCTGATAATTTTAAATCTGGGATCTACCCATATTTAATCTTGTCGGGGAGGTGTGACAAAGTGATGTATTCACCGTCTCTGTACATTTAAATCAATGCATCAACTACACTGGTCGACTACAAGTTACAAGCGTAAATCCCATAATTCAATAGCCGCTTTCCGAAGCAGAGAAAACGGTAATATGATCTGTAGCTCAGCGAGATACATATAGAGCCAGCCAGGTATTGCAGAGAGAGTTCTCCGCAAGTCTTTAAGCTGTAAACCTCGTCCGATAGTTGCATCATTTGTAGTTTAGCTAAATACAATAGTTTAATAAATGATGGGTTCTGTTTATGCGTTCCGTGCCCAGACAGTGGATTGGATTTGATAAGACTTTGTAACAACCTACAGCAAATAATATGACAGAAAATCTAATCAAATTTGGCGCAATACGTCCCACATATATAGGATATATAGGATAAATATTATTCCAGCAGACTACACAAAAAGGTAGATATCTGAGAATGTCTACCATCAGTCACAAAATATACAATGGGCATGTTTTCAATATGCAAAATGTCAAACTGATGCACTGTCTATTATTAGAAGTGCATCTGCCACAGGTAAAACCCGTATTTACTCGCATAGCAGGCAAGTAGACAGTAGTGTCAATACACTCAGATAACTGCTTACAAGCCATTGGATTCGATAAAGTATGTATGGTATTACAGGTATATATCTACAGCACTGTGTATTGTTCTTACTGTTACACACGTCAGTCTGTACCGAATTCTCAAACATTTTAACAAAGGGTCAACAAACCCTTCAGACATCAGACTTTGTATATAGATTTATGAAAACAAGGCATAGATTACTCTAGTCAGATATCTCCCCATCATGTTGCACCAAATTGTATTCATGTGTTTGTCATATTATTAGCTGTATGTGTCAAACGCAATAAGAGGTACGGCTGGCTGATGACTTTTACACGCTAAGATGGCCGACATGGATATGCACTGCAGTGTAGGATATTGTAAGAAGATAATGTTCGCATGTATGTTATGCTTATATCCCATCACATTTACGAAGCAATTATGCATGAATCATAGATGATCAGGGGTCCCACGGGTCATTAAGCTCCAGTGGGATTCATGGGGAGTTTTGATATGTTATTGAAATTGTGGGATACATTTGTGGGATATTTTTCGTACAAGCATGAAACTTCGCATGTGTGTAGACCACGGCTGTCCTGTTGAGTTATACTATGGAGCCATCTCGAAATACGCCTATGGGAAGTGTGTCATCATCCAATTATATACAGTTCGGGATATCCAAGTGTCATTGTTTCCACAACAGATTGTAATACCTTAAATTCATTGTCAACGAGTTGCAGTCGGGTAGAACATGTATTACAGTTAGGGTAGATGTCCTTTATACCCGACCTACAAGAGTTACAGGTCGGTAGAACATGTTACAGTTAGGGTAGATGTCCCTTCTACATGAGTTACAGTCGGGTAGAACATGTGTTACAGTTAGGGTAGATGTCCCTTCTACATGAGTTACAGTCGGGTAGAACATGTATTACAGTTAGGGTAGATGTCCCTTCTACATGAGTTACAGTCGGGTAGAACATGTGTTACAGTTAGGGTAGATGTCCCTTCTACATGAGTTACAGTCGGGTAGAACATGTATTACAGTTAGGGTAGATGTCCTTTATACATGAGTTACGGTCGGGTAGAACATGTGTTACAGTTAGGGTAGATGTCCTTTATACATGAGTTACAGTCGGGTAGAACATGTGTTACAGTTAGGGTAGATGTCCCTTCTACATGAGTTACAGTCGGGTAGAACATGTATTACAGTTAGGGTAGATGTCCTTTATACATGAGTTACGGTCGGGTAGAACATGTGTTACAGTTAGGGTAGATGTCCCTTCTACATGAGTTACAGTCGGGTAGAACATGTGTTACAGTTAGGGTAGATGTCCTTTATACATGAGTTACAGTCGGGTAGAACATGTGTTACAGTTAGGGTAGATGTCCCTTTATACAGATACAGTCTGAGTGTTACAGTTAGGGTAAGTCCCTTCTACATATTACGGTCGGGTGAACATGTGTTACAGTTAGGGTAGATGTCCCTTCTACATGAGTTACGGTCGGGTAGAACATGTGTTACAGTTAGGGTAGATGTCCCTTCTACATGAGTTACAGTCGGGTAGAACATGTGTTACAGTTAGGGTAGATGTCCCTTCTGCATGAGTTACAGTCGGGTAGAACATGTGTTACAGTTAGGGTAGATGTCCCTTCTACATGAGTTACAGTCGGGTAGTACATGTGTTACAGTTAGGGTAGATGTCCCTTCTGCATGAGTTACAGTCGGGTAGAACATGTATTACAGTTAGGGTAGATGTCCCTTCTACATGAGTTACAGTCGGGTAGAACATGTGTTACAGTTAGGGTAGATGTCCCTTCTGCATGAGTTACAGTCGGGTAGAACATGTATTACAGTTAAGGTAGATGTCCTTTATACATGAGTTACAGTCGGGTAGAACATGTGTTACAGTTAGGGTAGATGTCCCTTCTACATGAGTGACAGTCGGGTAGAACATGTGTTACAGTTAGGGTAGATGTTCTTTATACATGAGTTACGGTCGGGTAGAACATGTGTTACAGTTAGGGCAGATGTCCGTTCTACATGAGTGACAGTCGGGTAGAACATGTATTACAGTTAGGGTAGATGTCCCTTCTACATGAGTTACAGTCGGGTAGAACATGTATTACAGTTAGTGTAGATGTCCCTTCTACATGAGTTACGGTCGGGTAGAACATGTGTTACAGTTAGGGTAGATGTCCCTTCTACATGAGTTACAGTCGGGTAGAACATGTATTACAGTTAGTGTAGATGTCCCTTCTACATGAGTTACAGTCGGGTAGAACATGTATTACAGTTAGTGTAGATGTCCCTTCTACATGAGTTACGGTCGGGTAGAACATGCATTACAGTTAGGGTAGATTTCCCTTCTACATGAGTTACAGTCGGGTAGAACATGTATTACAGATAGGGTAGATGTCCCTTCTACATGAGTTACAGTCGGGTAGAACATGTATTACAGATAGGGTAGATGTCCCTTCTACATGAGTTACGGTCGGGTAGAACAAGCATTACAGTTAGGGTAGATTTCCGTTCTACATGAGTTACAGTCGGGTAGAACATGTATTACAGTTAGGGTAGATTTCTCTTTTACACGAGTTACAGTCGGGGTTTGAACAGATTCGATAGGGTATGTCCCCTTCTACATGATTACAGTCGGTAGAACAGTGTTACATTTAGGGTATTTCCCTTCACATGATTACATCGGGTAGAACAGTGTTACAGTTAGGGTATGTCCTACATGAGTTACGGTGGGTGAACAGTACAGTTAGGGCAGAAGTTCTATGTACCGTCGGGTTGAACAGTTACAGGGTAGGGTAGATGTCCCTTACTACATGAGTAACAGTCGTGTAGGACATGTGTACAGGGTAGGGTAGATTTCCGTCTACATGAGTTACAGTCGGGTATTACATGTGTTTACAGTTAGGGTATGTTTTCTTTATACATGATTACAGTCGTAGACAGTGTTAACAGGTAGGGCAGATTGTTCCCTTCTACATGATTACCGTCGGGTAGAACATGTGTTTACAGTTAGGGCAGCATGTCGGGGTACTACATGATTAACCGTCGGGTAGAACATGTGTTACAGTATTAGGGTATTGCGTATACAATGAGTGACAGTCTGGGTAGACATGTACAGTTAGGGCAGATGTTCCCTTCTACATGAGGGTGAACAGTACGGGTAGAACATTGTGTAAAACTACAGTAGTTATGTCCCTTCTACATGAGTACAGTCGGGTAGAAACATGTGTTACAGTTAGGGTAGCTGTCCCCTTCTACATGAGTTACAGTCGTAGAACATGTGTTACAGTTAGGGTAGATGTCCCTTTTACATGAGTCTACAGTCGGGTAGAACATGTTTACAGATAGGGTAGATTTCTTCTACAAGACTTACTAAGTCGGGTACCAGCATGTAGTATAGGGTAGATGTCCCTTCTACATGATTAGATAGATTTAGGTAGGGTAGATGCTTCTTTTAAACATTGAGTTAACAGTAGTATGTACAAGTGTAGATTATACAGGAGTTACTGGGTAGTTGACAGTTATAAGACATAGTATAAATAGATATTAGTTTTAATGTAGATGTCCCTTCTACATGAGTATTACGTTTTAGTGACAGTAGTGTTTACATTTTGGGTAGATTATGGTTAGAACAGTGTTAGATAGATTTCCCTTCTACATGAGTTACAGTCGGGTAGAACATGTATTACAGATTAGGGTAGAATGTCCCTCTACATGATTACAGTCGGGTAGAACATGTATTACAGATTAGGGTAGATGTTTTCTACATGAGTTACGGTCGGGTAGAACAGCATAACGTTAGGGTAGATTTCCGTTCTACATGAGTTACAGTCGGGTAGAACATGTATTACAGTTAGGGTAGATTTCTCTTCTACTGAGTTACCAGTCGGGTTTAGAACATGTATTACAGATAGTAGATGTCCCTTTCTACATGAGTTTAACGTCGGGTAGAACAAGTGTTACAGTTAGGGTAGATTTCCCCGTTTCTACATGAGTTACAGTCGGGTAGAACATGTGTTACAGTTAGGTAGATGTCCTTTATACATGAGTTACAGTCGGGTAGAACATGTGTTACAGTTAGGGCAGATGTCCCTTCTACATGATTTACCGTCGGGTAGAACATGTGTTACAGGTAGGGCAGATGTCCCTTCTACATGATTTACAGTCGGGTAGAACATGTGTTACAGTTAGGGTAGATGTCCTTATACATGAGTTACAGTCGGGTAGAACATGTGTTACAGTTAGGGCAGAGTCCCCTTCTACATGAGTAAGTCGGGTAGAACATGTGTTCAGTGGGTAGATGTCCCTTTGCTAACATGAGTTACAGTAGGGTAGAACATTTTGTGGGTTAACAGTTAGGGTTAGGCTGTCCCTTATACATGAGTTACAGTCGGGTAGAACATGTGTTTACAGTTAGGGCAGATGTCCCTTTTACATGAGCTACAGTCGGGTAGAACATGTATTATAACATGATTTACCGTCGGGTAGAACATGTGTTACAGTTAGGGTAGATGTCCGTTATACATGAGTTACAGTCGGGTAGAACATGTGTTACAGTTAGGGCAGATGTCCCTTCTACATGAGTGACAGTCGGGTAGAACATGTGTTACAGTTAGGGTAGATGTCCCTTCTACATGAGTTACAGTCGGGTAGAACATGTGTTACAGTTAGGGTAGCTGTCCCTTCTACATGAGTTACAGTCGGGTAGAACATGTGTTACAGTTAGGGTAGATGTCCCTTTTACATGAGCTACAGTCGGGTAGAACATGTATTATAGTTAGGGTAGATGTCCCTTCTACATGAGTTACAGTCGGGTAGAACATGTATTACAGTTATGGTAGCTGTCCCTTCTACATGAGTTACAGTCGGGTAGAACATATATTACAGTTAGGGTAGATGTCCGTTCTACATGAGTTACAGTCGGGTAGAACATGTGTTACAGTTAGGGTAGATGTCCCTTCTACATGAGTTACGGTCGGGTAGAACATGTGTTACAGTTAGGGTAGCTCTCCCTTCTACATGAGTTACAGTCGGGTAGAACATGTATTACAGTTAGGGTAGATGTCCGTTCTACATGAGTTACAGTCGGGTAGAACATGTGTTACAGTTAGGGTAGATGTCCCTTCTACACGAGTTACAGTCGGGTAGAACATGTATTACAGTCAGGGTAGATGTCCCTTCTACATGAGTTACAGTCGGGTAGAACATGTATTACAGTTAGGGTAGATGTCCATTCTACATGAGTTACAGTCGGGTAGAACATGTGTTACAGTTAGGGTAGATTTCCCTTTTACACGAGTTACGGTCGGGTAGAACATGTGTTACAGTTAGGGTAGCTGTCCCTTCTACACGAGTTACAGTGTCCGTTATACATGAGTTACAGTCGGGTAGAACATGTATTACAGTTAGGGTAGATGTCCGTTCTACATGAGTGACAGTCGGGTAGAACATGTATTACAGTTAGGGTAGATGTCCGTTCTACATGAGTTACAGTCGGGTAGAACATGTGTTACAGTTAGGGTAGATGTCCGTTTTACATATGTTACAGTCGGTAGAACATGTGTTACAGTTAGTGTAGATGTCCCTTCTACATGAGTTACAGTCGGGTAGAACATGTGTTACAGTTAGGGTAGTCTCTTCTACATGAGCTACAGTCGGGTAGAACATGTGTTACAGTTAGGGTAGATGTCCCTTCTACATGCGTTACAGTCGGGTAGAACATGTGTTACAGTTAGGGTAGATGTCCCTTCCACATGAGTTACAGTCGGGTAGAACATGTGTTACAGTTAGGGTAGTCCCTTCTACATGAGCTACAGTCGGGTAGAACATGTGTTACAGTTAGGGTAGATGTCCGTTTTGCATATATTACAGTCGGGTAGAACATGTGTTACAGTTAGGGTAAATGTCCGGGTAGAACATGTGTTACAGTTAGGGTAGATGTCCCTTCCACATGAGTTACAGTCGGGTAGAACATGTGTTACAGTTAGGGTAGATGTCCGTTCTGCATGAGTTACAGTCGGGTAGAACATGTATTACAGTTAGGGTAGATGTCCCTTCTACCTGAGTTACAGTCGGGTAGAACATGTGTTACAGTTAGGGTAGATGTCCCTTCTACAGGAGTTACAGTCGGGTAGAACATGTATTACAGTTAGGATAGATGTCCCTTCTACACGAGTTACAGTCGGGTAGAACATGTATTACAGTTAGGGTAGATGTCCCTTCTACCTGAGTTACAGTCGGGTAGAACATGTGTTACAGTTAGGGTAGATGTTCCTTCTACATGAGTTACAGTCGGGTAGAACATGTGTTACAGTTAGGGTAGATGTCCCTTCTACACGAGTTACAGTCGAGTAGAACATGTGTTACAGTTAGGGTAGATGTCCCTTCTACATGATTTACCGTCGGGTAGAACATGTGTTACAGTTAGGATGGATGTCCCTTCTACATGAGTTACAGTCGGGTAGAACATGTGTTACAGGTAGGGCAGATGTCCCTTCTACATGATTTACCGTCGGGTAGAACATGTGTTACAGTTAGGGTAGATGTCCGTTATACATGAGTTACAGTCGGGTAGAACATGTATTACAGTTAGGGTAGATGTCCGTTCTACATGAGTGACAGTCGGGTAGAACATGTATTACAGTTAGGGTAGATGTCCGTTCTACATGAGTTACAGTCGGGTAGAACATGTATTACAGTTAGGGTAGATGTGCCTTCTACATGAGTGACAGTCGGGTAGAACATGTGTTACAGTTAGGGTAGATGTCCGTTTTACATATGTTACAGTCGGTAGAACATGTGTTACAGTTAGTGTAGATGTCCCTTCTACATGAGTTACAGTCGGGTAGAACATGTGTTACAGTTAGGGTAGTCCCTTCTACATGAGCTACAGTCGGGTAGAAAAACATGTGTTACAGTTAGGGTAGATGTCCCTTCTACATGCGTTACAGTCGGGTAGAACATGTGTTACAGTTAGGGTAGATGTCCCTTCCACTTGAGTTACAGTCGGGTAGAACATGTGTTACAGTTAGGGTAGTCCCTTCTACATGAGCTACAGTCGGGTAGAACATGTGTTACAGTTAGGGTAGATGTCCGTTTTGCATATATTACAGTCGGGTAGAACATGTGTTACAGTTAGGGTAAATGTCCGGGTAGAACATGTGTTACAGTTAGGGTAGATGTCCCTTCCACATGAGTTACAGTCGGGTAGAACATGTGTTACAGTTAGGGTAGATGTCCGTTCTGCATGAGTTACAGTCCGGTAGAACATGTATTACAGTTAGGGTAGATGTCCCTTCTACCTGAGTTACAGTCGGGTAGAACATGTGTTACAGTTAGGGTAGATGTCCCTTCTACATGAGTTACAGTCGGGTAGAACATGTATTACAGTTAGGGTAGCTGTCCCTTCTACACGAGTTACAGTCGGGTAGAACATGTATTACAGTTAGGGTAGATGTCCCTTCTACCTGAGTTACAGTCGGGTAGAACATGTGTTACAGTTAGGGTAGATGTTCCTTCTACATGAGTTACAGTCGGGTAGAACATGTGTTACAGTTAGGGTAGATGTCCCTTCTACACGAGTTACAGTCGGGTAGAACATGTGTTACAGTTAGGGTAGATGTCCCTCCCGATGAACATGCGTTACAGTCGTCATTTATTAAATCATTGATACGAACGTATGCACGCAGCTGATACTCCCATCATTAGAAATACACATGCTATTGTAATATGTGATAACATTTGGGCCCATTACTAGTTCTATTATATGTCAACGACGTAATTCAGATTGACATCTACTAAGCATTGTTCGACTGTTTGCTGACGACAGTTGTCCTTTTCCTCGACATATGTTGACGATCTAGAGGGCATAATAAATCATGATCTGCACATTATTTCTGTCTGGGCTAAACAATGCCATGGTTGGTTAGTTTCAATCCGAACAAGACTGAAGCAATGCTCTTAACATTAGGACAACTTGATCGACCCTTAAACTTAATATTTCAGAACACGTCCATAACATTTATTCACGATCATAAGCATATGGGATTAACACGAACAATAACGGAAAATGGCATCTACATATACAAAATATAATTACATGTCATTCATCTACGAGAGTATTGGGCATAATGTGTAACCTAAAAATAAATATATATCTTATTTGAGACCTATTCTAGAAATAATCTCAGAATGAAACCGTGAGAATAAGTACATGTAACAGGTTTAATACAGCCAGTATCACTCGAAATCTTAAGGCAATAGGTTGGATGGCAACTGGTGTCTGTTCAACGTAGTATCCAAAAGTGTTCGATCATGTACAAAGCCAACAATAATCAAGTACCTAGTTATATGTCTAACTTAATTCCGCCTACTGTTAATATTACAGCTCGATACAATCTTAGAAATCAATTTGATTTACATGTCGCCACTACACGACTGGAAATAGACAAACAATCAGTTATACCATCTTCAGTACAACACTGGAATGAAACTGATCCGTTGCTGAGAAATGTAGATAGTCTTAGACACTATATATTATACTCGATATAATATACCACCATATGTGTTGGAGGGAGATCCATTTTTATCCGTTATGCATGCAATAATTCGAAATAATTGTAGTAGTCTTAATTGTGATCTTTGAAATAACCATACCAGAGAAAATCCCTACTGCGAATGTAGTGAAGTTGTAGAAGATGCAGAATACTACTTTTATGAATGTAATAAATAGCATGCGCAACGTCAAATTGTACGCTAATCACTGCCACAAATTTATCCTCTAAACGCGAATATGCTTTTGCATGTCATGTAACCCGAAGAAAACTACACGTGCAATACTATTATTTGTAAAGCTGTACACGACTGTTTATGAAGATGCAGAATACTACTTCTATGAATGTAATAAATAGCATGCGCAACGTCAAATTGTACGCTAATCACTGCCACAAATTTATCCTCTAAACGCGAATATGCTTTTGCATGTCATGTAACCCGAAGAAAACTACACGTGCAATACTATTATTTGTAAAGCTGTACACGACTATATTAAAACTACAAACATATTTGAGTAACACCATTGGTGGATGCCTGGGACTCAAGCCATATCGGATGCTTCTCCCATTTTCCAACATCATCCTCTACCACCTGAACACTGAAATCAACTGCAGTACATATCTGTCGATGAATTACCTTCTATATTACATATGTACATTGTGGCACATGACTTTTTCCTTCTTTCTCCAAATCTCTCTCAATATACCCCCTTTTATTCACGTACATTCTACGAACATGGTTATTTATCTGTACCTATATACATATACCTGTATACTTATCGCCATTGTTGTTAAATTGCTGTATTGTTGTAATACTCGGGTAAGGGCTGTAACTAATGTTGTCAGAAGTTGTAGCCCAAACCCATTGTACGTACATGCCATAAATTATGTTTAAACTAAGATAGCCTAATCACTCACAGAAAAACACACATAGACGCATTCTCTATGACGGAAAGTCATTACAAAATTCAGGATTCTCTAAGAGAGGATTCTGGAGAAAAGACCTATCAACTGCTGAAACGTATGACTTGTACAAATTGAAGTGTGTAGATCATGGACTGAACCCTGCATCTTTATAATTACATATCAACAGACTTTGCATAATGTGTACAACTATCTTTTTCACAAACCTAAAGAGGATTGTTGTGACGCATGTATTGCCTATAATGAAAAGGAAAAGGCAAATATGTTGACGACACCTACTGATACAGAAATATAACAAAGTCATTACAATCGAATGAATTAAAGGACTGGTAAGAAAAAGAAAATTATAAACAGATAAACAAGACTGACCAGTCAGTCTTTACAGCAATTTAGCATGCCATGTGATACTGTGAATTCAGTCAATTGAGATTTACCATGACAATTAATTCACAAAAACTGTGATTGTTGCCGTGATTGATTTCGCTATGGTGTATTGCAACGGGACTAGGGAGTGCATAAACTAGTTTAATTTTAAGAACTTTTATTAACTAAGAACCAGTTCGAACTAATTGCACAAGCCACGTGGCCATATATATACCCGCGGACGCGTCTGCGTCCGCATACGCATCCGTGTCCGCAAATGCGTCCGCGTCCGTGACAATATCAATGTAATTGTTGATGTATTCTATATACGACCGAGTGAAGATTGAAGGTGTCAGTGGCAGAGGTCGTAATAAATTACGAACATATAAACTATTTAAGCAAAGTGTTGCCGTTGAACCATACTGCAGATTAATTTTGCAACTTAAACACAGATCGGCTTTCGCTAAATTCAGAAATTGCGTGGCACCTTTAAGGATAGAGACAGGTAGATATGAAAATCTAATACGTGAACGGGTATGTCCGTTCTGTAACAATGCAGTTGAGAATGTAATGAATACAAGACAATTAGATATAACTTGTTTGAGAAGGCTACCAATATTTGTCCTACTTTTATGTCCTTCTCAGACACAGACAAGATGATATATATTTTCCAACAAGGATATGATTAGAGTAAGTGCCAAAACCTGTTTTAGTATTTTACAGAAAAGAAACAGTATTTTGTATAGATAATGCAAATACATGTATTAGTCTGCAATTAATATGTTCGTACATTCGTTCTCATGCTTCGCCATGAGACCCATGTGTTTTAGGAGAAGCCATTGTTAATCAGTTGGTTGTTGATCTGATCAACAGCGATAATGGATTTGTTATTATATTTTAATTGCACAATTTGCGCGTACACGTGCTGTAACCATAACACTGCGTCTGCTTTGTTGTCATTGAAACAAATGTATATAAGCAAATATTAATAAGCCGTTTATTTGTATTAATGTTTAGACATTGAATTAATGTCAAGATTAACGATGGCTCCTCAATTTTTATTTTTTTCTTGTGTATTTTGTATGTTTAACAAATGTATGTTGTGTATGTTTTATTGGAACAAGGTGATACAATGTATATAGTATCTTATAATTCTAATTTAGAATGGCAATGTTGTACTTGACTGTTTTACTTATGAGTTTGTGTGTGTACGTTGATGAGACTTTAATAAAGATTTATACTATATATATTACTCGTAAAAACGCGAGAAATTTATCTGCGGTATGACAAGATGTTCCATCACGTTAAAGTTCGTGAAAGTTGCCCATTTCAGCAAACTTGGTGGTGTTGCTTGGGCAACAAATCGATTCGATTTGCTGGGAGGTCTCTACCGTTCGTTAACAGTATCAACATATTCAAGATGGCCGCCATGGAAGCATCAATATTTGATGAATGAAAACAAATAGGCACTTGGATCTTGATCGGACGGACGCAGAAAAACATCTGGATACCACGTATTAATTTTAAACATGGATGGAAGCTATCAAATCCATATGAATCCAAGATGGACAATATTCATCAATATCAGGCAGCGTTATCTACACTGTGGTGAACCATATCTTGGAACTAAGCTACATATTAACATATTAGTTTCATTTTCATCTGAGATATGATATTAAAATATAGATCAATATTTACGCTCTTCTTAAAGGTCACATTACAAAATATCAGTTATTTTCTTCAAAACGCTCTAAAAACAACAACGGCGACCATAATAACCGATTTCCGGTTCGTTTGTATTTTCGTTATATTGAGATTTCTCATATCGCACCTTATCTGACACCTATACAGAGCCATGCAATGAATTGGTCATCGCTTATCTCTCTTGTTACTGCGATCTACTGGCGCGAGGTGGCGCTGTAAAAATAACCGCCAGTGGCGTAGCCAGGCATACGCACGTACGCACGAGAAAAAATAAAAAAAAAAGTTTATTTTTCGAAATATGCAATAAAATCTTGGGGTGGTGGGGGGTTGCTATTGAGTCTGGAACAGAACGCATTTTGTATCAAACGTACATGTCGATTACAAACAAATGGTGCCGTAAATAATGCAGGAAAACGCGTTAGATAGGATCTCCGTTTCCAAAAAAATCAGGGGGGGGGCATGCCCCCGGACCCCCCTAGCACTCTCCCTCACTTCGCTAGGTCGACGAGTGAGCCATTTGATGTGTGCGTATCAGAAATTTGTCCCTGCCTACGTCCCTGACCGCTATGACGTAGCAGTAGTACAGCTTACCTCATTGGTGGATGAAGGTTTCTTATATACTATCGTTTGGATTTACGGACATCATTTATTTGTTGCATAGTTTCTTCATTGTTGTCGTTTAATATATACGTTAATCGTTAATTTTCCCTTCGCCTAGTTATACTTGGATTATTTATACGTTGGTTGCAATCGTCGGACTATCTGTGCGGAAGTCGGTTGTATTTCACGGTCAAACAGACAGCAGAGCCAGAATGAGAAAAAAATGTGAAATTAAATGTTATATTTCTAATTTATTTTTGCAAAATGCTAATCTCCGACATTTCGTAAATTGATTCTGCAATGCTTTGCATAATGTTACTTCAGCATACATGTGTGTGACATATGGGAGACTAGAAGCAGATGGCGTCTCAAGGCACCCCTATTTTTATGTGCAAGTCTACAAAATACTGACTGTGGTCTAGTCTAAATTGGTATAGCTAGGCAGCCTGTGCCTACATGTAGGACACAGTCAACTTATGAATAATATGGATGGTAAACCAGTCCTGGTACAGCTTAGCAACAAGGAGTAAATTCTCAGGACAACGGCATTGATTGTTATTATTACGACAGTGAGATAAATAAAATAGATGCTGCAGGAAAGGTATGTCTGTGCCAAACATTTTATTATATTATTTGCATGCTCTACACATGCAGGTTAATTTTGTTCTGTGTGCGACTTGATGTGGGGGTGAGATAGAGATTTCGAAAATGAAAGTAGACGGTTCCGTCAAAAAAGGGGAAATAACTTTGGAAATCAACCCGCATGACCCCGTGTTTGGCATGGATCTAGAACCGGCTTAGGTCGCTGACTCCAGGAATGGAAGTAACCAAATTTATTTTGTCGCAGGTACTTTTCGATTGTCATGTTTGTGTGAATGTGGGTCTATGGGAAATCAATTGGTTGTCTGTTTCCTGTAATTTGATCCGCCTGGGTGTGTAGCCCGTGAGCCAATAACCGAAACCCTCCCCACACACACCCCCCCCCCCCCCCCGTGGGATTTTTGCAGACATATATTTCCTGAAACTACATTCAATTATGAGTGTTAATCCGTTGTCTGCGCTCTGTAACCCGATGGATGAACATATGGCGCCATTTTCAAGTATGTCACCCTCGGTATTTTTTAATAAAAATTGCCTAACTTATATCCTTTTTTTAGAATAAGATGGTATTTTCGTACGTTTTCCGAGATTTTGAACACCATGGAATACAATAATATACGAAATAAATTTTACAATCTAGACGTCATATTTTACAGGTTTTATTACCCCACCCACCCAATTTCAATGGTAAAATATACATGTTAATAACTTTATGAAAAGTTGGCATTTTTTCATTTTATCAATGTCAATGTAGTCTAGTAGGGCCAATTGAACATATCCAATGTATATACGTCGACTATTTAGTGTCTACCACAAAATATACAAAGTGAAAAGTAACGTATTTTCGACCATTCCCACCCACTCATTTTACAATGGCAATTTAACAGGTATGTAATATTATGCAATTTAACAACATTATAACCGCTTACTATGGATTGAAAACAACTCAAATATGTAACATTATTGTCCACACTTACTAAATATACTATGAGTCCGTGTTTTCGTCCGTCTGTACGGACATTTCTCAAATAAAAATTGACGGTGCCGATTTTGAAATATATCCGAATATTCAAACATTTCGGGGCACTAGATCATTATCGGCAACAGTAGTTGATCGGCAACATTAATAATCTCGTTATAGTGGCGAGACAATCCTCACAGCATCAGGCAAGATGAAACACAATAGGCAAAAACTGAATCCACATATAATACAATTCAAGAGGCAACATACATCATGGTTTACAGTATTCAACTTGCAATACAAAATATTCTACATGTTGTTCAAGTCAAAACATCGCACCTGTGGCGAGGCAATCCTCACAGCATCAGGCAAGATGAAACACAATAGGCAAAAACGTAATCCACATATAATACAATTCAAGAGGAAATACATGTCATGGTTTACAGTAATCAACTTGCAATACAAAATATTCTACATGCTGTTCAAGTCAAAACATCGCACCTGTGGCGAGGCAATCCTCACAGCATCAGGCAAGATGAAACACAATAGGCAAAAACTGAATCCACATATAATACAATTCAAGAGGCAACACATGTCATGGTTTAAAGTATTCAGCATGCAATACAAAATATTCTACATGTTGTTAAAGTCAAAACATCGCACCTGTGGCGAGGCAATCCTCACAGCATCAGGCAAGATGAAACACAATAGGCAAAAACGTAATCCACATATAATACAATTCAAGAGCAAACACATGTCATGGTTTACAGTAACCAACTTGCAATACAAAATATTCTACATGTTGTTCAAGTCAAAACATCGCACCTGTGGCGAGGCAATCCTCACAGCATCAGGCAAGATGAAACACAATAGGCAAAAACTGAATCCACATATAATACAATTCAAGAGGAAACACATGTCATGGTTTACAGTAATCAACTTGCAATACAAAATATTCTACATGTTGTTCAAGTCAAAACATCGCACCTGTGGCGAGGCAATCCTCACAGCATCAGGCAAGATGAAACACAATAGGCAAAAACTTAATCCACATATAATACAATTCAAGAGGCAACATACATCATGGTTTACAGTATTCAACTTGCAATACAAAATATTCTACATATTGTTAAAGTCAAAACATCGCACATGTGGCGAGGTAATCCTCACATCATCAGGTAAGATGAAACACAATAGGCAACATCTTGGTCCACATATAATACAATTCAAGAGGCAACATATATCATGGTTTACAGCATTCAACTTGCAAACAAAAAAGTAAACATGTTGTTAATGTCAAAACATCGCATCTATGGCGAGGCAATCATCACAGCATCAGGCAAGATGAAGCACAATATACAAACGTTCCAGCCACATATAATACAATTCAAGAGGCAAAATACATCATGGTTTACAATATTCAAATTGCGATCCTCACAACATCAGGCAAGTTATGTGAAGTTCTAATTGTGAGAGTAGGTTAAGATAAATCCAGACTAGTCATACGCGTCATCAGTGTCAAACATGGCATCAAGTAGGCTCTCTGCTTCAGAATATTCTGTTTCATCAGTATCAGGTACGTCATCCCGTTCCTCTATTAACAGATCAACCATTTCACTTGGCAGGTGATCTCCTTCTGTCCACTTGCATTCTAACAAGCCATTGTTAACTTCCCATCCATGTTCATCTGGTGGCGGTATGTCTGCATCACGCCGGTCAGCATTGTTCCAAATGAGCGTTTGATAGTTGGCTCTTGCTACATGCATTTTCAGTGACGATCTGCATGGTGGTAAAAGGCTCAGGTCAGCCCCATTGTACGTCGAAAGAAGATCGCCAGACCTGGGGCTACACTTTTGTAGAAATAGCTCCATTCGTAGCTTGTTGATATCTGTAATGTCTGATTTGTTGTACAGCAACCATACAAAGTGTTCAAGAGTTTGAAATAGACATTTCCAACTTCTGAAAGGCTTCAATAAACTCTGGATGCTGCTGGAGTGTTTTCAAAGGAGTAACTTTACCACGCCGAACGAAAGCACTTGTGCTATCACAGCCTGTAAAAGCATGGAGTGCAGGCAATGCCAAACACAATTCAGTTCCTATGTCTCCAATGACACCATGTATGTCAACCCGCCGCCTCTTGTTCCCAACTCCGGTATCTAACAGCAGTTATTGTTTCAGCTTCTGTCCGAATTTCAACATCAAAACAAACACATCCGTGTCTGGGGATCTCACAATAATGGTGCTGTTCTCTGGTGTATGCAGTGCATGGTACGCACAATGCAGGATTAGCCGTGTATCCGCCTCCTCTTGCGATGAGTGCAACTCCTCTATCTCAACAGTTTGTGTAGTCTTACCATCAGTGCTAGTTAGCTGCATACATTGCATACCCGCTTACAAACTGAATAGTCTTGCCGATCAGCTTTGGAGCGTACTTATCTTGCATCCATTCAGACATGAGAAGTCTAATTAGTTGTGTTTTGTTTGAATTGTTTGACAAGAACAGTTTCCAATCTCGTGGAACTTTTGTGAGAGGTCCTTTTATAATGTAAGTCTTTGATGTACCCCTGCGTAGTCGCTCAGATGCTTTTATTGACAAGTCTTGGTATGTATCTGTCACAAAATCAACACGCTCAACTTTCGGGAGCTGATGATATATGTTATCTGCAAGATCCGCGAATGTGTTTGGCAAAGCGGTCTGCATGTGTAACAGTACATTGCCGTCAATAATATAGCTCACTTGACGCGTCGGAGGTACATCAACACTATGTGATTGTCCTTCAAGCTGGTGCACGAGTTTAGCTTTATCAGTTTTTGCTGGCGAGCCATCCGCAGTGGCGAGCGACCATGGCACAGGTCCCAATGGGTAACTAAGCACCTTTTCCATGTCAATGTTGTGTTTGAGAGCAAGTGAAATTAGCTGCCCAAATATATTTCGTTCAGCTACTAACTCCTTTGTCTTTCTCTGCGTACCAGTGAGCTTCACAGCTTTAGCGAGTGATGCAAATGTTTTCAGGCGCAACTGTTTTATTGGTGCATGAAAGCTGACTGACATTTTAACAAACCACTCCTGGACAAACCGCGCAAACCTTTGTTTTCCTGTCATTTCTGCAGACAGCAGATCGTCAACATCTTTAGCAGCTGGCGCCCCTGAAGATATGCAATAGAGCGATTCATCTGATACTTCAAACGGATCTATACAATTTCCTATTGCATTGATAATTTTCTTGACGTCTGTTTCACTTCTGGATATTTCCGAAGTTCGTGTGTCCTTGTGTGAAGACTGTTCATGCGCGTTCATATCAGCCAGTTCAAGCGTAGCATCCATGTAGCTAGCTCGGAAAGTGTCTCGTCATACACCATCTGTAGTATGCTGCATAATTGCGGCTGAAACCTATGATACCTCCATGTGACTTAGCATGGCGATTGATGGTTTGCTCTATTGTGATATCCACGCCATTTCTGGATGACGGAACACTGGATCGGTTCACGCTGAATCCATTGTTCCTCAACAGATCTTCCATCCCAGGATATAACTGCTCTAAGTTTAACAAACTCAGCAGATATACTGTAGTATACCGTGCGTAGTTGGGATGGTCAAAGCTGAAGAACAATGGACACATCTTCTGAACACATGCTATGTGAAGGTCTAAGTTGTTTTCTTTGGTGGCTCGGAGAAACTGCAACACCGTATGCACCGAATCCATGTATCCCAGCCAATACTGTGCCGTTTTCCCAAGTTTCCCTTCACTAACCCTGTCTCGAAACTCCGAGTATGATGACAATGCTTTCATGCATTTGTCATGAACTCCAATAATCTGTCATTACTGGGCTATTTTGCAAGAGCATCCAATATGGCTCTTTCATCTGGTCCGAACATTTCCCCCTCTGAAGCTTCAAACGCCCGTATCAGTTGACGTTCTAAACCCTCGAGGAAAATTTTGTGGACCCGCAAAGCGCGGTTGTAATGTTTTCCTGTCATTACCTTGTTGATAGATCCACTAGCACATATACCCGATTTGATTATGATTACTAACACAGACATGTATCCGATAACCGCATTCTCATTTCGACCTAATTATATTAACTTTATGTAATTTTCACAATTAACAAAATGGAATTGCGCCATATGCTTGTCGTTGTTCACAACGACAAAAATACCCGAAAGGGCCATTATATAATACCTGTTTGGCGGCCATTTTGAAAATAATTACCGTTGATAGCACACCAGAAATAATGCAAAGCACACCAGAAATAATGCAAATCGATGTGAAAAAGGATCTGCCATGTGAATATGTTGCTACTGATATGATTAAATTGTAGGTAGCTCATCGTGTGGTGAAAACAAATGTTGCAAGCATAAACAATTAAATATTTTGGCGGCCATTTTGATAATTGTGGCTATTTGAGGATGGTATCCAACATAAAACTTATTGTAAGTCACTTTATACTCAATTGGTGAAAAAATGATATCGCTTAACTTGGAAGAACGTGATTTAAATGACACATATCGGCCTGAACTAAAACCACCCAGTTTTGTATGGCGGCCATTTTGGAAAATGGCCGCCATTTGTTCATCCATCGGCTTTGTAGGTGCAGACAATCAGGTTTGATAGACAATAGGTTACTGAATCCGAAAATCATACTGACCAAAAATCCCACAGGGGGGGGGGGGGGGGGGGGGTGGGGGGGGGGGGGGGGGGGGGGGGGAGGGAGGTTATTGGTGGCTCAAGGTCTAGTGTCTTGTTCTGGGACGGCCATTAAACTATTTTCGTCAACCTTTTAAAGTCTTGCGTTCTTTCCCTTCCAACAGGTAAGAAATTATCTGAACGCATAGACAAAGTCCCACACATCGTGCATGAATGTTTCTTGTATCATATTGCATAAGTAATACCGCTCGAAAAGATACCAGAGTCGTGCGATAGATGGATTAAATGTCCAGCACCGTGACCAACTTAATCGAACTGTCCCGGCATTTGGCATGTATTGTGTAGTACTGTATATACATGTCGCTCTATTAGAGAGATAAATAGCCGTGATTAGCGTGTGATCGATAATCATATCGTCGATTTTTGCATAAGCGATATGTTCACTTGTATTGATTTCTTGCGATTTCATATTAGAATATTAATATGTATGCTTTGTGAGCCGTGATTAGAGAAACTGGGTCAGTGGAAATTTCTTGGAAGTTCCCATAATGCCTTAGCGCAAATGGCGGCGTCCATAGGAACGCACGTGGTTGGAACCAACTGATGCTGGGTTTCATCCCGTAAATCGCTCACTGAGACGCTTATTGAATGAATCCGTCTGAATGATGTTGAGCAGCCGCAATGTTTCATTAAGGTAGAAGCGAACTAGTAGGGTCAACGTGGGAAAACTTTTCCGCTAACCCCAAAAAAATTGCAAGAAAACGTTTTATAGTGTTTTGCTGTACTACTAGGTCTGGAGAAGAACATATCAAAAGTTGGCCGAAATCTTTTTTTTTTTTTTTTTTGCTTATATTTAACGGCGGCACTGGCTCTAGGACCTTGCATGCCGTCTCCCAAGAATGGGAGAAAGAACGGAGGTAGAGATTTTTGAGAGAAGCCGGTAATTCGTATTTACAGAGCAACTACGAATTATCGGTACCCATTTACAGCTGGGTGAACTGGAGCAGTGTGGATAAAGTGTCTTGCTCAAGGACACAACGCACGCCGCTAGTCAGGCTCGAACCCACGACCCTTGGATCAGTAGTCCGAAATCTAACCACCAGAAAGGGTCTAAATGTGACATCAAAAAAGATGGCCGCCATTGATAAATCAAAGGACTGAAAGTCCTGAAATCCTTCACAGTACGTGCTCAACCATTTTTAGTTAATATTTCACACAAAAAATCATATATACTCCATTTAAAATCAATATATTCGTCGAATCAGTATACATTATCAATGCTGCAAAAACAATATTTATCAAGACAGAGTATTTGGGCAGTGTATCAGAGCATTAACGGCCAAGAAAATGGAGCTGAAGAAACTTGGGAAGGGCAATAAACCTAAAAAGTGCATGAACATTACACCTGAAGAAGAAGAGAAAATATATTCATCTGGGTCTCTAGGTATAAGTACACCAAAAAGCCTTCAATTCACGATATTTTACTATTTCGGAAAAATGTTCGGTCTGCGTGGACGAGATGAAGCAAGACAATTGAAATTCGGTGATATAGAGATGAAAACGACATCCAATGGGGAAAAGTTTCTTGAGTTCAATGAGAGGGCAAGCAAGACCAGGGATGGGGCGAATCTGTCGAATACACGAGAGACCACACCGAAGATATTTGCAATATACAACACCAGGTATGTTTGCTGGCCTTGTAAGTGCAAAACTCTTTTGAGTCGCGAGATATTGTCGATAGAAAATTGAATAACTTTAAAACTATCACGGTTGTCATGACGATACATGGAGAATCGATCAAATGTTCACTAGCGTAATGTTAATCGATCCTCAAAATATCAGCATTCAAATATAAATATTTGTTTAGTTATACATTTTTTATTAATTCAAATATCTCAAAACGCAATAAAGTTAGGTGCATACGAGCGGAGGTCCGATGTATTGTGATCACTACTACTTGTAGTCCATAAAAAATATTTTCCTTTTCATACATTCAGTACAGAAAGTTTACTATATCATTGCTAATAAGATAAATAGCTAGGTCTGAATTGGCATGGAAACATCAGCGAATAAAGCTTGTTGCGAACGGTAACTTGCAATCTACTCGTGGACGGTATGGGAGCAAATTGCAAGAGTTACCGCTCGCAAATATATCTGGGCCAGCACGTGAAAAAAATATTGTTTCTTATCACTGTATTTTGTTGATATCGACTTAAATCCATAAATACATCTGAAGTTGAATTTGAGATATAATTCTGTGAATACAATGTACTGTGAAATTTGTTGGAAAAACTATTATATTTTTGTTTGAAATCAATATCGGCCGTCTGGCGTGACAATATATGAGAAACATAACATTTTTTATGGACCAATATTTCCATTTCAGAGACCGAGTCACCCTGTCAAGATTTTTGAGATCTTCAGAAGTCGCCGACCTTCCGAGATGTTGGCTGCTGACAGTCCATTTTACCTGACAGCAGTACCAGAACAACGATTGAAAGGCACAGAAAATGAGCCATGGTATGACATTTATTATGTGATAATAATGCACTATGATTTTTTTATTTTTTTCCATTTTGTTTTAAATGTTATTTAAACATTATCATATGAGACTGAAAATCATTACGGACAAGGCTGAAGATCAAATGAAGTTTTATAGAAAGTGATATTAATATTTAGTTAGAAAAGTAAAATAGTTATAAATACGACAATTTTTTGATAATTATTATAATTGGTGAAAAATGAGATGTAATTCAGTGTGTCTGAATAGTGATCTTAAAATGATTCTACAGCCTGGTCGATATGCAAAGTTCTCAAAAGTATTTCTTACACATTTTCTCCCAAATATTTATTTTCAGGTTTTACCACAGCCCATGGGAGAGGCTACACTTGGCAGTCTGGTGAAGAATGCTGCAGAGCAAGCTGGAATCTCGTCACGGTTGACAAATCACAGTATTAGAAAGTCAACAGTCACCACTCTATCGAAAGCAGGAGTTCCCCCACAAAAAAATAATGAAAATTACGGGACATAAAAATATACAATCCATCACACACTATGACGCCGAACTGACTATCGGAGAACATCGTCAGATATCAAATATATTACAGTCTGGTCAGAATATCGCCCCACCGAGCACAGTACAACTGGGTCAATTAATCGCCCCACCGAGCACGGACACTGTATCTGTCCCTAGTAGTGTGAATGTTCTGCCGCTACAGGAGATCGAAAATGTCACCTCGTCAGCGAACACTTTCTCTGCATAAAATCCATTTCCTGCAACATTCTTGTCTGGCAATACATTCCACGGTTTCGGAAACTTTGGAGCTGTACCAAATCACATCTGAAATTTAAATGTGATAAATGTCAATAAAATTTAGTTGTACGAAAATCACCTTATGGTATGCTAGTTGCGAACAGTAACTCTTGCAATCTACTGCCGTACCGTCCGTAGTCTGAGTTACAATTCCAAACATAGGCTTCCTTTGCAGAATAGCGAATCAGATTTTATTCAAACTTTAGCAGCTAATTATTATGCAGCCTATGAGTGGAATCGCTACTGGATACGGATGGTAGAATGCAAGTTACTGTTCGCAACTAATTGTAGTGATCTGTATTGTACTGAATATCATGTAATTGGTGTAAAACACACGTAGAAATGAGATATGGAGGGTGATGGTGTTTTTTGAGGGATAGTAAGCAGATTTTCAAGGCAAACACAAAATATTGTCTGTATTATCATTTATTGATGAATTTTGTTCATTTTTGCTTTGTTGGCTAATGGAATTGAAAATGTTGCCGTGAAGTTTACTACCGTAGTACCGATACATGCGATAATTCAATATTGTGTATTATGTTGTTATTTTGTCTTCAGAACAAAATTAAATTCAGCAGTTGTTGAACGTGTCGAAATTATTGAGAGGGGTTGGCAACGTTACCCGCCACATGGGGCCCTCTGGTAACCCGCCAAATAGGGGCCCTTTTTACCCGCCAAATAGGGGCCCTAGTACTACTGCGAAATAAGGCCTCTGGTTACATCCAAACTAGAGGCCCTGGTTATTATATCCACTTTTTGAAGAAACATGAATATATAGCTTTTGTTATGTGTGTCCGTCCGTCCGTCCGTCCGTCGATACGTTCATTCTTTTCTAGTAAGTGTGAACACTTTTAATGTATAATAGCTGCTGCTGTTATACTTCGATGTAACATCCTTATAGTGTACATATGTGCAAAGTACATTTTGATTTGTCGATTCCTTCCCCGGTTCATGGGTTACCTCCCCCTTTTTTTACTTAGACTTTGGCAATTTTATCTTAAAAGTTGTGAAACTTTTTGAAACCGTAATAGCCGCAGGCGTCATACTTGGTATGTCGCTTCTGTATGGTTTGTAGAGATTCCCGACAAATAGGGGCCCTTCATCTGCCATATAGGGGTACCCATGTAACACGCCAAATAGGGGCACCCAGGTAACCCGCCAAATAGGGGCCCTTCACCTGCCATATAGGGGCACCCATGTAACCCGCCATATAGGGGCACCCATGTAACCCGCCATATAGGGGCCCTTCACCTGCCATATAGGGGCACCCATGTACCCCGCCAAATAGGGGCACCCAGGTAACCGGCCAAATAGGGGCCCTTCACCTGCCATATAGGGGCACCCATGTACCCCGCCAAATAGGGGCACCCAGGTAACCCGCCAAATAGGGGTAGGGGCCCTTCACCTGACATAGGGGCACCCTGTAACCCGCAAAATAGGGGCCCTTCATCCTTATAGGGGGCAACCATGTAACCCGCCAAATAGGGGGCACCCATGTAACCGCCAAAATAGGGGCCCTTCACCTGCCATATGGGGGCACAAGTAACCCGCCAAATGGGGCACCAGTAACCCGCCAAATAGGGGCCCTTCACATGCCGTATAAGTAGGGGCAACCATGTTAACCGCCATAGGGGCCCCACCAAATGTAACCAGGGGCACCCATGTAACCCGGCCCCAATAGGGGCACCCAGGTAACCCGCCAAGTAGGGCCCTTCACCTGTCCGTATAGGGGCACCCATGTAACCGCCAAATAGGGGCCCTTCACCTGCCTATAGGGGCACCCAAGTAACCAGCCAAATAAGGGCACCCAGGTAACCCGCCAAATAGGGGCCCTTCACATGCCGTATAGGGGCACCCATGTAACCCGCCAAATAGGGGCACCCATGTAACCTGCCAAATAGGGGCCCTTCACCTGCCATATAGGGGCACCCAAGTAACCCGCCAAATAGGGGCACCCAGGTAACCCGCCAAATAGGGGCCCTTCACCTGCCATAAAGGGACACCCAGTTAACCCGCCAAATAGGGGCCCTTCACCTCCCATGTAGGGGCACCCAAGTAACCCGCCAAATAGGGGCACCCATGTAACCCGCCAAATAGGGGCACCCAGGTAACCCGCCAAATAGGGGCCCTTCACCTGCCGTATATGGGCACCCATGTAACCCGCCAAATAGGGGCACCCATGTAACCCGCCAAATAGGGGCCCTTCACCTGCCATATAGGGGCACCCAAGTAACCCGCCCAAATAGGGGACCAGGTAACCCGCCAAATAGGGGCCCTTCACCTGCCACTAGAGGCACCCACCCGCCATAGGGGCAACCCAATTTGTAACCCGCCAAATAGGGGCCCAATGTAACCCGCCAAATAGGGGCCCACCCTTTTTACCAGCCGAATAGGGGCCCTGGTAAACTGCCAACTAAGGGTATAACAGGCCCTGGTTATTATATACACTTTTTGAAGAAATACGAGTATATTGCTTTTGTCATTTGTGTCCGTCCGTCCGTACGTCCGTCGGTACATTCATTCTTTTCTAGTAAATCTGAACACTTTTAAAGTATAATAGCTGCAGCTGTTATACTTCGTATGTAACATCATTATTGTGTGTACATGTGCAAAGTACATTTTGATTGTCGATTCCTTCCCCGGTTCATGGGTTACCTCCCCATGTTTTACTTAGACTTTGGCAATTTTGTCTTAGACGTTGTGAAACATTTTTAAACCGTAATAGCCGCAGGCGTCATACTTGGTATGTCGCTTCTGTATGGTTTGTAGAGATTCCCGCCAAATAGGGGCCCCTTCACCCGCCATATAGGGGCACCCATGTAACCCGCCAAATAGGGGCACCCAGGTAACCCGCCAAATAGGGGCCCTTCACCTGTCGTATAGGGGCACCCATGCAACCCGCCAAATAGGGGCCCTTCACCTGCCATATAGGGGCACCCATGTAACCCGCCAAATAGGGGCTCTTCACCTGCCATATAGGGGCACCCAAGTAACCCGCCAAATAGGGGCACCCAGGTAACCCGCCAAATAGGGGCCCTTCACCTGCCATAAAGGGGCACCCAGTTAACCCGCCAAATAGGGGCCCTTCATCTCCCATGTAGGGGCACCCAAGTAACCCGCCAAATAGGGGCACCCGGGTAACCCGCCAAATAGGGGCCCTTCACCTGCCATATAGGGGCACCCATGTACCCCGCCAAATAGGGGCACCCAGGTAACCCGCCAAATAGGGGCCCTTCACCTGACATATAGGGACACCCATGTAACCCGCCAAATAGGGGCACCCAGGTAACCCGTCAAATAGGGGCCCTTCACCTGTCGTATAGGGGCACCCATGTAACCCGCCAAATAGGGGCCCTTCACCTGCCATATAGGGGCACCCAAGTAACCAGCCAAATAGGGGCACCCAGGTAACCCGCCAAATAGGGGCCCTTCACATGCCGTATAGGGGCACCCATGTAACCCGCCAAATAGGGGCACCCATGTAACCCGCCAAATAGGGGCCCTTCACCTGCCATATAGGGGCACCCAAGTAACCCACCAAATAGGGGCACCCAGGTAACCCGCCAAATAGGGGCCCTTCACCTGCCGTATATGGGCACCCAGGTAACCCGCCAAATAGGGGCCCTTCACCTGCCGTATATGGGCACCCATGTAACCCGCCAAATAGGGGCACCCATGTAACCCGCCAAATAGGGGCCCTTCACCTGCCATATAGGGGCACCCAAGTAACCCGCCAAATAGGGGCACCCAGGTAACCCGCCAAATAGGGGCCCTTCACCTGCCACATAGGGGCACCCAATATAAACCGCCATATAGGGGCACCCATGTAACCCGCCAAATAGGGGCCCAATGTAACCCGCCAAATAGGGGCCCTTTTTACCAGCCGAATAGGAGCCCTGGTAAACTGCCAACTAAGGGTATAACAGGCCCTGGTTATTATATACACTTTTTGAAGAAACACAAGTATATTGCTTTTGTCATGTGTGTCCGTCCGTCCGTACGTCCGTCAGTACATTCATTCTTTTCTAGTAAATCTGAACACTTTTAAAGTATAATAGCTGCAGCTGTTATACTTCGTATGTAACATCATTATTGTGTGTACATGTGCAAAGTACATTTTGATTGTCGATTCCTTCCCCGGTTCATGGGTTACCTCCCCATGTTTTACTTAGACTTTGGCAATTTTGTCTTAGACGTTGTGAAACATTTTTAAACCGTAATAGCCGCAGGCGTCATACTTGGTATGTCGCTTCTGTATGGTTTGTAGAGATTCCCGCCAAATAGGGGCCCTTCACCCGCCATATAGGGGCACCATGTCCAACCGCCAAATAGGGGCCCTTCACCTGCCATATAGGGACATCCATGTAACCCGCCAAATAGGGGCCCTTCACCTGCCATATAGGAGCACCCAGTTAACCCGCCAAATAGGGGCCCTTCACCTCCCATATAGGGGCACCCAAGTAACCCGCCAAATAGGGGCACCCAGGTAACCCGCCAAATAGGGGCCCTTCACCTGCCGTATAGGGGCAATCATGTAACCCGCGAAATAGGGGCACCCAGGTAACCCGCCAAATAGGGGCCCTTCACCTGCCGTATAGGGACACCCCATGTAACCCGCCAAATAGGGGCACCCATATAACCCGCCAAATAGGGGCCCTTCACCTGCCATATAGGGGCACCCAAGTAACCCGCCAAATAGGGGCACCCAGGTAACCCGCCAAATAGGGGCCCTTCACCTGCCGTATAGGGGCACCCACGCCATCTTGCATTGTACGTATATTATACCATAGCCATGTATGTATGCTCATTAGGCAGTTGCCTCGATGCAATAAACTATTCTGTGTCTGTATAAAAAAAAAATACATGAATGTGTAATGGCCACAATAATGGACTATTAAATACGGTGCTCCGTTAGGACCATCGTTGTTTCGCCCCTTCGACCTGTGGATTAGGGATGGGAGAGATTACTATCAGACGAAGGCGCGAAACCACGATGCGACGGAACGAGCACACGATGCGAAGGTACGAATAACATGATGCGAAGGCGCGATATTAATATGGTACTTTCGCATCATGTCATCGTGCCCTCGCATCGTGTTATCGTGCCATCGCATCGTGTGTTCGCATCCATCTATCGTAATATCGCCTTACCAATTCACATATCGAAGGGGCGAAACAATGATAGCCTTAACGGAACACCATAGTTATGACAGTATGAGAATGTAATAAAATAAACTGCCCAGTAACAGTTCAAATAACATAAGACTAGCAAATAACTTCACCATACATATCATTGGACACGGCCATATGGAAGGCACGTAGCAGAGATGAAGGATTCAGCTATTATTGTTTCAAATATAAATTATAAATGAAAAACGTGGAGATATGAATGCGCTGATCATTTGAAAACATACTTCAGGGTGAATTGATTCGATCTGACACCTATTGAACATGGGGTTCGTCACCTGTGCTAAAGTAGATGTTAGTCCTCACAGTCACTTTGCTCATTTACGCTTGTACTTGAAGATTCTTCAGTCGATGGTCAATATACTTCACATGGATATTGATATATGAGGGGGGAAGATACTTATTAAAATATACTTCATCAGCCCAAGTTGCAGGTAACCGGAGTTAAGCATACTAATATGCCTTTAGTGGGCGAATCCGTGTGTCTCTACTTATTGTTGGCAGTATCTGCATAAAGACTTACTGATCACATTCATATACTTTATTTGTGTACGTAGCTATCGTGTTATTAGTATGGTATTTTAACATATTTCCATAGACTTCTTTCATGGGGCCACAGGGCCTGCCGAATGTTTGAGAAAATGAATAAAATATATCACCAAATAATGCGACCAATGTAATACCAATCTCGGGAATGGAGTATGGGTGGGGCGGGGCTGGGTATCGTATTGTTTCCATTGTGCTGAAAATATACCCGAAAAAATATAATGCATTTTACTATACGGTTGCGTGCATTATTTGTACTACACAACGAGTCCGCTTTCACTTCAAGATGGGTACATTTGATTTGAAATAATGGTACGTTGTCGAATTGGTTCGTTTAACTAGCAACTGTTTTATCTGTCATCGACTCTTATATGGCGTTTGTACCAGCTACTCTGAAATATTGTACGAAATTATCAATTGTTGTGGCTCGTAAACTGTAGTTTTAGCTGCCAACGAGTTGACAATTGAAGTCAGAACTGCATGTCGTTGTGTACCGCTCTCGTTCTTTAAACTGTTGTCTTCGCAAACTAGAACTACAGGCAAAATACCATAATGTGATCTCTGACTATGGCGATTATTTGTTGTGGCGATAGCACGTAGTACGCTGTGGGCATACCTTTTTGTGTTGTGCCAGAATAAAAGAATATTGCCTACTGTTTATCCCATCGCGTAGCGTAAATGGGATATATGGATGCAAAAGTCGTCCGACCGTCCATCCGTCCGTCCGACCGTCCCCGTCCGTCCGTGTCTGTCCGTCCGTCCGTGTCCGTCCGTGTCTGTCCGTGTCCGTCCGTGCGTGTCCGTCCTGGTCAGTCCGTGTCCGTCCGTGTCTGTGTGTGCCTGTGTGTGTCTGTGTGTCTGTGTATGTGTGTCCGTGTGTCTGTGTATGTGTGTCTGTGTGTCTGTGTGTATATGTATGTGTGCGTGTGTCTGTGTGTCTATGTGTCTGTGTGTCCGTGTCTGTGTGTCCGTGTATGTGTGTCCGTGTCTGTGTGTCTGTGTATGTGTGTCTGTGTCTGTGTATAGTGTCTGTGTGTTTGTGTGTCTGTGTGTATGTGTGTCTGTGTGTCTGTGTATTGTGTCTGTGTGTCTGTGTGTATGTGTGTATGTGTGTCTGTGTATGTGTGTATGTGTCTATGTATGTGTGTCCGTCTCTGTGTGTCTGTGTTTGTGTTTGTGTGTTCGTGTGTTCGTGTGTATGTGTTTGTGTGTTTGTGTGTCTGTGTGTCTGTGTATGTGTGACCGTGTCTGTGTGTCCGTGTCTGTGTGTGTGTGTGTGTATATGTGTGTCTGTGTGTATGTGTCTGTGTGTATGTGTGTCCGTGTCTGTGTGTCCGTGTCTGTGTGTCCGTGTGTCCGTGTCCGTGTATCTGTGTGTCCGTGTATGTGTGTCCGTGTATGTGTGTCCGTGTGTCTGTGTGTCCGTGTGTCCATGTCCGTGTATCTGTGTGTCCGTGTCCGTGTATATGTGTGTCCGTGTCTGTGTGTCCGTGTGTCTGTGTATCTGTGTGTCCGTGTCCGTGTATCTGTGTGTCCGTGTCTGCGTGTCTGTGTGTATCCGTGTCCGTGTATCCGTCCGTCCGTCGTCCGTCCGTCTGTCCGTGTGTATGTCCGTCCGTGTGTATGTCTGTCTGTCCGTGTGTCTGTCTGTCTGTCTGTGTCTGTATGTCTGTCCGTGTGTCTGTCCGTCCGTCCGTCCGTCCGTCGGACCGTCCGTCGGACCGTCCGTCCGTCCGTCCGTCTGTCTGTCTGTCCGTCACGTCTTCTATTCTGTCACAATTTCGTTACCGTGACTAGTATATAACTTCTTTACCGTAAAACCGATTGTTTTGAAACGTCATGTGCATGTTTATTATCATCCATATGTTCATTCACCCCTTGCCCATGTTCGCACCATGCCCAACGGCAAGAGTGTGATTGTTTCGCATGTCCAGGGTGCGTACGTTTTTAATTTTGTCAATTCATCAATTAGTACTCTCACTATGTCTCGCTTTCCGCAGGCGGGCTTGACAATAATGCTAATATTCGTACAACATATAAATGGTTTTGTCATAGGAGACTATTCTCATGTGTTGCCAAAACATGTGTTATTATTAAGAAATAAATATTTGTTTTGAAGAAGAAAAACCCATTAGTATCGTCTAATGAGACGATGATCATGTGTTGACAAACCTATTTTATTAAGAAATCAACAAATGTGAAAAGAAAACATGAATACAGTTGTATTTCTTTACAAAGAATCGACTTAGGAGACGATTCTCATGTGCTGCCAAATCTTGCTTTATCAAGAAATCAAACAAATGTGAAAATGCACTATGTCAAGCTAATGCGTAATTATCAATTTATCGGCGATGCGATGGACGTGAGCGACTACATATAGGCGGCAGAAGCCGAACATTATTGGGGGGCCCAATGTTGACACTATATGCCACCCGTTTCTTCGAAACCCGGTGGCATAAAAATCAAAAATTTGCAGAATTATTGGCTAGCTAGCTACCCCCCCCCCCCCCCCCCCGTCCCGACGCCCCTGCTACATAGCGTTGTTTTGATATGCTTGTTTCTGCAGAATTCTAAATGTCGGTCACCAGGTCACACTTTGCACGTGAAACTGGATTACCGACAGACGATTGTAAACACCATCAGGTGTGCAGCTAGACAGAAAATGATATGTCGCAAATGTGCTAGTTTGGGATAGGTGGGCACGGCGGCATCGCATTCACAAGAACGCGCGATCACGAGGCAAAAACGTTTTCTTTTCAATAAACATGTATTGGCAGTACATTAGAATCGTCTCCTAAGATGATTATTATGTTTTTATTGTCAAGAACTACTGATATTTGTCCACATTTGTTCTATTTCTTAATAAAAACATGTTTTGGCTGCACATAAGAATCGTCTCCTAAAACAATGTGTACGTGTCCTGTTAGGGACATGTGTTAGGGACATGTGACAACCTCGCGTGTTCGCGGTTTCTCGCATAGGTTGCGATCGTGAAGTGTGATCGCGAGATTTCGAGTGCACAACTTATTCCCCCTCCCCCTCCCCCCCCCCCCCACCCCCCGGCTACATACGGGCATGCCGCAACCTGTCGACTGTCAGCTGATGAACATTGTCGCTATTGTGTATTATTATGAGTTGGCTTACGGACGAGTTGGTCGAACGCCGAATGCACACATACACACACATGTATATGTCTGTGTGTCTGTGTCTGTGTGTCTGTGAAAGTATTATTTTGCAAATGTACATGCATATTATGTACAGGTAAATACGCAATAGCGGTGATCCCCCGTGAACGATCACGTCGAATCACCGTGATAACGTTAGGGCAGTGCATCGCAGTGACCGGGGATGCTGTCGCCGCGACCCCACTGTCTGAAACAGCGATCGCGGGGAACAGGCAGGCTATGCCCGCGGTGATCGATCGCTGTAAATACGTTTTGTCCGCGGTGACACGGTGACAAAAGACCACACGAAAATGAGTGTACTGTACATGGGTGCCCCTATATGGCAGGTGAAGGGCCCCTATTTGGCGGGTTACCTGGGTGCCCCTATTTGGCGGGTTACTTGGGTGCCCCTATTTGGCGGGTTACTTGGGTGCCCCTATATGGCAGGTGAAGGGCCCCTATTTGGCGGGTTACATGGGTACCCCTATATGGCGGGTTACATGGGTGCCCCTAAATGGCAGGTGAAGGGCCCCTATTTGGCGGGTTACCTGGGTGCCCCTATTTGGCGTGTTACATGGGTACCCCTATATGGCAGATGAAGGGCCCCTATTTGTCGGGAATCTCTACAAACCATACAGAAGCGACATACCAAGAATGACGCCTGCGGCTATTACGGTTTCACAAAGTTTCACAACTTTTAAGACAAAATTGCCAAAGTCTAAGTAAAAAAAGGGGGAGGTAACCCATGAACCGGGGAAGGAATCGACAATCAAAATGTACTTTGCACATGTGTACACTATAAGGATGTTACATACGAAGTATAACAGCAGCAGCTATTATACATTAAAAGTGTTCACACTTACTAGAAAAGAATGAACGTATCGACGGACTGACGGACGGACGGACACACATAACAAAAGCAATATATGCATGTTTCTTCAAAAAGTGGATATAATAACCAGGGCCTCTAGTTTGGATGTAACCAGAGGCCTTATTTCGCAGTAGTACCAGGGCCCCTATTTGGAGGGTAAAAAGGGCCCCTATTTGGCGGGTTACATTGGGCCCCTATTTGGCGGGTTACATGGGGGCGGGTCACATTGGGCCTCTATTTGGCGGGTTACATGGGTGCCCCTATATGGGAGGTGAAGGGCCCCTATTTGGCGGGTTAACTGGGTGCCCCTATATGACAGGTGAAGGGCCCCTATTTGGCGGGTTACATGGGTGCCCCTATTTGGCGGGTTACATGGGTGCCCCTATTTGGCGGGTTACTTGGGTGCCCCTACATGGGAGGTGAAGGGCCCCTATTTGGCGGGTTAACTGGGTGCCCCTATATGGCAGGTGAAGGGCCCCTATTTGGCGGGTTACATGGGTGCCCCTATTTGGCGGGTTACATGGGTGCCCCTATACGGCAGGTGAAGGGCCCCTATTTGGCGGGTTACCTGGGTGCCCCTATTTGGCGGGTTACTTGGGTGCCCCTATATGGCAGGTGAAGGGCCCCTATTTGGCGGGTTACATGGGTGCCCCTATACGACAGGTGAAGGGCCCCTATTTGGCGGGTTACATGGGTGCCCCTATATGGCGGGTTACATGGGTGCCCCTATATGGCAGGTAAAGGGCCCCTATTTGGCGGGTTACCTGGGTGCCCCTATTTGGCGGGTTACTTGGGTGCCCCTATATGGCAGGTGAACACCCCTATTTGGCGGGTTACATGGGTGCCCCTATACGACAGGTGAAGGGCCCCTATTTGGCGGGTTACCTGGGTGCCCTTATTTGGCGGGTTACATGGGTGCCCCTATATGGCAGGTGAAGGGCCCCTATTTGGCGGGTTACATGGGTGCCCCTATATGGCAGGTGAAGGGCCCCTATTTGGCGGGTTACATGGGTGCCCCTATATGGCAGGTGAAGGGCCCCTATATGACGGGTTACATGGGTGCCCCTATATGACAGGTGAAGGGCCCCTATTTGGCGGGTTACATGGGTGCCCTTATTTGGCGGGTTACATGGGTGCCCCTATATGGCAGGTGAAGGGTCCCTATTTGGCCGGTTATCTGGAGCCCCTATATGGCAGGTGAAGGGCCCCTATTTGTCGGGAATCTCTACAAACCATACAGAAGCGACATACCAAGTATGACGCCTGCGGCTATTACGGTTTCAAAAAGTTTCACAACTTTTAAGACAAAATTGCCAAAGTCTAAATAAAAAAAGGGGGAGGTAACCCATGAACCGGGGAAGGAATCGACAATCAAAATGTACTTTGCACATGTGTACACTATAAGGATGTTACATACGAAGTATAACAGCAGCAGCTATTATACATTAAAAGTGTTCACACTTACTGGAAAAGAATGAACGTATCGACGGACTGACGGACGGACGGACGGACGGACACACATAACAAAAGCAATATATTCATGTTTCTTCAAAAAGTGGATATAATAACCAGGGCCTCTAGTTTGGATGTAACCAGAGGCCTTATTTCGCAGTAGTACCAGGGCCCCTATTTGGCGGGTAAAAAGGGCCCCTATTTGGCGGGTTACCAGAGGGCCCCTATGTGGCGGGTAACGTTGCCGAATTCAGGAGGTTCCGTCAACTGGAGGTTTCGTAAATTAGGCAAAATAGAGTGAAAAGTCGAGTGGTTCCGTCAACTGGTTACCGGTTCGTCAATTAGGCGATTATAGTTGAATGGTATTGATCACACCTCGGCTAATTGAATTTCGCATTTTCACCAAGTAGTTGACCTTTGAGCGTTTAGTAATTATTACCGTCAAATGTTATTCGTGATGATTAATCAAGATTCAAATAGTTAATTCGTGATGATTATTCGTGATTCAAATAGTTAATTTGTGATGATTATTTATGATTCACTCAAGCTAATTGTCAATTGACGGCTTTTTGCCTGATCCGTGTCAACTGCACAAGCGCTGAAACATATAAATGGGTGGGCAATTTGTAACTTCCTCACTACAATTCATCATGGATGATAAGTCGTACTGCGTCTTGTGTTTTGGTGTGGTTACTGCACGTATGCATGCTATATGCTGCGACGGCTGCAGTCGGTGGCAACATAGGAAATGTGATACTGGTACATGTATGTCTTCATTATATTTTATTAATATTATAGTGTAACTGTATTTCATGATCGTAAATAGTATGACTTTCCATAAATAAAAAATATTTTTTTTAACTTATTACATTACATCTACTTATTTTACAGGCATAAGCGGGTGATTATACAAATATACAAATACACAAAATTAAAGATACTTTAAAATGTTATTAAAATATCTACCTCTAAATGCCCATATACAACTAAACATATACTTTTTAAATATCAACAAATATCTGTCATTAGTATCCACTTTAATGACCATCAATTATCTGATCAATTGTATGCCACATGCCGGTCATTAGCGAGTTTTACTCTAAATTGCCTAATTGACGAACCGGACGCATAGTTGACGAAACCTCTCAGTTGACGAAACCTCCAGTTGACGGAACCTCTGACACCCACGTTGCCAACTCTACTGAAATTATTGACAGTCGATCCGATGCTGATGGATGTGCTTCATATTTTTCCGGACGATTATATGAAAGTTTTGGGGTATTAACAATATTCATTGATATCGTCGGCAAATAAAACATGTGTTAAATAAACTTACGTGTTTTACTGTTTAAGTATGGCTTTTTATCCAAATTTAACGCCTTTTTCCCGGTTTTGTTGTGTCAGCCATCTTCGTTTTTCGTGTCTTGTATCGATTCAGGTACGCGAAATGACCTTGTCAATTTG
Source organism: Conchocele bisecta (assembly GCA_029237695.1). Classification (NCBI taxonomy): domain Eukaryota; kingdom Metazoa; phylum Mollusca; class Bivalvia; order Lucinida; family Thyasiridae; genus Conchocele; species Conchocele bisecta. Next base: position 8,938,116 of record CM055273.1, read on the forward strand.
CATAAACTGAAGCCATCACAGGCGCTCGAATTGTTCAACAAAAATAATAGAGAGTCGCATTTCATCACACTATCGGATTATTTAATGATTAGGATGCATGTTTTGTTGAACGGGTATATAATAAATAGGTTATTGGATTTGTACGGAAATATATTTCGGCGTACAGTTCTTTAGGGTATAGCGGATCTTAGGGTATAGCGGATCGGTGTAGATTTGTATCAACATATTTTTTTATAATGTACATTTAAAATAAATAAAATATTACCGTTAGGAAGAGTGATCTATCCCCCACACAATGACATGTTTACTTTGATATAGCAGTTTCCTTGCCGTGCGTATAGCTTCAAGAAACACAATGACGTAACCGGAAGTTTACACCAGTTAAAGCGAAAGTAGGTTGCTCCAGAGTAATTTCACTAAAAATGTATAAACAGTTAGTTTGGAAAAAACTAACTCTGTGAATAATATGATGTACACTCATGTCCTTTATAACTGCAAAGAAGCTTGGTTCATAAATCACGCCATGTCACTGAACACAGATGTCAATAATAACGCAACTGATTCCGGTAGTAGCGGATCGCCGATTTTGCGTATTTGCGGGGATATCGTCTCAAACAAAATATGACCTGAAAACACTATAGCAAATGTATTTTTTAAAGCTATAAATGTTTTTTTTGGAATTTTATATCTACCAAATAAAGGAAAATGTAACTGTGTTATTTTTTGCATTTTTATTATTTTTTTACATTTTTCAAATCGGGATTTTTTTCATCCCGATCGTGAGAATCGGGCTTTGAGTCTCTAATCGGGAGACTCCCGATCAAATCGGGAGACTTGGCATGTCTGAATGTAATATACATGTAAGCATGTTTCCAAGTCATTTACAAAACAAATACATGATTTGGAATGTTTTGAGACTCCCCCCTCAGCAACTGTCGCACAGCGATCCGGTAAACCCCAACGCTATCCGTTACTGACTAATTCAATGCGTTAGGTAAACAAGGAACTATGCGAGGAAAACCTTGAAATAAATTAAAAAGGTAACCCAATTTGGAAAGAAGACACATTTTTCCTGTCTATTGGTACCAGGTACTTTTCCAAACGTTATATTTTAAAGAAGTATGCAGCAATAATCTGCTTAGCGATCCGCTATACCCTAAAGAACTGTACTCGTTCGTTCGGCGGAACCTATAATTATTCAAACTCTTAAGACAACGTTTCCTTTGTGAAGTGTATCGTACTGTGTATCGTCATTATAGATTAGTTGATGTTTTAAGTAAAATGGACACTGATTAATAATATCGATGGCTCAAGATGATTATTTAAAGCATGCGGTATGTAACTGTCAAAAACAATGTTTCTGTTTTAAATCATCATCATTTCGCTGTCCAATGTTGGATTTTATCGAGCCATTGACCTATGACTATGTAAACGATTCTGTAATTTGTCGGCATAAAATGGCGGAAACTACTTTTCATGAGACACGAGGTTAATTGTATCATTGCGCGTGAAAAATAATATACTCAAATTAATACATGTCAGTTTATATTATATTAAATCAGATAAACATTTTGTAATATAAATGTCGTACAGAAAAATTAACAACACATGTATTACACTACACCATATAATGTTAGCTCACTATCAGAACTATTTTTCATGGCGTATATATATATAACTACGTATAAATTACATGTGGAGCGGTCGATCATTGCGCTAAAAATATAACCTTCCTAACAAAATATTTATTATGAAACACGACAGTTAATATTTTATAAAATCACAAACTGTTTTTAAAAATATAACTGTAGCTCAAAATAAATGTAGCTGGCCAAAAATGTGAGTGACACGTTCATAATGCACCGCTCGCTTTGGAACTCTCTCACGTGGCGTAGCTAGAATCATGAAGCATGAAGTACGTTCGTTGGTCGACAATTACTAATTTGCATAAAACATGTGAGGTTCCAAAAAACGTATAAGGACTATATCCAAGCAAATATGCTTGGATAAAAATGATTAAAATCTCTCGTATCTGTTAAATAAAACACTTTCTTGCCAAATAACGTGTGAACATTATTGCTGATATTCATTGTTTTATTAAAGGTATACTTTGTTGTTATGATATCAGTGTTTCATGTGACGTCATGACGTCGAAAATGACGTCATGACGTATTTCTGTAGGGTTATAACACTTATATTCGTAACGCGGTAAACAGTATATATGATGCATAAATGAATACAAATTTACAAAACTGGGCCCGTAAATTGTCAGTTTAATTAATAAAAGAGCCAGTGTATGAGAAAGCCGACCTTATCGCACTTGAGATTTTCGCCATAGACATTCTGTTTTTTGTAAATAAAGTCGAAAGTTGAGGAAAATTCCAGAGCAAATGCGGAATTACTTAAACATGCCGAATAAGGAAGACGAGAAAGGTCATAAGAAAGCGATAATAGAAACTGCCGCCAAATTCATCAAAAGTGATATCAAAACCATTATTACACCTTTAACGGGTATCGGAAAGCTACAGACCTTGAACTCGAATCTGCTTTAGGATACATTGCGCCTAGTTTGCCTGTCTGCTTCAAAATATTCTCGTCGGAAATGACAAATGCATCATCACTTCCGATCAAGGTTTTTGATAGACATCCTGTCCACCATGGGGTATTGCTCCTCATACTCAGAAGTTCGAAGGTTTGAGGAAAACGCTGCTTCCGCAGTTGCCCCTGATGTTTTAGGTAATGTCAATATGGCCGATACGATGTTGTTGTTTGCAGCAGATAATGTCGACCACACCATTGTGTCACTAGATTAGAAAAGGTACATTTCATGGCATTGGGGATGATAGCAGCCATAACCCCAAGCTAACAAATTACTCAAACAATACTTAGACGAAAACTCTCCGAATTACATGTTATTGACGAAACAAAAGTGGACATTGTGGAGTACGGTTTTGCAAAGCAAGTACGTTGTAGTATACAATTCCAACCACTGACATGTCTAATCGATGTGGGTCATACTATTGACATATTGTGGGAGGTATCCTTTCGGTTTAGTCAACCAGTAGCACATTGGCAAGGCATAATGCACGTACTGCACAAGCAATTAGACCATCCTGGACAATCATCGATAGTCTTCCTTCCAATGATCGACATGTACCTGGGCGACAAGACATATATATTCTCTACTCTTGAGTATATTTGCAAGCCCCACCGGTTGTTACATTTGACCAGCCACTCTTCTGGAAAGCTTCCGAGATAATACACGAGGTTCCTCACAATAGTCCAATACGAGATGTTGTGCTGTTATTAGGAAGCTTCCACACATTTATGAATTTGCTGGGTGCTATAGGAACATTAATGGATTGAAGTGGACTCAAATACATCTTAGAGACCATATACGGCCAAAATGCAGTCGTACACATGATGAGCGGAAAAGCTGTGTAGCGCTCATTTCGTGGACATCTCCTTGTCAGTCAGTGTGTTTACGCAACAGATCGCAGCCAAAGCCATTGAAAGCGTACCAGACCTTGATAATCACATACATGAAACTCGAGAGTGTGTACACATTACAGGAAGCAGGTGAAATTGACTTAGACACATTATTGAAATCAGATTGCATCGAAAGAATTGTAAACGTATTGGCTTATAAAAAGTGTGAATTATCCAATATTTCAGAGACGAGAAAACTGTGGCTGAACTATTAACAAATGTTGGGAGTTGCTCGTGAGTTAATCAAAGCTGATCGCCCAGGGTCATGGAAAATGCACCTCCACGCTATATCTGAGTGACTACCAATCTTTTCTGCTGCTGGGCACGCAAATTATCTGAAATCTGCGTATCTCTACCTGCAGACAGTTGAGGCAATATAAATTGAAAAGCCTGCAGTGTTCCAGAAATTCCGGAATGGATTCCATGTAATAAAGGGCACCAATCAGTACTGGGCTGGCATTGGCTCCGACTTAGTGATTGAGCAGACTCTGATGCGGTCCCTGATAAGTTAACTAGAGGAAGTGGCATGACTGAACACCAACGAGCCGTTTGGACAATGTCTGCTACAATATCATCAGCCTACAACTATGCCATGCAGGACTTCCATAACACAGTGTACACAACAAGTGAACAACACACGGAGACAACTGAGAGAAACATTATCACAGGAATAAATGCTAATAAGGATGTAAACGTTCAAGATCTGTTTGCTGTTGGAAGAGACATAGTTAAACAAATGGAAGGGCAATCCGTCTTTTCATATTCGTACAGACTTAAGACTAAAGTAAAGACACTAGAAGCAGCTAGTGCAATCAGGGTCATTGAGGACCAAAACCTTGAACCAGCTATGTTGTTTCAGAGGTTTCTGGGGGTATCGCAGTCTCAAGATCTTTGTCTAGATGAAGTGATGAAGTATGAACTTTCACCATATCCACCAGCACTGTTTGAAGCACAATATATATTACGGAAGCCAGATAAAGCACAACTTCTGGATGCTATCCGAAACCAGGTCATGTCATCAGATGCTGCTGTACTTCAGTTCATTCCAAAAACTGAGCAATACGTACTTGATGGAGGTTCACTTCTACATCGACTCAAATGGAAGGAAGGAGTCACCTACAGTTCAATTGCCGATTCCTATGCTTCGTTCACGTCCAATCTCTATGGCGAAGGCACCATTGTCTTTGATGGATACAGTGGAGGACCAAGTACAAAGGACAATACGCACCAGCGTCGAAAAAACAAAATTTCCAATAAGGTCAACATATCAGATGCAACAAAATGTGTTGGGGAAAAAAGGAAGATTTCCTCTCAAATGACATGAACAAACGGACCCTCATCCACCTGATCGCGGAACGTTTGCGACAGAAAGGCTGTCATCCACGCTGAAGGAGACGCAGATGTAGATATAGTGAAAGCAGCAATTACAATGTCGTCTTACAAATCAACAACCCTGATTGGAGAAGACACCGTCTTATTGGTCTTGTTATTGTAGCACGCAACAAAAGACTGCACTTTATGTCCGACAAAGACAATGAAAAATAAAATGTGTATAACATCAACGTTCTGAAACAGTCGCTTGGTGATGATGTCTGCTCTGGCATGTTATTTGTCCATGCGTTCTCTGGCTGCGACACTACTTCAAGAATATTTGGGGTCGGCAAGAAGTATGTTTTCCAAAGATTTGTCAAGGGCGAGTCTGTCTTGCGCGCGTGTTCAAAGATCTTCTGTACACCAAATACAGACCAAGCTACTGTAGAAAGTACTGGCTGCAAAGCAATGGTCTCCCTGTTCAATGGAACCCAATCTGCGTCTCTAGTGTCATTGCGCTATGGTTACCTTTGCAAGAAAGTGTCCGCAGCAAAGACTTTTGTGAAACCAGAAAGACTGCCCCCAACAAACAACCTCGGCCACAAATCTTCACTCTCGACGGACATACTTACAAATCATGCAGTGGATGGGCAATAATGAAGGCATGGATCCCACTAAATGGGGCTGGGATGTACAAGGGGTAAACTTGTTCCACTCATGATGGACAATAGTCCCGCACCAGACCAACTGCTTAAAATGATCAGATGCAGTTGTTCCTCGGGATGCAGCACACTGAAATGTAGCTGCAAAAAGCATGGACTTGAATGCACCACGGCTTGTAGACATTGCCAAAATGGCAACTGTGACAATGTGTCCCAAGATTCAGTTTCAGATGACGATGAAATTAAAGACAGAAGTGACTGATATTTAAATTAGAACTAAACCACGCCATGACGTCATTCTTCATGATATGACGCCATTATCGATGTCATGACGTCACATGTAACACTTTTATCATGTTCCGGAATTATTCATTTGGCAAAATAATGAATATTATACTTAATATTCACACTTAAATGTGTGAGAACTTGTTGAATGTAACAGGTAGGACTAACGTTTAGCCATTTTTAAACATTGACGGCCATCTTTTATGACGTCATATTTCGACACTTTCTGGAGGTCCGATTTTGGCCAACTTTGGATATGTTTTTCACCAGACCTTGTACTACAGAAAAACACTATAAAACGTTTTCTTGCATTTTTTTTGTGGTCATGTAGCAGTTTGACCCTTCTAAACATGGAGTTGTACTAGTTAATGCAATGAATAGAGTTTTAACACTTTCTTCCCCAAATATCTGACATAGTCTGTTATATTTCCGCTACGGATTGTTACATTGGTCAGAAATGGGCTATTTCTGTAAATCTGAGTTATAATGGCGAGCACTGCGGGTTCTCATAGGGCGGCTCGCTACGAGCTAGCTCATCAGGATCTATGTTGTTTGCAAATGTTAGCTTGCGGCCAGTGGTATTGAAAGAGTTAGCAACTGGAGGTGGCTCCATGAGTAATACGGCGAATCATTTGTACGTACAGTGGCAAAACCAACCATCGTTCATGATATTTCATAATGCTTGATTATTTAGTGCAGCCAATTAATGCAAATATTTAGTTCTATTTGACAATGTACTTAGCATGCATATGATTACACAATACGAATCACTGACCAATACGGTATACACAAGTTACCAAAACTGATTACGAGTATAGTATTGATCAGAGCGGCATCTATCATTTACCGTATTTACTACTGTAAATCATTTAATATGGATGCTGTGATTCTGCATAATTACTAGTAAACTGCTGCTGAATAACACAATCACAAGTACAAGCGTTGTGATATGTCAATATAACAACATAGTATTTGATGTTGGGATGTACACTGTTACCATATGACCTCTAATCACGATCTACGGTTATTTCCTAAGGATACTATGCCAAAGATGCCATTGTGAATATCATTGTTGTGAATTAATGTTGATCCAGTCATATCAGTGTAACTTCGATGGAAAATGTCGGAAATCATGGTGGTTTACACACATAAGGATTGAGTGGTGTGACACTAAATCACTATGTGTTCTGAATGATCATGTTTTCTATTTGGAATATAAGAGTGTGCTAGTCAGTATTAGGTTATGATATGTTTGGATGTGACGAGAACCAGCTTGTTTGTCTGGTGACATAGTGACGTAGTATTCATCAACAAGTTGGTAAATAGTTTCAGTTACTTACCGTATTTACCCATTAAATTTGACTGAAGTTCCTTAGAGAACTAAGTATTGATGAGTCGCTCTCTAAAATGTCACTGTACTAGTACTAGTGTCCATGTTCTTAGAAACGTGTTCTGGGACGGCCATTAAACTATTTTAGTCAACCTTTTAAAGTATTGCGTTCTTTCCCTTCCAACAGATCTACCACCGGATCCGTGTAACATGTGCTTTGACAATTTCGATTTGAAATAATCAGTGACACACGCGTGTAGCTATTTTCAAACGGATGCCGCCGGAGGTCATTAATAGTTCGGCATAGCAAACAACTTATCCGATGATTTGACCGCAGCCAAATAGGGAAGTGGATCTTGGGACAGGTGTATTCTGAATTCTGAATTCAATGAAGCCACACCTATGCTATGCTGATTGGTTGAATACATTTTGTTTATCTGTCTTAGTCAGTAACAGACGTGTGAAGCTACGTTCAAACGGATGTCAACAATAATGCGGCAGGTGTATATTGAATCCGCGAGGCCACACATATGCCAAGCTGATTGGTCGAGTCCAATTTGACAGACATGGTAGAATAGATATACTGTGCACATCAGGGTGCTTTCTACAGTTCCGAAAATCCAATCTTGATGTGTTTGTTTTTACACATGGGTAAATGTTATATTGCAGGACTAAAATTGTGTAACTTGAATGTCCACCCTCTTATTGTTCCGTAAATACTGTTTTAGAATACTAAAATATAACTAAATCACATATTTTGTTAGTTGACAGATAAAAAGCATTAAAAGTATATATTAAATGTTCACATGTACAGTAAATTCTTTAATATTTCTAATCTATTTTCCTACTGACTTGTTTCAAATAAATAGAAAATGTTTGGACTTGATGTTAAAAACTAAAGATGTTTTCCAGATGTTTTCCAGAAAGAAATCGTTGTTTTGTCAAATGGGGGTTACGTCGAAGCTTGGTCCTATATGTGGCTGTGACTGGAGAAATGAGGTTTGTGTGATTTGTGACTAGTGTAGATCCTAATCAAATATAACACTCCTGTAGTCTAAATACGATCTAGATTGCACGTTAGTGTGTTTTATTGAAGGAATGCCGAAAAGTGCAGATCCTGTTCAAACGCCCTATAAGCCCCGTGTTGTGTTTGGCTTCTCATCTTAGTGCACCTCCTCAGTCGCAGTGTACAGCGGATGTTGACACAACTCAAACACAACCCCCCACCTCACCCCCCCCCCCCTCCCCGTGGCAATTAGAGCGACTAATTTTCACACTGCTGTCACCCCGGGCTTTCCTTAATTGACCCCAAGTACAGCTTTGTTTCATTGTAAGTGGGCAATGGCCTACAAGAATGACGTTATGACAGTTTGACCAGCATAGCACCAGATCCATCTATGCACCTGACAGCTCTGATAAGTGTCTACTCTGTTGCCCGTCTGATTTAGTATTATATATATTAAGTACAATCGGGGAAAACATAGATTGTAACCCACTGTCGCATTTCAGTATGTAGTTTGTAACTAGGTCATTCTTATATTTGTACAGTACATTACAGTCCCATATATTTATATCAGCGGTCTAGTAAACTAGAGTTATAAGTAGTCTATTGAACTATATTACGTGTAATAATCGTATTATGCATAAATTTCGGAAGTGCTACTGATACGTCATATACCTGTGGTAAGCAAAATAAGAGGAAGCTAGTCATGTAGTGACGGCTGGAAAAACTGGCTGTCCGGAATATGAAATCCGTAAAAGAACGGCACATACTGGTCGGATTACTGTAAAATTTGTTTTATTTGATATATAAATGATGAATACATAAGCGTATCGCGAAAACAGAAGCTTGTTATATCTCCTTTAAAGAGCGTGTTTAATTAAAAATGACAGCCAGTTGGTCACACTTGATTTGTCATTTGTAGTTTTGTTTATTCAAAATGGTCGCCTCATTTAGGCTATTTTAATACATTGTGGTACTGGTAATTTGAGTGTTTCTTTTCATTTACTTCTTTATAGGACAAATTCGCATGTGTTCAGACTAGTAGTTCGATGATAATACACTTAGGTTACACGCGTTGCAAAGTCAGAATTTTAATATATATATGTACCGTTTGTTTTAAATATAGTGTATGTAATGTTATTTCAATCACCTTAGACTTAATTATAACCAAGATAGAACATGTCATTAAAACAATTCATGTACAATACAACAATTATCAAATAGTATTTATTACAATTTCTGTTTCCGTGTCAATCCATACACCCACCAGTGGATATACCCATATACATGCCTTTAAATTACACTGAACTATTTAATAATTGTCCCATATAAGTCTGTATAAGGCAGATCAGAATATTCTATTTCAGCAAAACTCTCCGCATGACTGCATGTTTAATCATAGCTGATAAATGGAAATATATTCTCAATTAACATATATTCTCTTCGACAAAAGTCCCGTCCCGTGCACTGAAATAAATATTGACAGCGTCTATGCGTGCCACATATATAAAACATATATTGTAACGAATGCTCATGATTTAGAGGCCTCATATCAGGTATGTGTCAATGTTTAACTTTATACGTTTCGCTTCCAGGTCAGCTCAAACCCGAGTGTTTAGTTGAAAATCCAGTCACGGGAATTGCGGTTTTGTACTGAAAAATGGGTGTTTGGTTGATTTGTGTACATTAGTTATCCATGAATCGTATTTTCGTCAGAGACATATGGTTACAATGGTATGCTCCATATATTTAACAAAGCACTACCCAAACACGTGCATGTGAAAATAAGTTTCTCTGTTAGGTCTCTTACGATCTTATTTACATGTCGTATGTTGGTATGTATAGACACGAACGATGGATAATACACATTTATGACACTTATGCACATACCATGTAAGGACATTATATGACTACAGCATATATGATTACAGTGTCTGGTATTCCCCCAGAGACAGCGCCCTTCATAAATGTGATACATATACATACATATGCATTCAAGATAGGCTGCATCATGACCGCATAATAAATGTATATAACTTTCATTCTTTCTACATACCAAACCATCTCATGAATGACCTCAACATATGTTCCATCATGAACTCACAACATATTGATCTCGATCGCATGATAGTTTAATATCTATACATATGTCTCACAAATTCTGAATCATTCGATCCATCCTATTTACATAGTCCATGCCTACCTGTATATTACTTCTTGATATTATAGGTCATCCAAGCGCAATTTTATTGTTAATATACACAGAATATGCCGTTTATGAGCTCAGATGTAGTGGCCTGGATGACACCATGTATTTAATTCTTAGATATATAAAGCAAAGTGAATATGGCTCTCAGATACTGGTTATTAACTTATTCCTACATGTACTTATATTTCTTAGTACATGGCTACCGGCATATAACTATTTTATATATATTAGGTTTCGATATAATGGAAAATTACACAATCTCCGCATGTAAAGTACCGGTGTCTGATGGTTTAGATGTATGCAACAGGCCCGTAGCCAAACTTTTTGAATCAAGGAGTCTTGTAGATGGCTTGAATGGCCCGAGGCAGCCAGGGGTCAGGGGCACATAATACGACTGCTTGCATAAATATTATAAAATGACTATACGTATTTACAATACTTCTTATTTTAGTGCATCAAACAATGGGAATCAATGCAGGACGAGGGATGTGTGGGAGGGGGTCGTCCGACAGCACTGACCCCCTGGTTACGGACATGTTGCAATAATAATATGCAACATTGATGTTCATGGTCAGGTTAATAAAATAAAATGAAACGGTTTAATGTGTAATGGCTTTAAACGAACTAACAACAGCTCATTTCATCTTCATGGATAGGGGGGGGGGTTAACTGAATATTTGCATACAATTCACTGACTGTTACGTCTTCACCACACTATGTAACTTAGCCACCACCACACACACACACACACGCACACACACACTCCCCAAAAACGTAATAGGATTGTCACTGATCGTATTACTCTTATAACGAGATTCATCTCTCGCCTGAAAGAAAGCTAAACCCGCAAATAAGGGCCAAGCCAGGGATATCGCGCTCCCCGGAAATAATTAACCCCATTGTTAAATTACCATTCACACTGAACCATTGATGTTTAGGGTGTAGCATATGCTATATCTACCCTACTTAATATATACGTGTCATAATTGTATCCATGTATCCATGTTGGCGGCCATCTTTGATTTATCTTTGTTTGTGGCGAAAGATCATTCGGTACAGTTTGAAACACAAGCTTCGTATTTTTTAAATATTACAAATATGATTTCGAATTATGTTCCGTTTCTTTACTATTGTGTCGACCAACAGCGCCTAAGAGCTTCAGCGATACTTAGTGGCCATCTTGAATATCCCAACATGGTCAAATAATAAGTATATTACATGGACTCATTCATTTTTGTAAAAAACACTGCAATAATAACAACTGAATTATAAAAGTTCATGAAAGTGTAGTTATTTATTTTGTGTTATTCCACACACATTTATTGCACGTCTGGGTGAATATTTGGCGGCCATCTTGGATGTATATGAATTTTTCAGTGGTGAAATGTTTGTATAAGTTATCTAAACGTATTTCTATGTATGTAAACGCATACTGTAAGTGGCGAACGCCATATAATAATCAAGTCGGAATATATTTAAGACAAAATGTTGATACCTGGCGTCAATCTTTAAAATCGCAAAATAGACAATGATTTGAACCACCATAAAACCGAACCGTTTCATATATGTGCTAAGGAAGAATACTCAACAATTTAAACAACTTCCAAGCATGCACGTACATGTCAATCTATAGTGATATAAAATGTGTTTTTGAACTCGTTTGACCTCTTTGCACTTAATGACCCCAAAAGTGACCTTGTCCCACCTAATTTGATTGACCGACACCGGATTCATGTTCAGGAACGTATGATGTATCAATATATCATAGTCGTTGCTTTTGCCCTCTTCGGTTCAACAGAAGTCGTTTAAGCCACTTCTCTTCAATGTGCCCCTCCACTATACGCGGTTATATAAGGGCATTATAAAGATTTGTCTTCACTCAATAATTATACGGACTAGTATATGCCACTCTCAGTCTGCGTAAATGAACAAGCTGTTCCGTGTTGGTTTGTGATATAGATATATATTGGCGAATATATTATTCATTATATGATAAATAAAGCTGATATATAGCGCAGTCTGATCAGGTCCTACACGCTGCGAACTTATTGTGTCTACTAATGGATATACCAATACTAAACACGTATCTATATTTGCAGTTACTATTCTGAGCATACGTTTTAATCGACCTTGTAGGAACCAAGAATATGGTGTCACATTGTTTAAGTATCGTTTAGATGCATGAACTCATAATCTATAAATGGTATAGCTGCACATAACACCTTGAGACGACCCCCAATATCGCTGCGTGCATATGCGTTTCCTGTGGACATATTCGCACCTTAAAGGCCGTGGCTGAAAATACTCAATAAATATCTTGGGGCATCATTATTCTTGGGGCATCATTATTCAGCACTGCTGAAACATTTAGGGAACATTATCAGTATGCATGGGTTTAAATGCAGGACGGGTGATTACTATCTGACACTCCTTAGATAAACCGTTATATGGTAGTTAATTCGTGTGAATGGACCCCAACAGACTGGACATGCAACCTGTAATGGCTATATAGCACATCTGGATAGTGGCTGTACCAAGCAAGCCATTCTTCTGATAGCCAGCACATGAACGTTTACTATCATGACTATTGCACCAAGAATATTATACCATCAAATATATAACAATGGAAGTTGGCTTGAATATATTCCCTACCAATCAAAATCAAATGAACAGATCAATTGTCATCAACGGAGTCAAATGCCCTAAAGCATAAGCATATGTTGGGTGGTGGGGATGGGGCTATTAATTGTTGCTCGTTTCTATGTTCTCATGATGCCAGTATAGACCAATCTCTGTTTCGCTAGTATATCTGCATACTCTAGGAGAGGTGGCAGAGCTTTTGTGTTTTCCATTTATGGCTATCTGACATATAATGTTGTTTCAAGTATTTCAGTATTATCATAATATATGAAGGAACAAAAGTCAAAAGTCATGTACTTGCATTGCTTTAACCCTTCAAATGCAGGAAACGAAAATTGTCGTCTAGCTGCTGCCGCGGCTGCATTATATATTGTCTTCTGTATCAGTAAAGACATGCTTTGTCAACACTTTATAATCATCATACCTCCGCGACAAGTTCTGTGTGTGTGTGGGGGGGGGCTAGAGTCAGGTTGTCCGTCCGTCCGTCCCTAAACTTAACATCAGAGACATATGTCGTAACTTATATTGCCTTCATCGAACATTCTTAATAGTTCACGCATGTATTCCTCTAAGGGTCTACTACCATGCTGTGACAAATCCACGTGATGTAGCTCTGATTATAATGACTTTTCATGATTGCAAAACACTAGCATGTGTCACGAAGGGCTAACACGCCCAGGTTACTGTCAGGGTGTCCGGTTTGGAGCGTCTCCACTGTATTATATACGGGTCAATGTAAGGTGGTTGTTTATTTATCGTGTTCTGCTAGACCATCAAGTGGTGGCAACCCATTACTGAGGCTACGCCGAACCACGGGTATGGATGGCGAATTCGCTCGTGCGGACATATTCGATCGTGCCTTTCAGTGGCCCTTTTGACCAAATTTGGGTAAGCATAAATGGTGAAACCAGTCCACTATCATTTACAGGTGACGTTTCCGGGTTTAGACTAGTTTTACCTTCACCTGTGAAAGAGTCAAAAAGAAGCGACAAGCTGAAATTAAAACTTTAAATAACGTACTCAACAACTTAGTTTATGCATTGCAGTGTTCAGACTGTTTCATACACAATTTACTTCCACACATATGTTTGAACGTAATGTAAAGGTGTGTAAAAACGTAATTACATCCACGTGTTTTACACGCTCAGGTAATTTAATTGATTTACAGGTTTCGCGACCTGCGCAGTCGCACCTTATACACTTTCGCACTTCATAAGTTTTCGCAGATAGAGCATAGGCACTTTATGGGATGAAAGAATCCGATGTGTTAATGACTCCTATCGCAGGATGTATAGTACTATATAATCCTCAGTGTAACTGGATTATCACATCGGGTTTTCGTTCATCCAATAAAGCTCCTATGAGATAGAGGTTGCGCTACCCCAAGTTCAAAAATTACCGCAATTGACAAGTCACCTGGTTTGCGGGTCCAGATAACATGTTAATCCGGGTTAATTAATATCAGGTCACAAATCTGATAGTCGTGAAACCTAGAGTGGCTATGCCAATGCTCGCATATTTGAATCGTATTTACGCATATACATGTATCAGAATCAGGAGACTACTGGATATTGATTTGTATTGGTCCACAAACCAAGGAAAACTTCATTTACTTGCATTTACTTGCATTTACGATTGAGAGTTTTCAGCCATTCTCCAAAAAACCACCATTACCAAAAAAAATAAATTTGAAAATAAAGTTTTAGTAATCATCTTTAACTTACTGATTTTCAGACTATCAACCCTTTCTGTACCGTTTTGTAAAATTTTGCCCAGACCACTTCTGCTGTTCTAGCATTTCAAAGTATTAACAATTTGAAATGTATAGGTGTGACCTAGTTCTGAGTACATAACTCATTACATTTCATTACACTGCACATAATAGTTATGACGGAGCTAGTAGTCTTTCCAAATGTGCATTTGAAGAATTCTTTGTTTTGTTTCTTCTTCGTGAATACTTTTGTTAATACACATGCACTTAAAGTGATAGTTTATGGTAATAGTGTTGTCATATTGTAGAATTGTCTCTCAATAACAATATAGCGAAGTATGTGAACGCCCTGCAGATTTTGTCTATATTTTAGTGCGCGAAGTGTAAATGATATTACACACATTTTTACTTTGTAGCGTGGTGTATAGCGATATAGTGCAACCTGTTGTCTATAAAGCGGAAAACATGCAGCTAGGTGTGACCGACCATTATGGAGGATAGAGAGCACACCTTAATTGTGATGTATGAACCATGATTACCTACAGCATGATACTAAAATACTCAAACTCAACTGTAGCGGACACCACATGCAATATATAGGGACACTTATAAGGTATAAGTTCAAGATTTATTTGATACTTTCTCAAATGCCATGACGGCTACGAAGGTAGCGCCGTCCATTGGCTGCAGGTGATAGACCCGCCACAGTCCCCGGGCCTAAATGGCATTTGGCACCGATCATTGTGTCCTTATGCCTTCAATATGAAGACCTTTTCACCTGTTAGTAGTAGTAGTAATTCTTTATTTTTGCAGACATTTATATAATTGGCACACAAATGCAAGCTTGCATCTCATCTCTTTCGAATTAAATGAAGATTTTCCAGGACATTTCTGTTGTTGATTTTAGCTAACCTGAGCCAAAGGCTCAAGTGAGTTACTTGAGCTAATTGTTAATTGTCGTCCGTCCACAATTTCAAATGTCTTCTTCTCCCAAACTGCCCGGCCAATGTTGGTCAAACTTCACAGAGATGATATATATGGGTGGGGGGATGTCAGATTTGTAAAATTGGAGGTCGTCGCATAATCCAAGATGGCCGCCATGGAAAAGTATGTCAAATTCTTAAAAAAAACTTCTTCTCACGAACCGCCAGACCGATTTCAATGAAACTTTGCAGGAATGATCGATAGTCAACGCTGTTTCAGATGTGTTAAAATGGTGGCCCTGAGGTCAAAAATAGGCGGGGCCGGAGGTGTCAACTAGGGGACAAATTTCACATTTGACCGAATATGGTCATGTCATATTTGATATATGACATGACCATATTCGGACAACGGTATCGGACGGACAAGACATTCACACTGGAGTTTTTTTGTCGCGCCCGCTTGCGGGAAGCGCGATATAGTCGGCACTTTGGCGTACGTACGTGTGTCCGGTTAAAGTTTTTGGTTAAAGTTTTTTGTTATACTATATCTCTGCAACTGCTTCGCCCCTTACCTTGAAACTTCACATGGGTATTTATCATCATCATCTATATTTTCATTCTACCCCCCTACCGTGCGACCCCTGTGCCCAATGTCAAGGTCTAATTACTTTGAAATCTTTGGTTAATGTTTTTTGTTACACTATATCTCTGCAACTGCTTTGCCCATTACTTTGAAACTTCACATGGGTGTTTATCATCATCTATATTTTCATTATACCCCCCTCCCGTGCGGCCCCTGTGCCCAATGTCAAGGTCTAATTACTTTGAAATTTCAGGTTAAAGTTTTTGGTTAAAGTTTTTTGGTTAAAGTTTTTCCTTATACTATATCTCTGCAACTGCTTCACCCATTAGCTTGAAACTTCACATGGGTGTTTGTTTATCATCATTGTCACGCCCGCTTGCGGAAAGCACGATATAGTCGCCACTTTGGCATACGTCCGTGTGTCCGGTTAAAGTATTTTGGTTTAAGTTTTTTGGTTAAAGTTTTTCCGTCTACTATACATGTATCTCTTTTTTTAGTGTCCATGCCTCACCCCAAGGCGCGACATGCAGGCCGCGGCCATCTAGTTTTTTGAAATCGGATGATTATGTCATCCAAGATGGCCGCCGAAAGGTCAAAAGGTGATCTTTTTATTAGACATTTTCTTCTTGTGAACCGCTTGGCCAATGTTGGTCAAACTTCAAATGGATGATTTATGGGTGGGAGCATGTCAGATTTGTAAACTTGGAGATCATCGCCTAATCCAAGATGGCCGCCATGGAAAAGTAGGTAAAATTCTTAAAGTCTTCTTCTCACAATACGCCAGACGATCACTCTGGGGCAGTTTTTGCCGAAATTGACACGTAACTTGACAGAAATTATCGACAGTCAATGCTTTCAGATTTCAGATTTGTAAAAATGGTGACCTATGGGTCAAAAATAAGCAGGTGGGGGAGGGTGTCAACTAGGGGTAAAATTTCACATTTGACTGAATATGGTCATGTCATATATCAAATCGAAGGTATCGAGGAGACAATCACTCTGGGGCGTTTGACAGGGATAATCTATGGGTGGGGGCATGTCAGATTTGTAAATTTGGAGGTCGTCGCCTAATCCAAGATAGCCTCTGTGGAAAAGTAGATCAAATTCTTAAATAATCTTGTTCTCACTAACTGCCAGATTGCAACGAAGCTTGACAGGAATGATCGATGTTCTTTCAGATTTGTAAACATGGTGGCCCCGGGATCAAAAATGGGCGGGGCCGGAGGGGTCAAGTAGGGGTCAAATTTCACATTTGACTGAATATGGTCATATCATATATCATTTCTAAACTATTGAGGAGACGATCATGCTGGATAATATTTTGTCAAGATTGGATGATTAGGTCATCCAAGATGGCCACCAAAAGGTCAAACGGTCATCCTTTTATTAGCCAGGTTTTTTGAAAAAAAATCCAGGCTATTGGATTGGAAATCGGAAAGCGGGCGGGGAGGGCGGCGTCCACAATCATGTTAAGTTTTCGTTTGTTTAGTCCATCCAAGTTAATGTACCACTAGGTTATAGGCCACCGAAACTTTCACAGCTTCTTAATCAAGGGGTTGCCCACCACATATCACTATCCAACATGGTTACTTTTTTTTTAACAAAAATTGACCCGATTTTTTCGCGTAGTCGACTTAGCCATTTTCAATGCTAAGTTTTCGCGTTTACAATGTTAAGTTTTCGTGTTTAAGTCCATTTCTTTGGTACTGTACCATACCTAGGACCACCAAACTTTCCACAGCTTCATAACCAAGGGGTGCCTACCACATACAACTATCCAACATGTGACCATATTTTTTTACCTTCACCTATTATTTCTACGTAATTGACTTAGCCATTTTCAACGTTAACTTTTTAACGTACGTCTGGTTAGATTTTTTTGGTTATTAAAACTTTTTCGTTATACTATATCTCTGCAACTGCTTCGCCCATTACCTTGAAACTTCACATGGGTGTTTATCATCATCCATTTTCATTTTCATTCTAACCCCCAACCGTGCGGCCCCTGTGCCCAATGTCAAGGTCAAATTACTTTGAATTTTTTTGTTAAATTAAAGTTTTTTCGTGTACTATATCTCTGCAACTGCTTCACCAATACCTTGATACTTCACATGGGTGTTTATCATCATTGTCGCACCTGCTTGCGGAAAGCGCGATCCTGTGCCCAATGTCAAGGTCAAATTACTTTGAATTTTTTTTTGTTAAAGTTTTTTCGTGTACTATATCTCTGCAACTGCTTCACCCAATACCTTGATACTTCACATGGGTGTTTATCATCATTGTCGCACCTGCTTGCGGAAAGCACGATCCTGTGCCCAATGTGGCCCCGTGCAGGCACCGGGGCGGGATCAACTGATCCTGAGAATAGTGCTGCAGTAGCCATTGCTTGTCGTAAAAGGCGACTACACTGGCTTAACGATTGGGTTCATACTTTCCGGAACCCACTATACCGGATTTGGCCCTCATGTACATTTTTGGCTTTCTTGTATGTGAGAGTTGAGTCGGGCTATGCCCCATATATAAAAGTAAGATTAGCGCTAATCCTATTACTTTTAGGGGATGGGATAAATGATGCTGGTGTGGCGAGGGCCTGGCACCAGATCAGGTTGTTCTAATTTCAGGACTGAATATATATTTTGATTGTAAATATTGAGTTCTGAAGTTGGGATTTACCCCCCTTGGACAGGTGGATATGGGACTCGACCCCGTTGACCCGTCTGCGTGTAGACTCCCTGAGGCTTGTACCTCTATGTCAGAAAAGCGGACGTTAAACCCTATTCACTCACTCACTCACTGTGCCCAATGTCAAGGTCAAATTACTTTTAATTTTTTTGTTAAAGTTTTTTCGTGTACTATATCTCTGCAACTTCTTCACCCAATACCTTGATACTTCACATGGGTGTTTATCATCATTGTCGCACCTGCTTGCAGAAAGCACGATCCTGTGCCCAATGTCAAGGTCAAATTACTTTGAATTTTTTTGTTAAAGTTTTTTCGTGTACTATATCTCTGCAACTGCTTCACCAATACCTTGATACTTCACATGGGTGTTTATCATCATTGTTGCACCTGCTTGCAGGAAAGCGCGATTCCTGTGCCCAATGTCAAGGTCAAATTACTTTGAATTTTTTTGTTAAATCATTTTTCGTGTACTATATCTCTGCAACTGCTTCACCCAATACCTTGATACTTCACATGGGTGTTTATCATCATTGTCGCACCTGCTTGCGGAAAGCGCGATCCTGTGCCCTATGTCAAGTTCAAATGACTTTGAATTTTTTTGTTAAAGTTAAAGTTTTTTGTGTACTATATCTCTGCAACTGCTTCACCAATACCTTGATACTTCACATGGGTGTTTATCATCATTGTCACACCTGCTTGCGGCGGAAAGCGCGATATCATCGGCATTTTGGCATACGTCTGTCCGTTCGTCCGTGTGTCCGATTAAAGTTTTTTGGTTAAAGTTTTTCCATCTACTATATCTATTTTTTTAGTGTCCATGCCTCGCCCCAAGGCGCGACATGCAGGCCACGGCCATCTAGTCTACAAAAAGTGGGTATAATTATGTTATCCAAGTGTCTATGCTTGGAAAAAACCTGGCCTTCGTGGCTTTGCCTCGTTTCTTGTTAGAGAGTTCAAATGTCTTCTTCACGTGAACTGCTTGGCTAATGTCAGATTTGTAAATTTGGAGGTTTTCGCATAATCAAAGATGGCTGCGGTGGAAAATTAGATGAAAAAAACCGCCTGACAGATTTTGACGAAAGTTGATAGTCAATGCTGTTTCAGATTTGTGAAAATGATGCCCAGGATCAAAAATGGGCAGGGCCTGTCGGGTCTATTAGGGGTCAAATTGCACATTTTACGAAAGATGGTCATGTTGTCCATGTATTTCAAATCAAAGGTATTGCACAGATCGGTCTGAAGCGTTTTTTATTGAAATTAGATGATTACATCATCCAAGATGTCCACCAAAAGGTCAAACCGGTATCTATTTATTAGAGCTTTCAAACAGCCTTTTCTTACTAACTGCTTGGCTGGTGCAGACTAAACCTGGTAGTTATTGTCTTTCGTAAAACATTTACAGATTTTTTAAAAATTAGAGATCGTCACATAATCCAAGATGGCCCCCGTATAAAGTTGGACAAAATATTTAAACAATGTCTTCCCATTATTATCACCAGACCGGTTTCGATAAAACTTTGTAGGAATAATGAATGCATTAAGCTCTCTCGTATTTACTTGCATATACAGTAAAGTTCCTCTATTAAGACCACCTGTGGTTCTGAAAAACAGTAGTCTTATTAGCGAGTCGGTCTTATTACTGGGACTCAGTAAAAAGACCAAATCCTTAATAAGACCATCTTAATGAAGATAGACTATAGAAATTAATATTAATAAGAAGAAATTCATCATTTAATACATGTATGTGCTTGCTCATCTGTTTACATGTGCATTGTACAAGTAAATATTTGTTATATACATGTAGTTTATAAATAGACAATTTTGTCACTAGTTTACAATATTCATTTATCTGTTATCAGTCTGTGCCGGATCCTGCCAGCAGATCATCAGTAAATAGGTCACAAATGCCACCAACTCCATTTTTCCAGTCGCACTCACAAATCAATTGAAATTTTTGATACCATCCGAGTACACACAAATAATTGGTAACATATTTATTGAACACTCGTCAATCGATTAATTCAATTATTTTCTGTACTGTGTCCAATTAGAGACATCAAACACTTCTTAATCAGAAATTAGTACAAACAATATCGGCTGATGAGTCCCACACGTGTCTGTAAAACAAGAATTAAGCTGTTAAAGTAGGCAGTTTGGTTTTCGGGTGTCATAAATCGATCTTGTGTATTGTCGCAAAATTGTCTCGCGCCTCTAATTTATACACCAGGCACAACAAATCCATTGGTGCCACGGTCGTAATGACGGATCCCAAAACAACACATTTTTACATATTGGGATTGTGAAAAGTGGTCATAATAAATAAAGAATAAATAAAACTGTTCTTTGAAAATGCTGTCGTATTAACAATATAAATTCAACTTACCCTCATGTGTGTGATGAAGTTTGAAGTAGCCTTCACACTGCCTGATATTACAGAAGGGCAGTGTTGACACTGGGCTTTAAAATTTCCTGTTTTGTCACTCGGACATGAAAAATGTTTCCATATGTTGGAGTCCATCTCGAACTGCATGCGACACAGTATGTACCTGGGGCCCGTTTCACTAAACTTCTTACGATAAGAAATTATCGTACGAACTTCTTGGGCGCATTTTACCGTTTCACTAACGTCAATTTCGTGCGAACTTTCTTGCGAAGTTCGTAACTTTCCTCGTAAGTCTGCGATAGGTATTGGGCTGTCGTACGAAGATTTGTTAGCGCAAGTGTCACGGCCGCCATACATGTATTTCATGAATAACATCGCCAAAAAATCGGCCGTGCATATTTCGCCCTATAGGTTTCGCCCTATACTTCCGTCTGTCTGTCTGTCCGTTTATTTTTGGCATTACTTAGTAATACATTACCCTCACTACTGATTGTACGTCCGTTCGTCTGTTTATTTTGTTTTTAAGTGTTGGTCTGTCCATCTGTCTGTTCGTGTGTTTATTTTTTGTAAGTTTTTGTAAGTTTCTCAAATCACTTATAGGGGCCCTAATGCATAGACAGACCGGATCATCTAGCTTTAGCTGCTTATCAGTTAGCCAGCAAATGCAACCCAGATATAACGTGGCTTATAGAGTAGTGAATCACTATACTTGTAGCTGTTGATCAGTTAGTGCAGCAAATGCAGCCTGATATAACGTGGCTTATATAATAGTGACTCGCTATACGTGTACCTTCTGATCAGTTAGGCCAGCATATGCAGCCTGATATAACGTGGCTTATGGAGTAGATACTCACTATAATTTTACCTTCTGATCAGTTAGCCAGCAAATGCAGCCTGATATGAATTAGTGGTTTACAAGGAGGACGTGACCTTCACTATAATTGTCCCCCACTTATAGTGTGGTGTTGGGGTGTAAATGGATGAAAAACACGAATCAAATATTTTCAAAAGTTAAATATGTATTTGTATTTTTAATTGTAAGTGTTGTCATTCATCTTTTTTATTTTTTTTGTTACTGTAACTACTTTATGGTACAATCGAGTTGACATCTCCGCCTATCTTTGTTTTATGTACAGACCATCTTACAGTTTCAGCACTTCGACCCGTTTGTACAAACACAAGCAAATAATACTAGACAGGAAAGTATTACTAATGTGGTGGCAATTACATTATAGCACAGGATATGGACAAAACAATCATGTGCTATAGAAAATTATTATGCCAGTAAAGCTATAAAACAAAGGTTAAGGTTCATATAAGGATGGCCAAACTGGTTCGATTCCCGTATTCAATCCTGACTCGCATTTTCGGGGGGGGCGGGGGGGGGGGGTCCCAAAATCAGAAACGGAATATTTTCAAATCGAAAAACCAAATATTATTCACGCCCTCGAAATTAGAAACCCGATCTTGGGTTCCCCCAGGTCCTATCAAACCAAACCAAAGCCACTTGGCCCTTACCTTCCCCTAATGTAATAGGACATCCAGACTTTTGTATATAAGTGTGATGTAAAACAACCAATTAGGAACGTTGCACAAAACTTGTAATTTATGGGTATGTTTCAAATTATTTGTGGTATTTGTGGTAAAATTGGCACTACGCATGTATTGCATAAAATTACTAAGGGGGGGGATGGCACCAAACGACGGGCCAACTCCATGGCCCGTATAGTATTCACGTTACAAAACTAAAAGCAAATAAAAAATCAAATACAATTTGGAGAATCATCAAAAGACTCAAGCACTTGAAACTTTTGCAGGACATTGGGTTGACCCTGCGCTGGCCCTAGCTGAAAGGAAGGGTGAGTTTCCTACTCCGAGGACTGGCGGCAATCCACTGGTGTCTCTAGGAGTTTGGTTTTCTCGGCTGTATTTAATGATGTTGTCTCAGAATCAATTAATCAACAATGGATTCAACATGGACAAAAAGTTTTCCAGTTTTCAACCGAAGGGGAATAAGACCTGGCCAACTGTAGAAAAAAAAAGCCTTTTTATTGATTGTGGCCAGGATTGCCGAACACCCATGGGCGCCGGTGGATGGGGATCAAACTCGTCACAGTCCAATTCCCACCTTTGCCTGGTTTTCATAACTTGCTGGACATAAGGCAGTTGATTTAACAGCTGTAGTATGGTCTTGTCAAATGTCGGACCGGATTGCGTTTACATTTCAATTGGGCTTGATGGTGGATTTCTTAATTAATGAACGAATTCTTAAGAAGTTTGGTAACTTAAGAAATTTTGTTTGGACGCAACAATGTTAGTGAATAAACTGATCCGTAGAACTGTTCTGCAAAGGAAGATTTGTACGAAAAAGTATCGTAGACGTAAAGAAAGTTTTGTACCGTTAAAGAAGTTTAGTGAAATCGGGGCCCCTGTTTGGCCCACCTGTATGCTTGATGTTAAATACCCACTTATAAAATGGACCAAAACTTCCCAGTATTTTAAAACTGTTCACCATAAAACCATGATTGGTGTTCAGGGGCATAGGTGATCTTATTATTTAAATTCCTACTCGGATTTGGTCAAGTAGTTGGTCCCCTACCTGTGATTTGATGATTTTACAACTGTTTATGTGTAAACCAAAAACCCTCCTGGCTTTTAGAGATACAAATTTGTATGTTGAGCATAAAAATTACTTTCATATTTAAATTTAACAGTTACAATTAATTTTGTGTCACCAATAAAAAATAGCCTTTTGGCAAGCAGAGTATGGCAAGCAATACACAGCCTGGAACACAGGGTACATTGTATTATGGATCGAAAAACCACTGGCAAAGCCATCAATAACATATTAGTACACCAGGGTTGGACCGGGAAATAACCGGGGTGGAGGGGGAAATACCTTGGTCCCGGCCGGGAAATCAAGCTTCAGAAGTGGGAATACCGGGAAATAACGTTTTTGTTGTGTTTCAAAATGCCGTTTTTGCTCGTTTTTGGCTGTTTGTTTTCAGGTGGATGGCAAGAAACCCTCGTTTCAATTGGCGGTCTGAACATTCGCTGGCACGTTACCATCCAGTTTTCCTGGCGAGCTCACTGAAGTACTTTCTTGGTGGATCACACCAGGACCATCTCCACACATGACCACCAATACTATTTGGGAGTTGGGTGACTTGGTCGGTGGGAGCAACTGGAATGGGGTAACTTTTAACGATTCGGGGTTCATCCTTTAACCGGGAAATCCCGACTGGAGACCTGGTTTTGGCCCATCACAATTACGCGCTTTGGCATTTTGTATGTGGACGTTGGAAATCTTGGTTATAACCCCTTATAAGAGTAATCCTACCACCGGTATTTTTACTTTTAAATCAGGGGGAAGGGGACCAAGATGACCTTGGTGCGGTATGGACCTGGACACCAGGTTCATGGTTATTCTAATTTTTTCAGGGCTGAAATAATTTGTCTTGGTATCTCGATGTAAAATATTCCGTTTTTTTTTTTCTGGTATTACTATTTTAAACTTAGGGGAATGGGGCCAAGTGACCTTGGGCGCGGTATTGGACCTGGGCCCCAGGTCAAGGTTCAAGGTTTTTCTAATTTCAGGGCTGAATATTGCTGGTATCTAGATGTAAAATATTCCGTTCTAAATTTTGGGATTTTCCCCAACCAAAAGCAGCAGGGTTTTTAATTAAAACCAGGGGATCGAGTAACCACATGTTTGCCCGGCCCTTTACATGAACCTTAGCTGTTGAGTATGGCCGTTTAAACACCAATAAACAAAACAAAACAAACCATACATTTGGCTTCGAGTTGTTGATGGATAATTCAATGTTAATTGTAGCACCTTGTGAAATTGGGCAGTGTCTCAGACATGTAGTTTGAGCGGAGTTCGGGCACAAGTTCCGGCTTAGGTTTCATGAAGAAGCTACCTGGGCCAACTGGGTGCCGTGGTTCTTTGCTTGGGAGTTTTTCTGCCCCTGTATGAGCGGATGTATTAAGGTTGGCGGGAGGGTCAGTGGGTTTTTGTGTCATAGCCTGCCAGAAACCGCTTCTTGTCCAATGCACTTTCCGGTATGGTTTCCAAGTCTGGGTTATGAAGTTATGGTAATTCTAACTGCTCACATGCTGTCCGCGATTGTAGCTGTATCTGGACTGGAAGGAATCTAAAGGCTCTCGGATATTGGCTTGTAGGTTGTTTTTTGGAGAATTGTTTTCACTTCGCTGAACAGTTCCAATCATTGTGAATTAGCCATTTCTGATCGCCGAGTGTCAATGACGCTCTTCATTCTGCGCCGGCCAAAAACTACCTTTCAGCAGCATGAATACGGCCATGTTCCTGATGAATGTCCCAATGCAGGCTAATGAACTGTTCCAAGGTTCATTTGTGTCCGCTGGTAGTTGTTGGCTTCACTTGAAACGGATTTACTCGCTGAAGAGTAGGTAGGGCACCAGGAATGTGGTGATTGCGGAATTAAGTACTTGTTTTAATCTCGTGATATACGTATGTATAGGCTAGTGATATCTTTAGCCCCAGTAGATTTCAACCAGTGTGACAAGCAGTCACCACACGCGGTGAGGGATGGGATCTTCTTCCTTGAGGGATTGTTCCTCATTGGCCTGGAATCTTTTCATTGTCATTCATTTTCCATCCATAGAATAACTTTTGAATAAATAAAATGCTAACTACAATTCAGTAACAACCTGCAAAATAGAAATTGTATGGTATATTGACCCGGTATTTACCACCAAAAATCATCCAAAATTCTTATTTTTTCCCGGAAGTTTCCCACTATTTCCCACATTTCCCGGTCATTTTCCCAGGATGTCCCTTGGAAACTACTATTATTTCCCGGGAAATTACTATTATTTTAATTGGGAAATTGCCAACCCTGATTATTTTACACGATTGTAATTGAATAAAATGTAATTGATTAATTACAGGTACTATTTTGTAAAGTCAATTAATTAAAAATTTCAATTACAACGTAATTGACAAAAAATACTTCAATTACAAAATTACAATCCTAATTTACTTTCATTTTTGCTAAATTAATTACAGGTAATTACAATTTACTTTTTTAACTTACCCCAGGTCTGATTTAATCGGGGGGTCGGTGGCACTGGGACGCGGGGGTCTCACTAGCGGGGTCGGTACGGTATGGTGGAACTGTTTATTTTATATAAATAATATAGGGCACAATTTGGTTCCGCTTTTGTTCTTGGTTAACAAAAAGGCTGGGGTTCTAGGGTCGCGGTTTACCGGAACCAGAAAACCTTTCTCGATTGGCCATTATGTAAATTAAAACTTACTGAATACGCCAAATGTGAGGGCGCCATGCATCATTTTAGTACCTTCCGGCAACAAAAAAAAAAACAAAAAAAAAAATGTTGTTTAATTCTTCTTTTAGGAGGATGACATTCATTATACTTATTTTGTGATTTTCAGATTTTAGAGATTGACCTCCCATTAGTAAATTAATTAAAACAGTAGAGCCAAACGGTGTGGGGTAGATGGCGTTATCAAGATCAGCGTTTGAAGATACTACTGATGATTCATCCAAATGTTATCGTTATTTGTAAGTACTAAGGGTAAGAAATGCAATTTATTACTGTGTATCAATGTTGTTTTTATAGGTTTCACTGCGGATGACAATGTTCTGTTCATGATGGTAAAACACTTAAAAACATATTTTGTAAGTAATACCCCCCAGCAACGAGTTGTGGAGGAGTAACTGGAGTCAGGTTGTTCCATCTTGTGTGCACATAACTGAAAAACTATTTCAGCTACAGTCGTGAAACATTATAGGAATGTTTATCAACATGCAGAGTTGTGCATCTGGTGATTTTGTTGCGGAGTCGTAAAGTATGGGCGGAGTTGTAGCCCTTGACTTAGTGAAAATTGCTGATTTTTAACTTGTGTCGCCAGTAACTCAAAAAGTATTTGAGTTACAGGCATGAAACTATATAGGAATGTTAATCAGCATGTGTAGTTGTGCACCTGGGTTTTTTTTGTGGAATCATCCAGTAAGGATGGAGTTATGACCCTTGACTTTTTCATCACAAATTTGTGTCGCACGTATTTACAAAAGTGTTTGAGTAATTAGAGTTGCGAAATTTTACAGGAATGTTTGTCACTTTGTGCAGTTGTGTACCTGGGTTTTTTTATGCTGATTCATGTAATATTGGCAGAGTTATAATTATTTAATTATCTCCCAATACACAGCTAATTTACGCAGAAAAACAAGGTAGCTACACATGAGCTGTTCTTGCCTTAAATTCTAATTTTCCAAGTCCCGATAACATACAGTGTTGGTGTGGGGGGAGACCTATGTTTTTGTCTCAAAAACAACCCTCTAGTTTGCCATATTTTCACGCATGCATTCCTCTAAGGGTCTACTATCATTATGTGCCAAATCCACGACCGTCGAGCCCCCGCTGATCCCAAAGTCAAGGTCACATTCTTGGTGCATTCCACAATAAATCACAGTTATTCTTTTTGCCAAAAAAAACAGCCAACACAATAACTTTGTGGCATCTGATAACGATCAAATCTATGACCACTACCTTTCATATGTCAGGCCCACTGACTACATATTGAGAGCACCTATCCTCACTTACTGACAATCTAGTTTCATTCCGTGGCCCACTCATGCGGCCGGCCCCTGTGCTCAAGGCCAAAGTCAAATGGCATAGAAGTTTGCGTTCAAGTTTTTGAGGGTTACCGATTTCTTGTTTATATATTCCAGATCTGTGGTGGAGTTGTCTTGGGTGTTGGGATCTGGGCCGTGTCTGATAAGGTCTACCTCTCCGATATTGTTGGCAACTCCCTGTTTGCGTGGGCTTCATATTTGATGGTCATCTGCGGAACAATGCTACTTTTTGTCTCGTTCCTCGGATGTGCAGCCGCTATCACTGGGAAGAAGATATTTATCCTTGTTGTAAGTTATGTAGGCAAGTGTCTATTAATCTTAACCCTTACAATGCTTAATTAAATTCAATGTCTGCTGTTCATTTTTAGCTCGACTATTCGAAGAATAGTTAGAGCTTATGTTGTCACCCCGGTGTCGGCGTCACCGTCACGCCTTGGTTAAGGTTTTTAGTCAAGCTTGTGTATGGAATACTACTGGCCCTACACCCACCATACTTGGACAACTTCATCTCCTAGTGATGTACATCAATAACCCCTGATCTATATTTGACCTTGACCTACATTTCCCTCTTGAATTACTTAGTTAATTCCCCTTGGTTAAGGTTTTTAGTCAACCTTGGTTAACGTTTTTAGTCAAGCTTGTAGATGGAATACTATTGTGCATACAGACACCATACTTGGATAACTTTTTCTCATAGGGATGTACAGTCAAACCTGTCTTAAGCAGCCACCCAAGGGAAGTGACAAAACTGGCTGCTTAACAGAGGTGACCTCTTAATAGAGGGTTGTGTATTCAGGTACATTTCAGGTAAATTTTGAAAATTGAAATGAAGATAAAGATAACATAGACATGTATGTTAACAATACAAATGTAATAAATAATATTAATGATAAATTTAGAAATTATAGTACCATATGATTAAATATCAATATAAATGTGTATCTTTATATTTATTTAATATTTTCAAAATTGAACCTGAACATGTAATGAGTGGATTTCTTAACAAGTAACAAATATTTAGTTGAATTATATCATTTAATGAAATAAAAATTCTATCAACAAATAAAAACACGAATGTTCACGTTTTTGTTATTTTACAGCCTACTGCAACTGCTAATCAGCAAGACTTATATTGTAGACAACTTATTGTACTAGATAATAGGGCATAATCGGAAATGGTGTGGAAAAAGTTATGCACATTTTTATTTTTTTTTTTTTTTGTCGGGTATTGGTCAAGTCGAATTTGGATTAATTTCCAGTTGTGTATGTAAATAATGCATAGGCGATATCAGAAAAAGCAGTCAATAAGTGTGACATTCGGCTCATATTCGACATATGAGGTCATTTGCTTAAATTATATTTGAGCCGGCTGCACTCGGTCCTGGGCAATACACACCAATTATATCAGCTATTCGTGTTTTGTCAATTTGGTAATTGGCAATGGGCTGTTCCTTTTTACAACATTTGTGTCGGTAACCTATAGAAATTACGAATCGACGGACAAGGGTTCAAGAACCCGGATGCGATCGGCTGTTCTTTCAATAATGCGCCGACAGTTCGGGCAATACAATTTGCACCTGTGAAACATACCCTCTCAATATCGCGCCGACGCGCGAAATTGTTTGGTGTTTTAATTACCCGCATTGACTGCTGACATCATTGTTAATTCGCGCATCGGTAACGACCGCCGCAGGGTACATTGAAATCGGGATTAGCGGTGACCGTTTAATGAAATTGGATCACTGTTAGGGACGATAATTAATGACCGCTGGCCGCGTTAGACGAGTGACCGATGAATTAAAGCGTTTTATATAGCAAAAATGCGCGGGGGGAATTTGAAGTGGCCGCTTAACGGCGGTGACCGCTGATTAAAGGTGACCGCCCAAGCAGGTTCGACTGTACATCAATAAACCCTGACCTATATTTTACCTTCACCTACATTTAACCTTGAATTACTTACTTATTTCCCCTTGGTTAAGGTTTGTACTCAAACTTGGTTAATGTTTATAGTCAAGCTTGTATATGCTATACTCCTGGGCCTACAGCAACCATACTTGGACAACTTCATCTCCTAGTGATGTACATCAATAATCCCTGACCTATATTTGACCTTGACCTACTTTTATCCTTGGGTTACTTAGTTATTTCCCCTTGGTTAAGGTTTTTAGTCCAGCTTGTATATGGAATACCTTGTTTGTCAAGCTATGTGTACATCGACAACCCTCGTAGTCGAGCTATGCTGTTCTCCTACAGCTCTTGTTTTGTAAGGCAAATGCGTTAAAGTTATTGTTTTTTCACAACACGGTCAAATGCCTCGGCAGGCGCGATACCGCTTCCGTGGCGGAATTCTTGTCTTATTTTCCATGAAAACCCATCTTGGTATTCATTGAAATACCAAGACATGTTTTCATTTCGAAGCAAACCAATTCAATAATTTCTGTCTATTGATGAGTAAACAGTAATGTGATTTTATTTTACCCTATTCAATTTTTTGAAATACCCAATTGCATCAGAAATGATGGAGTAAAAATACTCAATGACTAATTCCTTATCTGGAGCCCTGGGTCTAGCTCCTGACATGCGTGTGCACTTGCGTGGCCTGAAAATAATCTGTAACCTTTATGAGAAACATGTAGTTCAATGAGTAGTGAACTGTGGCAGTGAGCAGACCATGATCAGACTGTGCTGAGGGCCGTTTCACTCGATTTTGTACGACTAAAATGTTTGTAAGTGCAAATTTAGGATCGTCTGGAAATTTCAATTGATGAATTTACATTTATTGAGCATAGGCTGCATATGCAGCCTATGCTCAATAAATGTAAATCCAATAATTGTTTACAAGAATAAATTGTTAATGTGAAATTTACAGACTATCATAATTTTGCACTTTAAATACAAACATTTTAGTTGTACGAAGTTTAGTGAAACGGCCCCCAGATGTGCAGCTGCAGCTCCACACAGTCTGATCTGTGTCTACATCTGTGTCTACATTGTCCACCAAGGCCATAGCACCATTTCTCCACTCAAATTTGTGATTGTCCTGCTACAGATGGGGTCCCATTTGTTAGCACAAACTTTTGTTTATAGGAATTAAACAATAGTATAACTATTCTACCAGTTTTAAAAATGTCCAGCGCCGCTTTACAGATATATTATAATCAGTTAGTAATTTTTAATTTACTGATAAAGACGTGCGGTTGTATCAGACTATTTATACCCCCCGCAAAGAGTTGTGTGTGGGGGGGGGGGGGTATACTGGAGTCAGGTTGTCCGTCCGTCCGTGCGTCCATCCGTAAACTTAACATTAGAGAAATATTGTTATAACTTCTATTTCCTTCATCCAAAATGCTTAATATTTCACACATGCATTCATGTAAGGCTCTACTACCATGCTGTACCAAATCCATGACCGTCCAACCCCAGCTGATCCCAAGGTCAAGGTCAAATACTTAGTCTCTTTACAAAACTTAACATCAGAGAAATATGTTAGAACTTCTATTTCCGTCATCTAAAATGCTTAATATTTCACACATGCATTCCTGTAAGGCTCTACTACCATGCTGTGCCAAATCCACGACCGTCCAACCCCCGCTGATCCCAAGGTAAAGGTCAAATACTTAGTCTCATCAGAGAAATAAGTTATAACTTCTATTTCCTTCATTGAAAATTCTTAATATTTCACTTGTGCATTCCTCTAAGGTTGTACTATCATGCTGTGACAAATCTACGACCGTCCAACCCCCGCTGATCCCAAGGCAGGGTTGGCAATTTCCCGGGAAATAAGAGTATTTCCCAGGACGGCGGGAAATACCGGGAAATACTGGGAAATACCGGAAAATACTGGGAAATACCGGGAAATATGAATCTTGGTGGTCTTTTTCATTCCAAAATGTCAAGATGAGTCTCTATATTCCCCTATATCTACTATGGTTTATATCTGTGTAGACTGATAAGCCTATAGGTAAAACATTCTGCAATAAAAAAAGAAATAATAAGTTTATTTAGAGAAAAAAGACATCATTATTTTCTAGACAATTTTCTTCCCTATATGTAGTATTTGCCAAATGTCTATTTTATTGTATATGAGAACACCCCTCATTACTATAGTAACCTGCCACTAATAAAAGCTGCTTTTGGAATTTTGAGAAAATCCCTGTTGATAACAGGGATAATCCATGTACAGTGTAAGTGTAATTGTTTTACAACTTGACCATATACAGACCACCTGGGTTCTTATTATACAGTATGACACAAAAGGTGTGAGAGAAGGCTGACAATTAACAGCCTGTTGTCATAGTCTGATATGGTTTATTAAAGTATATTAAAGTCTCATCAATGTACATGCAAATAAGTAGACATTAGTAGGCTTTTGGCTAATTGTAACGATTTTAGGTACTGTATCTCATACGTACCATCGTGGCCCATAATCTTCACGTTAAATAAATGTATCAATAATAATAAGCAAATAAGTAATACAAATGCAAAACATAAAACAACAGTACATTGTCAGTCATATAAGACTTGTAAGAGACTATGTGTATGCACATCATGCATGCTAAGATCATTTATTCTCATTTCTTGATACTGAATATTAGTGTGGGAGAAGGTTGACAATTAACAGCCTGTTGTCTAAACATAGTCTGATCATGATGACGTTATCCTTGTGAATTGTATTTAGCAGACACTCCGATGCTTCCTAAAAAATGAAAAAGTAATTTACAAAAAAATAATACAACCAAAATATAAATGTCATGGTTGCCAAATATTCCACCTGATGAGTACCCCTAGTTGGGAATGAAACAGATCTATACATTGTAATTAACCCCTATATCTAATTATTACGTTGTTGATTGTTTAATTAACTATTACTGAGCTTAAAACTTAATTTAAATAACTTTAATTATCAAATAATAACATCAAAATTAATATTTCCCGGTATTTCCCGGTATTTCCCGGTATTTCCCACTTTGGGGAGTATTTCCCGGGACGGGAAATACCGGTATTTCCCGCTGGGAATTCCCGCCCCCGGTATTTCACGGCCAACCCTGTCCCAAGGTCAAGGTCACATACTTAGTCTCTTTACAAAACTTAACATCAGAGAAATATGTTATAACTTCTATTTCTTTCATAGAAAATTCTTAATATTTCATGCATGCATTCCTCTAAGGCTCTACTATCATGCTGTGACAAATTCCCGCTGATCTCGAGGTCAAGCTCACATACTTAGTCTCTTTACAAAACTTAACATCAGAGAAATCGGTTATAACTTCTATTTCCTTGCTCGGATCTGCTTCACATTTCATACACGCATTGCTCCAATGGACCTCTACCACCCTGTGACAAATTCACGTTCATGCCGCTCCCGCTAAGCCCAGAGTCAAAGTCACAAGCCCCACACTTGGACATTTTTACATATTTTAGGGGTACCTGGGCCCACGCAGGGGTATTCCGTAAGCCTCACTTACTGACCAATCTAGTTTCATATGCAATCAGGGCATTTCTGAAATTATTTATATTAACCAAATACATCACCCGAATAAATTTTATTATTGACATGTTATAAATTATGATCATTGCACATCAGAGAGAATAAATAGTTTTTTCCGTTAACATTTTAAGGAAACACGGTTATCGTCCCTGATATCAAACTTGCCATTCATGTTTGATATAAAAAGTATAACAAAGACAATTAACACGTCCGGTGATGGTACATGTAAATCATATCTAAAAAATAGACGAAACAAATATGCAGAGCTCCAGATAAGGTGCATATTGGCGAACAGTGTTTGCTTTTTGCAGCTGAAGTAAGTGAATGTTTAAATTTGTTTTATGTGTTATCATTGCGCCCTATTTAATACGGAAGAAAATAAATAATACATTTGTAAAAGTAAAATACGCATTTAATTTGAAATCTGGGGGTATAATACTCTTTAGATACAAAACTTATCTGGAGGTCTGATATGTCTGCTATATTACAACCTGTGATGTGGAAGTCCAGCTTTAGGTAACCTATCTGAGGCTTTGACTGGAGAAATGGGGCTTATGGGTTTCACATCCGTCCAGTCTAATCAGGATCTGCTCTGTTTGTCATTCTATCACTGAAACATCCATCATGCTTCTAAGAAGCGATATATATCGCTATCAGGATATTTGATCAGGACCTACACTGGTCACAAATCCCATAAGCCCAATTTCTCTAGTCACATCCACATATACCGACCATTCTCTATTTCAGTACCCAATAATACTGGGAGTTGTGCTTATTTTGTTGCTGACGGCCGCCATTTGTGCTGCAGTGTTCCAGGGTGAGGTAATTATCTCCCCTAATTCTAGTTTACCGCCATTTGTACTGCAGTGTGCCAGAGTGACGTAATTATCTCCCCTAATTCTAGTTTACCGCCATTTGTGCTGCAATGTGCCAGCGTGAGGTAATTATCTCCCCTAATTTTAGTTTACCGCCATTTGTGCTGCAGTATTCCAGAGTGAGGTAATTATCTCCCCTAATTCTAGTTTACCGCCATTTGTGCTGCAGTGTTCCAGAGTGAGGTAATTATCTCCCCTAATTCTAGTTTACCACCATTTGTGCTGCAGTGTTCCAGAGTGAGGTAATTGTCTCCCCTAATTCTAGTTTACCGCCATTTGTGCTGCAGTGTTCCAGAGTGAGGTAATTATCTCCCCTAATTCTAGTTTACCGCCATTTGTGCTGCAGAGTTCCAGAGTGAGGTAATTATCTCCCCTAATTTTAGTTTACCGCCATTTGTGCTGCAGTGTTCCAGAGTGAGGTAATTATCTCCCCTAATTCTAGTTTACCGCCATTTGTGCTGCAGAGTTCAGACCGTGTTTGTGAGGTAATTATCTCCCCTAATTCTAGTTTACCGCCATTTGTGCTGCAGAGTTCCAGAGTGAGGTAATTATCTCCCCTAATTCTAGTTTACCGCCATTTGTGCTGCAGAGTTCCAGAGTGAGGTAATTATCTCCCTTAATTCTAGTTGACCGCCATTTGTGCTGCAGTGTTCCAGAGTGAGGTAATTATCTCCCCTAATTCTAGTTTACCGCCATTTGTGCTGCAGTGTTCCAGAGTGAGGTAATTATCTCCCCTAATTCTAGTTTACTGCCATTTGTGCTGCAGAGTTCCAGAGTGAGGTAATTACCTCCCCTAATTCTAGTTTACCGCCATTTGTACTGCAGTGTGCCAGAGTGACGTAATTATTTCCCATAATTCTAGTTCACCGCCATTTGTACTGCAGTATTCCAGAGTGAGGTAATCATCTCCCCTAATTCTAGTTTACCGCCATTTGTACTGCAGTGTTCCAGAGTGAGGTAATCATCTCCCCTAGTTCTAATTTACCGCCATTTGCACTGCAGTGTTCCAGAGTGAGGTAATTATCTCCCCTAATTCTAGTTTGCCGCCATTTGTACTTCAGTGTTCCAGAGTGAGGTAATTATCTCTCCTAATTATCTTGCAGTTGGCGTGATACAGTCGGCGTGATACAGTCGTCGCTTTTGGCGTGCGTCCGGCATTTGCCCCCATGGTCAAGATCAAATTACTTCAAATTTGCGTTAAAGTTTAAGTTTTTCAGTACCAAATGTCTCCCCAACCCTAAGTCTGCTTGACTTTAAAGTTCATATTCCTCTTTATCATCATCCATATTTCAAGGTCAAGGTCAAATTACTTAGAAATTTGTGTTTTCAAAAAATCATATTTAGCTCCGTCTTCGGCCTCAATGAATATGACGTTCCTCAGATCCGTAAATCTTGTGCACACCTCCTCAAAAGACAATAATTGTATAATATTTGTTCACCTATATATTCTCTGTGTTTTCTATTTGTTCACGTCTGCATAATTATGATCTTCATGTTGAACAGGCTTAAAATTCCATTCAATCAACTTGTACATGTGACTGAAGAAATGGGGCTGATGCGTTTTGCGACCAGTGTAGATCCAGACCAGCCTCTGCATCCGCACAGTCTGATCAAGATCTGCACTGTTCATCATTACATTCCATCAATGAAACATCTGTCATGCTTCTAACAGATAATACATATCATTATTAGGCTACATGATTGTGCTGTTAGACCAGGAGCTACACTGATCACAAATCCCATAAGTCCCATTCTCCAGTCACAGCCACATATGAGACACACCATGGGATTTTGTACCTTCGGACATCTGCGTAATTTCATTAAATATTCCCGGCCTTAAATGACTAGCTGTTAAGCCCAAACAAACAAACGTTTACAAAATTTACAATATTTTTTATAAATTAAGTCAAAAGTTGAAAAAATGTTCAGAGTACATGCGGTGAGCATTTTGTTAACGTTTCACGGCATTTACGGAAAATATTGTAAATTTTGTAACCGTATTTCATGAAATTTCGCAGATGTCCGAAGGTACAAAATCCAATGGCTTGTCTCACATTTGTGCAGGTTGAGGATGGTCTGATGGAACTGATGAAGAACACGATCAGAGAACAGTACGGCTCTAACACAGAATTTGACGACGATAACGCAGACATTACATCAAGTTGGGATAGACTTCAGAGCTCGGTATGTCATACTGTGAAAATTTCATGTCAACACAAATCCTTTATTAATTAGGCGCCGTCTTTTTCCAGAAATGATTTTCATACAGAATTAATCCTCACTACAACGATATTAACAACTTTGGATATCACACTAACAGACCATATCTCAGCAACATTCAGATTTGATTAAATATTCTTTTTATGTCCCCGACAATATCAGAGGGACATAGTATTTGTGTTGTATATCCGTCCGCATGTAAGTTTGCAAGATGTTCATTCCAAGTTCCAAAATCAAGGTCACACTTTGAATAACTGTTGTATTCTACATTTTCAGATAGCTATTGTGAGAATTTTCGGAATGTGGCAACTGTTCTGCAGCTGATATTCGATGACTCTTAAGTTTTTCATTATTTTCTTGTTAGAGCTGGAGGCCTATATAGTGTTTGGACTGTGTGTCCATCTGTCTGGCACATTAAGAAGTTGGCCAGAGTTTCTCAATTCTGTCATAACTTATATATCCCTTGAAGGATTAGGGTACTTAACTATTTCAACAACTTGAAAGCATACGTGTGGACAAATGCCACACATTCATGATGCCCTTAATGTGACCTTGACCTTTTGATCTTCACAACTTTGAACTTGTTCACACATTAAGAAGTTCGCCAGAGTTTCTCAATTCTGTCATAACTTCTATATCCCTTGAAGGATTGCTTAAATATTTCAACCTTGACATTTTGACCTTCATAGCTTTGAACTTTTTGTGCAATAAGAAGTTCCCCGGAGTTTCTGAATTCTGTCATAACTTCTAAATCCCTTGATGCATTACTAAGCATAGTCATGTAAATCTAACCTGTATCTCAAAGTTATTTGTTTTAACTGGCTATACTTAGAGCAGAGGCATTGAGTTTCATTGAACGCTGATTGGCACTGCTTCAAACGTGTGGAAATGAGCTCTAATTTCAATTAACCCTTACAATGCTGAATTAAATTGTGTCGTCTGCTGAATATTTTTGATTTTCCATTTTTCTCATAAAAAACTTGGTTTGGCAGCACTTTAGAATGGAAATGATTCTAAAATGCTGCCAAACCATGTTTTTACTGAGAGAAAAGACAAAATATGAATTAACAGCAGACGACTATTTTCGGTTCCCGCATTCTAAGGGTTATACTTATACATACATGCAGCAAGTCGGAATGCAGCCTTAAATGTGTTCTATGTATTGCAATTAAGCAATTTGTACCGCAGTCACTCGGGAGTCTGGTATCATATGTTGATGCTCGTATTCCCACTCTAGTGGATAACACGTCTGTCTGTTGTAGCTGTCATGCTGTGGAGTGGAGGACCGGGGATGGAACATTTACCAGGAATCACGCTGGTATCAGAATCAATGGAGTAAGTACATGTATATATAAATTAACCCATTCACCCCTAAGTAACTGGAATGGATTTTGATATGTTAATTTTGCAACCAATCCAATCATCACAAAATGATTTTCAGACCAGTCCATTTATGAACGTGGGGTGTTTTTGTTCTCAAACTTATGAAAATTACTTGCAAAAAATGCAGATCCTGATGAGACGGCTCGTGACGAGCCGGCTCATCTGGATCTACACTTTTTTGCCAATACCACTATACAGGCCTGTGGTGTTGAACGTTTTAAACAACAAAGCACTTTGGATACTCCAGCACAATTGTGGAGGGGGCATTTACCATTGTTCGTCCGCCTCATCCTTCCCATCCCGTCAAACCTTGTAACTCGTAAATGTTTGGTACCGTAATAGATAGAGACTTGAAACTTGGTGGCTTCCATTTGGTGTTTAGATGTACAAACTTAATCTCAATATTGTTCTATCCCGTGTAACAGGGAAATCTTCCCTGGGGGGGGGGGGGGGTGGGGGGGGGGGGGGGAGATTTCCAGGCTTAAGCCCTAGAACATACATGCAGCAACATGCCCACCCCCCCCCCCCCCACCCCCCCCCCCCCCCACACCATCAACCACCATTCACAGACACTGTCCACCACAAAACTTTTTAAGGTATTTTCATATACATTGTTGATATTGTGCTCAGGAGCATACACAATGCAGATGCTAGAACCAGTCTGTTGGTAACAGAGGACGTAATATCCCTACATGTATACCCAACTAACATAGTCATAATGTATGTCTGCTTGTGGGAGAAGTATGTGAATAGGCGAGGCAGCATTTTCTATAAAAGAGATATCCAATTTAGTATAATATCTATACATAGACAATATAGTGGTGGTGGGGGGGGACGGTAGAGAATTCTATTTACCGGTATAAATGCACTAATTCCCCATTACCGTACCATAACTATATGTATGTTGCCTGGTAGAGAGTTCTCTAGGTAGTTTAAATCTCTACCATAGCTGCATATGATTGGTATAAATGTATAGCACATGGTGAGGGTGGGTCTAGAAAATAAAAACAGTATATCTGTGTAGAACAGCAAGCATGTGGCATGTATTGGTGTGGGGGGGGGGGGGGAGATTTTCCTAGGAAATATTCCCCCCCTCCACCATATACCATATGCATAGTGGATATGAACGTTTCTTTGTAGACAAGAACAGCCCACGATTGGGGGTGTATTTCTGATGAAATGAAATAATGTATGTTGGTGTAGAACAGATAGCATGTGACATGTATTGGTGGGGTGGGGGGGGGGAGATTTTCCTAGGAAATATTCCCCCCGCCACCATCTACCCTATGCATAGTGGATGTGATTGTCTCTTTGTAGAGAAGAACAGCAGGTGATTGTGGGAGTATTTCTGATGAAATGAAATGTATATTGGTGTAAAATGGATAGCATTTGGCATGTATTAGGGGGGGGGGGGAGAATTTCCTAGGAAAATCTCACTCCCCCCCCCCCACCAATATATACCATATGCTATCTGTTCTACACCAACATACATTATTTCATTAGAAATACTCCCCCAATCGTGGGTTATTCTTGTCTACAAAGAGACATCCCCATCCGCTATGCATATGGTAGTTGGTTGGGGGGGGGGGAATATTTTCTAGAAAATCTCCCCCCCCCCCTCCCTCAATACATCCATGCCAAATGCATCATGTTTCTACACACACTATTTCATTTAGAAAATACATTGTTGGTGATTCTTGTCTACAAAGAGACATTCACATCCGCTATGCATATGGTAGGTAGATGGTTTGGGGGGGGGATTTTTTTTATTTTTCCTAGGAAAATCTCCCCCCCCCCCCCCTCAACCAATAATACATGCCAAATTCTATCGTTCTACACCAACTACATTATTTCATATAAGGAGGGGGAGGGGTTATTCTCGTCTACAGAAGACATTCACATCCGCTATGCATATGGTAGATTGGGGGGGTTGGGGGGGGAATATTTCTAGGAAAAATCTCCCCCCCCCCACCCCCCCCTCCACCAATGCATGCCATATGCTATCTGTTCTACACCAACATACATTATTTCATCAGAAATACTCCCCCAATTGTGGGTTATTCTTGTCTACAAAGAGACATCCCCATCCGCTATGCATATGGTTAGTTGGTTGAATATTTCCTAAGGAAAATCTCTCTCCCTCAATACATGCCAAATGCTATCTGTTCTACACCAACATACATTATTATACCCCCGCAACGAGTTGTGGGGGGGTATACTGGAGTCAGGTTGTCCGTCCGTCCGTCCGTCCGTCCGTCCGTGTGCCGTGCGTCCGTAAACTTAACATCAGAGAAATATTGTTATAACTTCTATTTCCTTCATCTAAAATTCTTGATATCTCACACATGCATTCCTGTAAGGCTCTACTACCATGCTGTGCCAAATCCACGACCGTCCAACCCCCGCAGATCCCAAGGTCAAGGTCAAATACTTAGTCCGTAAACTTAACATCAGAGAAATATTGTTATAACTTCTATTTCCTTCATCTAAAATGCTTAATATTTCACACATGCATTCCTGTAAGGTTCTACTACCATGCTGTGCCAAATCCACGACCGTCCGACCCCCGCTGATCCCATGGTCAAGGTCAAATACTTAGTCTCTTTACAAAACTTAACATCAGAGAAATATTGTTATAACTTCTATTTCCTTCATCTAAAATGCTTAATATTTCGCACATGCATTCCTGTAAGGCTCTACTACCATGCTGTGCCAAATCCACGACCGTCCAACCCCAGCTGATCCCAAGGTCAAGGTCAAATACTTAGTCTCTTTACAAAACTTAACAACAGAGAAATATTGTTCTAACTTCTATTTCCTTCATCTAAAATGCTTAATATTTCACACATGCATTCCTGTAAGGCTCTACTACCATGCTGTGCCAAATCCACGACCGTCCAACCCCCGCTGATCCCAATGTCAAGATCAAATACTTAGTCTCTTTACAAAACTTAACATCAGAGAAATAATTTATAACTTCAATTTCCTTCATTGAAAATTCTTATTATTTCACTTGTGCATTCCTCTAAGGTTGAACTATCATGCTGTAACAAATCTACAACTTTCCAACCCCCGCTGATCCCAAGGTCAAGGTCACATACTTAGTTTCTTTACAAAACTTAACATCAGAGAAATATGTTATAACTTCTATTTCTTTCATTGAAAATTCTTAATATTTCATATGCTGTGACAAATCCCCGCTGATCTCGAGGTCAACGTCACATACTTACCGTATTACCTCGAATTAACGTCCCCCCTCCTAATAAACGCCCCCCTCCAAATAAAAAATAAAAATAAAAAATTACCAAGGACCGCCAATTTCAAACACAAATAATCCTTAAATCCTTATTTGTGTTTGAAATTGGCGGTCCTTGGTAATTTTTTTTTTTTTAGTGGCTAATAAACGCCCCCTTTTTGTAAAATGTAACGACCCCGGGGGCGTTACGTTAATTCGAGGTTATACGGTAGTCTCTTTACAAAAATTAACATCAGACAAATCGGTTATAACTTCTATTTCCTTGCTCGGATCTGCTTCACATTTCACACACTCCAATGGACCTCTACCACCCTGTGACAAATTCACGTTTATGCCACTCCCGCTAATCCCAGAGTCAAGGTCACAAGCCCACACACTTGGAAATTTTTACATATTTTAGGGGTACCTGGGCCCACGCGGGGGGTATTCCGTAAGCCTCGCTTACTGACCAATCTAGTTTCATCAGAAAATTTCCCCCAATAGTTGGTTATTCTTGTCTACAAAGAGACATTCACATCCGCTATGCATATGGTAGATGGTTGGGGGGGGGGAATATTTCCTAGCAAAATCTCCCCCCCCCCCACCCCACCAATATATGCCACATGCTATCTGTTCTACACCAACATACATTATTTCCTCAGAAAATGTCCCCCAATCGTGGATTATTCTTGTCTACAAAGAGACATTCACATCCGCTATGCATATGGTAGATGGTTGGGGGGGAAGGGAATATTTCCTAGGAAAATCTCCCCCCCCCCCTCCCTCAATACATGCCAAATGCTATCTGTTCTACACCAACATACATTATTTCATCATGAGGGAGGTGGGTTATTCTTGTCTACAGAGACATTCACATCCGCTATGCATATGCCGGTAGATGGTTGCTATTTTATAAATGCATTCATTTGATGGCCTCTATCGTGGCGGGGGGGGGGGGGGGGGGGGGGTGTAGCAAATCCACGACCCACAACCCAGCACAGACCCCCCCCCCCACCCCAAGGTCAAAGGTCACAAACATAGTGCATTCATAAACAAACTTAATGTTGGGACAAAGTTATGTTTCTTTACAGGGAACGTCTTGATATTTCAGACATACAGTTGTCTGATTAGTGCGTTCATAAACTTTACGTTGGGGTAAATTTCTTATTACTTCCGTTTCTTTTCTTGGAACACCTTTATATTTCAAGTATGCATTCATCTGATGACGCTCTATCATGTTGTAACAACTTCACAACCCAGCACCCACTCATTGCCCCAAGGTCAAGGTCACACACAGTGCGTTCATAAACTTAAAGTTGGGGTAAATTTCATGTAATTTCTGTTTCTTTACAGGAAGCGCCTTGATATTTCATACATGCATTCATCTGATGATATTCTATCATGTGATAACAAATCCACCGCACACCCGGCCCTTAACCGAAGGTCAAGTTATATAACATTCATGTTTTTTATACAACTGTGCCAAGTTTGAGTGAAGGCTGCTAATTGGCGAGCTTCATTGTCTTTTGACAACTCTTGTTTATTTGACCACTTGGTCACAAATTATCTTCCCCTTTGGACTGAGAATTTCACAATTTTGCCTTGTTAGTAATAATACATTTAAACCGTAATAGCTGGAGGTTCCAGGCTCTTTATATTCCGTATTCATCCTATTATACGCGCTTGCCCTATCATACGCACCCACGTTAATTTTCAAAATTTTGCCAGACATGATCTGGGACACAGTACTGGGTCGCAGGTATTTCCCAATGTGCAATTCGCCGCAAATTGTTTGTTACCAGTCTGAATACACATCGATACCTGTGGGCAGAAGTGCAGTTTCAAAGGGTAGGAATATTACCACAGCATAAGTATTGGTTACCGGTAAGGTGTATGTAGCCGACCCATGCGGCCCCCATGCCCAGGGTTAGGTAAAATTACTTTGCAATTTGCGTTAGTTTTTTTGGTCTCGCCCGCGAAGCGGAAAGCGAGACATAGGTTTTGCTTTTCCGGAATCGGTGTCGGCGT
The DNA here is from genome assembly GCA_029237695.1 of Conchocele bisecta. NCBI lineage: Eukaryota > Metazoa > Mollusca > Bivalvia > Lucinida > Thyasiridae > Conchocele > Conchocele bisecta. The sequence continues at coordinate 8,981,200 of CM055273.1, forward strand.
CGGCATCATCATTCAATGTTAAGTTTTCGTGTTACGGTCATTACTTCAACACCTTGTCAGCTACAGTCATCAAACTTTATACATACCTTTACTATGATATGTAGATGAATATAGGACTATTAAAAAAAAATCCAGGGTCAAGGTCAAACTCTATTTCTTTCTATGCTACAAACTGAACATTAATGCATGAAGACCTATTTTCTCGTGCGCTCTACACCTTACCTGTAGAGAGAACAATAACTTCTCCAGTTGAACACTTGTGCATGTGCAAGTATGTGCAAATTTCCAGATTGACCACTAAATGTCCAGCTAAATTATTACAGGTAATTTATACAGGTAAATTATTATACCTGGGTATTACATTTCCGTAAACTGTGTTGACAATATTGTGGCAATATGTGGACCTGTGCAGATATGATATGTAGATAAATATAGGACTATTATAAAAATTCTGGGCTCCAGTAGCGAGCATTATTTTTTTGTTAATTTTTGTTAAACTTTTTTTTTGAACTTTTTTTCCGTTTTTAGCCAGGTTTTTTTAGCCAGGCTATTGGATTGGCGAAAGCCAGGCGGGCGGGCGGGTGGGCGGCGTCCACAATCAATGTTAAGTTTTCGTGTTTGAGTCCATTTCTTTGTTACTGTAACACATACATGTAGGACCAACAAACTTTCACAGCTTCATAACCAAGGGGTGCCCACCACATATCACTATCCAACATGTTACCTTTTTATGAACTTGACCAATTTTTTCCGCGCAGTCGATATTAAATTTTCGCGTTTACAATGTTAAGTTTTCGTGTTTAAGTCCATTTCTTTGGTACTGTACCACCTGAGACCACCAAACTTTCACAGCTTCATAACCAAGGGGTGCCAACCACATACAACTATCCAACATGTGACCATTTTTTTTTACCTTGACGTATTATTTCTACGTAATTTACTTAGCCATTTTCAACGTTAACTTTTTAACGTACGTCTGGTTAAAGTTTTTTGGTTAAAGTTTTTGTCGCGCCTGCTTTAGCAGAGGCGCGACTATAGTCGCCGCTTTTTCCGTCGTCGTCCGCAGAAATGCATTAAAGTTATTGTTTTTTCACAATATCTCTTTAACCCCTTGCCACACTTTGATAATATTTCACATCAATGTTTGTCTAGGGATGATGCTTCATTACGCACACCCCCACATCCAAATTCTCAAGGTCAAGGTCATTTATTTACTTGTAATGTTCACCAGTTTTGTAACAGAAATGCGTTAAACTTATTGTTTTTTCACAATATCTCTTTAACCCCTTGCCAGACTTTGATAATATTTCACATCAGTGTTTGTCTATGACTTAGAAATGAATCGCTTCATTACTTTCACTTTACCACATCACATCAATCTGAGGTTCAAGGTCAAGGATTTATTTATTGTAATGTTCACCGGTTTTGTAACAGAAATGCGTTAAAGTTATTGTTTTTTCACAATATCTCTTTAACCCCTTGCCAGACTTTGATAATATTTCACATCAACGTTTGTCTAGGGATGATACTTCATTACGCACACCCCCACATCCAAATTATCAAGGTCATTTATTTACTTGTAATGTTCACCGGTTTTGTAACAGAAATGCGTTAAAGTTATTGTTTTTTCACAATATCTCTTTAACCCCTTGCCAGACTTTGATAATATTTCACATCAACGTTTGTCTAGGGATGATACTTCATTACGCACACCCCCACATCCAAATTATCAAGGTCATTTATTTACTTGTAATGTTCACCGGTTTTGTAACAAAAATGCGTTAAAGTTATTGTTTTTTCACAATATCTCTTTAACCCCTTGCCAGACTTTGATAATATGTCACATCAATGTTTGTCTAGGGATGATGCTTCATTACGCACACCCCCACATCCAAATTCTGAAGGTCAAGGTAATATATTTACTTGTAATGTTCACCGGTTTTGTAACAGACATGCGTTAAACTTATTGTTTTTTCACAATATCTCTTTAACCCCTTGCCAGACTTTGATAATATTTCACATCAATGTTTGTCTAGTGATGATGCTTCATTACACACACCCTCACATCCAAATTCTGAAGGTCAATGTCATTTATTTACTTGTAATGTTCACCGGTTTTGTAACAGGAATGCGTTAAAAGTTATTGTTTTTTCACAATATCTCTTTAACCCCTTGCCAGACTTTGATAATATTTCACATCAATGTTTGTCATGGGATGATGCTTCATTACGCACACCCCCACATCCAAATTCTGAAGGTCAAGGTCATTTATTTACTTGTAATGTTCACCGGTTTTGTAACAGAAATGCGTTATAAGTTATTGTTTTTTTCACAATATCTCTTTAACCTCTTGCCAGACTTTGATAATATTTCACATCAATCTTTGTCTAGGGATGATGCTTCATTACGCACACCCCCACATCCAAATTCTCAAGGTCAAGGTCATTTATTTACTTGTAATGTTCACCGGTTTTGTAACAGAAATGCGTTAAAGTTATTGTTTTTTCACAATATCTCTTTAACCCCTTGCCAGACTTTGATAATATTTCACATCAATGTTAGTCTATGGATGATGCTTCATTACACGCACCCCCACATCCAAATTCTCAAGGTCAAGGTCATTTATTTACTTGTAATGTTCACGGTCAAATGCCTTGGCAGGCACTACACCGCTTCCGTGACGGAATTCTTGTTTGTTATACTATATCTCTGCAACTGCTTCGCCCATTACCTTGAAACTTTACATGGGTGTTTATCATCATCCATATTTTCATTCTACCCCTCAACCGTGCGGCCCCTGTGCCCAATGTGAAGGTCAAATTACTTTTTTTTGTGTACTATATCTCTGCAACTACTTCACCCATTACCTTGATACTTCACATGGGTGTTATCATCATTGTCGCGCCCGCTTGCGGAAAGCGCGATATAGTCGGCATTTTGGCATACGTCCGACCGTCCGTCTGTACGTCCGTGTGTCCGGTTAAAGTTTTTCCATCTACATATCTCTTTTTTTAGTGTCCATGCCTCGCCCCAAGGCGCGACATGCAGGCCACGGCCATCTAGTCTACAAAATGTGGGTATAATTATGTTATCCAAGTACCTATGCTTGGAAAAAACCTGCGGGACAAGGCGAAACATTTGATTCCGCGGAATTCTTGTGTAAATCTGCGTTAAAGTTTGTTCAGAACCAAATATCTCCAAAACCCTAAATCTGATAGACTTGAAACTTCATATACGCGGTACCTCTTTATCATCATCCATATTTTCATTTTATAGCCCACACATGCGGCCCCCATGCTCAAAGGCAAGGTCAAATTACTTTGAAATTTGCGTTAAATTTCTTTTTGTAAAATCTGTGTTAAGATTATTCAGTACCAAATATCTCCACAACCCTTAGTCTGATTGACTTGAAACTTCATATACCTATTTATCATCATCCATATTTTCATTCTTGAAATTTTCATTACTTTTAATCCCCCCACCACCGAATGGTGCGGTCCATCTGTATGACCATCTGTCCGTCCCGAAACCTTAACGTTCAGGTAAATGTCTTATAATTTCTGTTTCCGTAATTTTAATGCCCCCACCACCGAATGGTGAGGTGGGAATATAGTGTTACTGGCATCCATACATCCCGTCCGTACGTCCGTACGTCCATACGTCCCGAAACCTTAATTAAAGTTTGGGTAAATGTCTTATAATTTATGTTTCCTTGCACTCATCTGCTTGATATTTCACACACGCATTGCTTTAATGGTCCTCTACCGCCCTGTGTGACACATCCACGATCGTCTCGCTCCCGCTAAGCCCAGGGTCAAGGTCACACACTCGGTGCGTTTGAAACTTTAACGCTCGGATAAATGTTTCCTTGCATGGATCTTGTTGATATTTCACGCATGCATTGCTCTAATGGTCTTCTACCACCCTGCGACAAATCCACGATTGTCTCGTCCCTGCTAAGCCCAGGGCAAGGTCACATACTTGGTGCATTTGAAACCTTATCGCTCGGTAAATGTCTTATGTCTGTTTCCTTGCACAGATCTGGTTGATCTTTCATACACACATTGCTTCAATGGTCCTTAACCGCCCTATGAAAAATCTACAATCGTCCTGCCCCCGCTAAGCCCAGGGTCAAGGTCACAGTCTTGATGCATTCGAAACTCGGTAAGTGTCTTATAAATATAATGTCACTTTCCTTGCATGGATCTGCTTGATATTTCACACACCCATTGCTCTGATGGTCTGCTTTCATGCTGTGACAAATCCACGCTTCTCTGGCCCTCTGTGTTTTCAAATGTGCCTTGTTTTCTTCGGCTGCCAGCGGGGCATTCGTACGCCGACAGGCCACATTTCTAGTTTAAATCTGCGTTAAAGTTTTTAATTATCCAATATCTCCACATAGTGGGAGAAATGTTGGGAAGAATTGCGCTAGTTTACGTACAAGCATGTAACTTCACGCGTTTGTAGACCACGTGTTAACTTGGGCTATGGAGCCATCTTGAAAACAACTATGGGAGGTGTGGCAGCCATTTTTCAAAATTGCTGCCAAAACCATATTTACGATTTAGAAAACTAGTGTATTCATCCAAGTATATACATTTCGGGATATCTAAGTGTCATCATCTCAACAAATAATTGTACTAACTTTTATTTATTGTCAAAACATAGGTATGCGTTTTCAAAATCATGAAAATGGTATAAAGAATTAGTTTTGCAATATCGTCTCCTATAGCCAGCCTTATGTGAACCTAGAAATGTTGAGTACCGCAAGGTTTTATATCGGAAAATTAATGTAATATATAGGTACAAAGGATTCAGAAACTACCGGATGTCAATATACATAGGTGTAGTATTTTTTTGTAATCGACCTAATTACATATTAATTAGGTCAAATCACTAACTCAGAAATAGCTCCATTAATAAGTCACATGGAGATTTCGTTTTGGTGTCTATACCCATGTTTTTGATACCAAGGAATCTATCTTAACAGACTTTCAGTGGCGCAATCCCATTCAATGACATGGCCGCCGTATATGAGCAAATGTGTCCTAAACAATCGTCATAATTGGACAACCGTCTTCTTTTCTATGTTCGTGTATATGTCACAAGCATGTGAAGCATATAATACAATTTCAGTCATATCGTGCAACTATATTAAATTGACACTTTTATGTAGCTGGAAATATTTCTTATTACATTGAGGATAATGTTACAATGATCTTCAATTAAACATTGTCCACCCAGGTGCCCATCACAACTCAAAATTTTGATCAGCTTAGATGAGCCGATGGGCTAAATATAGTAACAACAACATTCTGCAAAAGGAAGGAGATCATTTTGTTGCGATCGGTATAGATACACATCAGTGCAGGCTAAACATGGTCTTCACTGTTTTCGTTAAGTCACTTGAAACAATTTAAACTCTGTTTTAATGGTAAAAACGACCAGGTAATGTCATTATGTGTGTTTGATATAGGAGGAAACTGGAGTACCCTCGATAATAGTATGTTTTGTGCGTAGAAACATTCAGTCATCATATATGTGTGACAAACAAATGATAATCACACAATTTGATGGCAAACACTATCCAAATATTTGTTTTGGGACAAATAAAAAAAATATGGCGGCCATTTTGTATGTGAATTCCAGGCCATTGAGAAAAGAAATTGAGAGTGTTATACCTGCTGAATTTGTTGTTTATGTGTCATAGAAGGTAACCACACAGTCAAACCAAAAATAGCTCGCCGGTCACAAATCATCCCCATTTAGCACTTTGGCGCCCCAGGTACTATAGCCCATCCATGTGGACCAATGCCCACTGTTAAGGTCAACTTACATTTGTGTTAAAGTTTTTGTAAAATCTGCATGAAAGTTTTTAAGTACCCAATATCTCCCCAATCCGATTGCTCTGACCAGATACATACATACTGGGACCATCAAATACCTCGGCAGGCGTGATGTGCTGGCCGCGGCCATCTAATTGAACTGGATGTATGATTCTCCCCCATATAGAGCAGTCTTATAAATAGGTTTCCAAACTTGAAAAATCATGAACAAAAATCATAAAACTCCTTCCAGGGTATCATCAGCGGCCGGTAGAGCGGTGGAGTTTGTCAGTTTGACATAATGGTTAGTTTAAATTAACCCTTTCACCCCAGAAGGAACTGGAATGGATTTTGAGTTTGCAACCAATCCAACAGTCACAAAATGATTTTCAGACTAGTCCATTTATGAAAAGGGGGTATTTTTTGTTTTTCAAAAATATGAAAATTACTTTCAAATTGTGCAGATCCTGATAAGACGGCTCGTTACGAACCGGCTCATCTGGATCTGCACTGTTTGCAAAAACCGTTATGGCGGGCTTTCGGTTTCAAAAGGTTAAGCGATGTGACATCAAACAGACAAATTACTTTCAAATTCCACCGATCCCAACAGGAATGTTGCCTTAGAAGTTGTTCCCAGGAAGTTACTTTTTATATTCCAAGTTCGGTGCAGTGGAACCTCTCTAAATCGGACACCAAGAAAACACATATGATTTTATTTTTTATGAGTTTATATAGGACACAACTGTGGTTCAGAATTATTTTATGCCTGATTTACAGTGAAACTTCTCTAAGCCCGACACCCACCCTGGGTGTCGGCTTAGAGAGGTTTCACTGTGGTATTTATAAAACTGCAGTTCTGTCTGTGTATCACCTTGCTGTTGAACAGACATAAAACACAAATCAATCACTATATTTGTGGTTGTCACTGGATAAATTGGGCTTATGGGTTTTTCGACCAGTATATATCTAGATCAGCCTGTGCATCCACCGTCTGATACGTACACTCTAGCAACAAAGTGGTTGTTTGACGCTCTTTTACTAGCTGTCACTGGAGAAATGGGGCTTATGTGTTTTCGACCAGTGTTGATCCAGATCAGCCTGTGCAAATCAGGATCTACATTGCTTGCCATTCTACCAATGAAACATATGACACGGTAACAAGCAGTGTAGAATCATTATCAGGCTATGGCTATTTGATCACAATCCCATTTCTCCCGTCACAGCCACATATGACCTTGCTGTTGAACTGACATAAAACGCCAATAAATCACTACATTTAGATATCCAAATGAAGAAGTATGTACCAGTGAGTTGCTGCGTCTATGACAGGAATATGGGCAACTACCGCGATGAGTATCGGTGCCAGTCCTTCAGTTATGGACCCCCCACAATTGTTGGACCGTATGGGTCGCCTAACGATGCGTTATTCTATGAGGTATGTATAGAGCTTGGTTTAACCCTTTCAACACCACAGGCCTGTATAGTGGTATTGCCAAAAAGTGTACATCCAGAAGAGGATCTGCACTTTTTGCACTTTTCATATTTTTAAGAACAAAAACACCTTTTCATAAATGGACTAGTCTGAAAATCATTTTGTGACAATCAGATTGGTTGCAAAATTAATGTTTCAAAATCCATTTCAGTTACTTAGGGCTGTTCCAGTAAAACATACATGGGAGGGGGGGACACCACTTTTAGATTTGGGTAGCCTACCATAGATGCGAATTAGTAGCTTTGGCACCCACCCATAGATGTGCCTTTACCTTGAAAACACCGACCCATAGATGTGATTTAATTGGTTGTGAAAACAACCACCCATAGATGTGATTTAATTATAGTGATTTACGAGTCTCCGTTGTTGATGAAATCCAAAAATCAGTTCACATGCATATGAGTGGTGCGTAATGACAGAATGTCCACCCCCGACCCCGAGGCATTTATCAATTTAGATTATCATTTCATGTGGATGGGGCGGGGACTGGGAATTTAACTTCTTTATAGAACTAGAAGAGGGTGGGGGAGGGGGTTGGCGTAAAATAGACGAGTTGTTGCCGTCTCTGGAATTTTTGGCAGAGTGTCCCCTAAGCCAGAGGCATTTATCAATTTAGGTTACCATTTCATGTAGATGGGGCGGAGAGTGGGCATTTAACTTTATACAAAGGGGGGGGGGGGGGGGTGGATGCAAAATATCTTCCCTGATCCGCGGCAGAGTATGCAAAAGAGACTCAAACTTTACAGGTCCTGGTGAACACAATATTTTTGCCAGCCCGAATGAAATTTTAGGACACACGAAAACCGACCAAGAAAATAAAAAATTAAAAAAATATCAAAGAAATTTAAGTTTATACTTTTACAAGCACTTTAGGTTATTTTCCCAATATTTCATTTTACCTGTCGGAACCGACGTATTTCGCATACTCTGCTGATCGTACACACAAAGAAAAATTTCGCGGGAGACATTATTCAGATTATAACCAAAGCCTGCCGAATATAGGGGCATGCCGAATACCGGTATATCGACCATACGACGCAGTTTTCCCAATTTTAAACTCACGGGACCCCATTCCCAAAATACTAAACACTGTTATAGGCAAGCCGCTGCTGATTTACCCAATATGTTGCACACTAATTCATTCTGCTCGTTGCCGAGCCAGGCAATCATTGTTGTTCGGTGTTCATTGAAGCCAGGCTCGCCATTTTATTGTTGTTGTTGTTGTTGTTGTATGCGAGATCCCTGCGCTGATATTTCACTCCTCCGGAAAAAACGACGCATTTCCGTGATTTTTTTTGCACAATTTAATGCGGCATCTCGATTTCGATAGCGAATAGCGATTTGAAAGAATGACGACGTTTAATACCAGAAGGCATGCTACAAATCACCCATAGATGTGATTTTAGTGTGAGAACCCCCACCCCACCCACCCATAGATGTGATTTTAGTTGGATCTCACCCACCCATAGATGCAATTTTTAGGCACAGACACCCTGGCATGTATTTTCTTTTTTCTGCCGTCCCCGGGTGCCGTGTATGTTTAACTGGAACAGCCCTTATTGGTGAAAGGGTTAAAGAGGGTAATTGGCGGGTAATTGAATAAATAATTGAAAGATTCAAATCAAACAATAACAATTTCACAACAACATCTTAAAACAACTTTGTGGATGTACATGTATATCTGGTCCCTGAAAAAAAATATGGTGCTAACAAATTGTATTGCCGAAAAAGGTATTTCCTTTCCAATGCTCAGACAACAATTTTCTATTTTAAATTACGTGTGGAACTATAATTTATGCAGTTTCATCATGTGCCTGTGCGCCATTGGATAAATCAATATATAATCGTGAATTACTGGACTATTCGCAGGGTTGCTACAACAGGGTTAGAGAGTATGTGGTCAGTATTTCCACGATCGTCTTGTCTCTCGGCTTCTCCTTCCTCGTTTTCTTGGTAAGTAAATGTTACTGTGACTGGAGAAATGGGGCTAATGGCATTTATGACCAGTGTAGCTCCTGATCAAATAGCTCACTCCTGTAGCCTGATAACTAACTACATCGCTAGTTAGAAGCATGACGGGTGTTTCCTTGATGGAATGGCGAACAGTGCAGATCCTGATTCGCACAGGCTGATCTCGAGCTACACTGGTCGCAAAACCCATAAGCCCCATTTCTTCAGTAACAGCTAGTAAAAGAGTATTAAACAAACATTTTGTTGTGGGAGCGTATGTGTATGGACAGCCTTCTGTATGATGCTTATTTTTCCAGTTACTCCTACCCAGAGTAGAAATTTATGAAATGCATCTTCTATCTTTATGTAAAATTCATTGTGTTAAAATGGCGTAAACCGAATGCCGTAATTTTTTACATTTCCATATTAACCGTGAATTCTCTGTGGAAATAATACGGACAAAATGTGAACAGTTGTTGCGTTGATTACTGTCAATAAAGTTGTGAAATATGATTTCATTAATAGGATGCACATATTTTTGACTCGGGCTCATATTCATCGGTTAATGTCACAAATTACACAAAATTTGGCGTAACCATAGCAACCGATATTCTAACCAATCAGCAATGATTCGCTAATTAATAGTGCGTTCAGGTCTTTCTTATAACATATTCCTATTTATTTAAAATACGTATCTACATAAAATACTGATATTTAAAATAAGAATGTGTTTGCTGTTGGCGTTCAGATCCTTAAAAAAATTACAATGAGCAAACGCATAGGTAGCAACAAGTGCAACTTTTGTATGCTATTAAGAACAAACAAAAACATATTTTTGTTTTATCAATATTCGAGCTAAACATTTGACTGTGTATATGTACTTGTTTTATTATAGCAGGGGTGGCGGAAGTGGGGGATTTTGTAAGGGGGACCTGGCCCCCTCAATAAAGGGGGACCTGGCCCCCTCAATAATTCTGTAATAAAGCACATATTCTCATCCTCAAACTTAAGATTTCAAAACTTTCCGGGGGAGCATGCCCTCGCACCCATTAGCAACATCAGGCCCTTTGGGTCCTCAAGACTGGGCCCTGAGAATGCAGGAAACGGCGTTTGACGCCTCTTAGATTTCAAAAATTTACGGTGGAGCATGCCCACGGACCCCCCTAGCAACATTGGGCTATTTGAGCCTTCAAGACTGGACCCTGAGAATGCAGGAGATGGCGTTTCACGCCTCTTATATTTCAAAACATTTCGGGGGAGCATGCCCCCGGACCCCCCTAGCAACATTGGGCCCTTTGGGCCCTCATAATTGGGCCCCCCCCCCATGAATGTTTCGGTTCCGCCACCCATGTATAGTATTTGTCTGTTCATAGATTTATACATGTAGTGTTTATCATGTGATATGTTTCCCTGTTGCCCATCGTTGCTGTTATATGTTAGAGAGAGATTCAAAATGGCTCCCATACTTTGAGAGTAGTGCATGTGTAATGTAATGTTCTGCACTTTGAGAGTAGTGCATGTGTAATGTAATGTTCTGCACTTTGAGAGTAGTGCATGTGTAATGTAATGTTCTGCAATTTACACTTGTATAGATATAATAAAAAAAAAAAAAATGCCTGTTTCCAATATAATTTACATTTTTATGTAGACATTAAATATTTAATTCTGTCTAACCGGTTTCAGTGCTTTTGGAGATCATCAGAGACTGACACTATGTTACAACGTTATGTGATATAGTCCAACAATAGTGACAATAGTAATATATCACGTAACGTTGTTTTCTCACAACTCTTGTTGATAGATGACGCAATACGGCAAAGTTAAATTTAGTTCAATTTAGCCTGGAGTTTTCTCGACTTAATGTTTAGGCCATGAAATCCTCACATGCAAATATGATAATTAGCCGACAAACGCATGTTTATAACCAAGAACAAGTTGCGACTGTATTCATACAATATCCAGTGATAAGCCTCAACTTTTCTTTTGAAATGCTTTTTCGGAGGTACCATCTGTGACACAGCCACTTTCAAGTTTGCGAGGAGTTTTTCGGACTCCACACACTTGAATGACCTGTGGGACCCCCGATCATCCTATGATTCATGCATACTTACTTTGTAAATGTGATGGGATATATGCATAACATACATGTGAACATTCTCTTCTTACTATATCCTACACAGTGCATGGAGTTGCCATGTCGGCCATCTTAGTGTGTACAAGCCGTCGGCCAGTTTTTCTTCTTGTGGTGTTTGAAACATACCACTAATTATATGACAAACAGATGAATAAAATTTGGGGCAACATGATGGGAAGACGTAAACTACAGCATCCTATGTGTTGTTGTCATCAACTTTATATACAGTCTGATATCTGAAGGGTTTGTTGACCCTTTGTTAAAATGTTTGATAATTCAGTAACAACTGTGTAACAGTATGAACAATTACCATGCATACTGTATCAAACCCAGTGACTTGTAAGCAGATATCTGACTGTATTGTCACTATTATCTACTTGCCTATTATCCTTGTGGCAGATGTACTTCTAATAATAGACAGTGCATCAGTTTTACATTTCACACATTGAAAATTGAAAAAGTGTCCATTGATTATTTCGTTAGTGATGGTAGAAAAAATTAGAAGCAGACTACTCAAAAAAAATATCGGAAGATATTTTAATAGAATTAAACACAAAAAAAGACATGTTACAGTATTTTATATGAACATAAAGTTAGAGGAATTATGTTAAGATCAAAAGCCGAATGGATTGAGGGTGGGGAAAAAAAATACAAAATACTTTGCAAATTTAGAACGGAAACGGTCTGAAAATAAAACAATAACTAGATTAACGGTAAATGGTCAAAATATTACGAGCAATGGTGAAATATTAAATGAAGAAAAAGAATATTATAAAAAATTATATACGAAAAAAGAAGCTGAAAATACAAATCACAATTTTTTTCAAATGATAATGGAGTAAACAGATTATCCGAAGAAAATAAAGAATTATGCGAAGGCAGCCTTTCAGAATACGAATGCAGTAACTCTTTAAAGGAAATTAAAAACAATAAGAGCCCAGGCTCAGATGGTCTGACTGTGGAATTTTATAAAATATTTTGGAATGACATAAAAAGATATTATATGGGTTCTTTTAAATTTTCATTAGCAAATGGATCACTAAGTGAATTGCAAAAACAGGGTGTAATAACATTAATACCAAAAAAGGATAGTGATTTATCTAGACTTACGAATTGGAGACCTATATCATTACTTAATGTGGATTACAAAATTGCATCAAAGGCCATAGCAAACAGAATTAAAAAGGTTTTACCAAATATAATAGATGATTCACAAACCGGATTTCTTAAGGGAAGGTACATCGGAGAAAATATTAGAACCCTATACGAATTAATGGACCATTTGAATGAAAATGAATTACCGGGTTTATTTTTCTTCGCAGATTTTGCAAAGGCATTTGATACTGTTGAACATTCTTACCTCTTAAAAGTTATGAAACATTTAAATTTTGGCAACGACATTCTAAATTGGATTAAGCTTTTTTACTCTGATGCAAAAAGCTGTGTTACAAACAATGGTTACTTATCGGATTTCTTTTCAATAAATAGAGGCGTACGTTAAGGCTGTCCTTTATCACCTTACCTTTTTATTATCGCCAATGAAATATACTATCCAAAGCAATTATAAATGAAAAAGATATAATAGGGGTAACAATTTATGATATAGAAATTAAAAACACAATGTTTGCCGATGATGCAACTTTTGTGACAGATGGTACAAGAAAATCATTTGAAAAGTTAATATACATAATAGATGAATTTAGTAAAATATCTGGTCTCAACCTTAACACAAAAAAAAAAACTGTAATGCGCGTTGGTGCCTTAAAAAATGTAGATCTGATTTTCTGTCCGGATAAGAAATTAATTTGGACTTCTCTTAGTGCAAAAACGTTAGGAATTACGTTCTTAAATAATAATACAGATATCCACGAATATAACATCCTTCCTAAAATAGTAGAGTTTGAACAGTGTCTTGATAAGTGGAAACATAGAAACTTAAGTTTACTTGGAAAAATTACAGTTATTAAAACGTTTGCTGCTCCAAAATTAATATATCCATTAACAGTTTTACACGACCCTCCAGACAACATGATCAAAATAATTTTAAAAAAATTATTCGATTTTTTTATGGGACAGTAAGCCTGATAAAATTAAAAGAAACATAATCATCCAATCCTACGAAAAAGGGGGATTAAAAATGTTAGATATAGATAGTTTTATGACATCAATAAGAGCCTCATGGGTAAAACGAATATGTGACACATCAAACAGAGGCAAATGGAAACAACTTATGAAAAAAAGCTTGAAAGATATGGTGGATTTTTGCTCTTTGAATGTAACATAAAAGCAGAAGATGTCAAACATATAGCGGAAGAAAATAAGTTTTTAAATAATGTTTTAAAATCCTGGTCACATATTAACTATTCCTCCAGAAATGACACAGTATCAAAAGAAATACTTTGGAATAATTCCAATTTAAAGCATCAAAACAAAACAATCTTTTTCAAAGATTGGTACAATAAAGGCATTAAATATGTTGAACATCTATATGACTACAGAGTAAGGAATTTTCTTACGATTTACTGATTTTACAGCAATATTCAATATACGTCAGGACGATTTTATAAAATATCAAAGTATTGTGAACAGCATAAGTCCATTATGGGCCGAGAAAATAAAAACAGAAAGCATCAACACAACTCCACAATCTACGTCGCTTATATCGAGAGTACAAGATAGCAAATATGTGAACAAATTACTATATACAAGACAAACACACAAACAAAATATAGAAGAAAAAAAATCTGAACAAAAATGGACAAATGAATTTTCTGATGATAATTTATGCTGGCAACAAATTTACACATTATCTTTCGATTGTACAATAGACTCAACATTACGCAATTTTTTCCAGTATAGATATTTAATGCGTATCATTGGGACAAATAAACTACTCTATCGTTGTAATATAGTAAATAGCAGTCTATGAGATTTTTGCTCTATGTATGTTGAGAGCATAAAACACATGTTCTGGGAATGTATGCATGTGCAACATTTTTGGTCACAGCTTCGAAATTATCTAAATGAAAAAAGATTATTAACATATGAAATAAATTTTCGAAGTATTTCTCTAGGAAAAAACAAATAAGGCACTGATGGTAAAACAATTTAATTTTATAATTTTGTTAGCAAAATACTATATTTTCAAATGTAAATATGAAAAGCATGATATTACTTTCGAATCTTTTGTAAGTTACTTGAAAAATAGAATACATATAGAAGAAGAAATAGCGACAATGAAAGACAAAAGAGAACAGCATATTATTAAGTGGGGCAGGTTTAATATATAAAGTTCTTATAGGCACCGCAAGAAAAATCAAGCACAACATATCTCTATATTAAATATAAACTACACAACTACACAGGTCCAGCAGGTGTGAACACAGAGAAAGAAACCCTTACCTTCTTCCTTCTTTTTCATGCTCTGTATATCTTAACTACTTTACTCTCCCATACATTTCACTTTTTAATATAGTATGTAATCATTGTATTTCATTTAGCTATATTCTCTTGTAAACTTTATAAAGTGTACATGTTGTATTTAAAAGTGGAAATAAACCATTTAATAACAAAAGAAAAACATAGATATCTAATTTTTGTGTAGTCTGCTGAAATAATATTTTGGATGTATTGCACAAAATCTTATTAGATTTGCTGCCGTATTATTGGCTGTATGTGTCAAACACTCTAAGTGGTGAAACTGTCCGATAGCATGTACAAACTAAAATGGCGGAGATGGCAACTCAATGCTCTGTATAATATACACGAAGAAGAACAGGGTCAGAAATACTTTATATAGATATTCAGTCGCATACTTTTTAGCTCGACTATTCGAAGAATAAGTAGAGCTTATGTTGTCACCCCGGCGTCGGCGTCGGCCTTGGTTAAGGTTTTTAGTCAAGCTTGTATATGGAATACTACTGGCCCCTACCACCCACCAATACTTGGACAACTTCATCTCCTAGTGATGTACATCAATAACCCCTGATCTATATTTGACCTTCACCTACATTTCCTCTTGAATTACTTGGTTAATTCCCCTTGGTTAAGGTTTTTAGTCAACCTTGGTTAAGGTTTTTAGTCAAGTTTGTATATGCAATACTACTGGCCCTACACCCACCATACTTGGACAACTTCATCTCCTAGTGATGTACATCAATAACCCCTGATCTATATTTGACCTTGACCTATATTTCCTCTTGAATTACTTACTTATTCCCCTTGGTTAAGGTTTTTAGTCAACCTTGGTTAAGGTTTTTTTTCAAGCTTGTACATTTAATACTATTGTGCATCCACACACCATACTTCGACAACCTTTTCTCATAGGTATGTACATCAATAACCCCTGATCTATATTTGACCTTGACCTACATTTCCTCTTCAATTACTTACTTAATTCCTTTTGGTTAAGGTTTTTAGTCAACCTTCTATATGGAATACTACTGGCCTACACCCACCATACTTGGACAACTTCATCTCCTAGTGATGTACATCAACAACCCCTGATCTATATTTGACCTTGACCTACATTTCCTCTTGAATTACTTAATTCCCCTTGGTTAACGTTTTTAATCAAGCTTGTATATGGAATACTCCTGGCCCTACACCAACCATACTTGGACAACTTCATCTCCTAGTGATGTACATCAACAACCCCTGACCTATATTTGACCTTGACCTACATTTAACACTGAATTACTTACTTAATTCCCCTTGGTTAAGGTTTTTACTCGACCTTGGTTAAGCTTTTTACTCAAGCTTGTACATGGAATACTATTGTGCATACAGACACCATAATTGGACAACCTTTTCTCATAGTGATGTACATCAATAACCCCTGATCTATATTTGACCTTGACCTACATTTCCTCTTGAATTACTTACTTAATTCTCTTTGGTTAAGGTTTTTACTCAAGCTTGTAGATGGAATACTCATGGCCCTACACCAACCATACTTGGACAACTTCATCTCCTAGTGATATACATCAACAACCCCTGACCTATATGTGACTTTGACCTACATTTAATCTTAAATTACTTACTTAATTCCCCTTGGTTAAGGTTTTTACTCAACCTTGGTTAAGGTTATTAGTCAAGCTTGTAGATGGAATACTATTGTGCATACATACACCATACTTGGATAACTTTTTCTCCTAGGGATGTACATCAATAACCCCTGACCTTTATTTTACCTTCACCTACATTTAACCTTGAATTACTTGGTTAATGTTTATAGTCAAGCTTGTATATGGAATACTTCTGGGCCTACATCAACCATACTTGGACAACTTCATCTCCTAGTGATGTACATCAATAATCCCTGACCTATATTTGACTGGACCTACTTTTATCCTTGGATTACTTAGTTATCTCCCCTTGGTTACGGTTTTTACTCAAGCTTGTATATGGAATACTCCTGGGCCTACAGCAACCATACTTGGAAAACCACGCTCCTACGTCCAAGGTCAAGGTCACTGTTGAAGGTCAAAGGTCAAACCTATTGAAATTCCCTTCCGCTCTATATCTTCTACACCGATGCATGGATTATCAAATGGCTTGGCACAAATGTTTCTCATGATGAGAAGGTGTGTCGCGATCAATAACCACGCACCTACGTCCAAGGTCAAGGTCACAGTTGAAGGTCAAAGGTCAAACCTATTGAAATTCCCTTCCGCTCTATATCTTCTACACCCATGCATGGATTATCAAATTGCTAACCACGCACCTACGTCCAAGGTGACAGTTGAAGGTCAAAGGTCAAACCTATTGAAATTCCCTTCCGCTCTATATCTTCTACACCGATGCATGGATTATCAAATGGCTTGGCACAAATGTTTCTCATGATGAGAAGGTGTGTCGCAATCATTAACCACGCACCTACGTCCAAGGTCAAGGTCACAGTTGAAGGTCAAAGGTCAAACCTATTGAAATTCCATTCCGCTCTATATCTTCTACACATGCATGGATTATCAAATTGCTAACCACGCACCTACGTTCCAAGGTTCACAGTTAAAGGTCAAAGGTCAAACCTATTGAAATTCCCTTCTGCTCTATATCTTCTACACCAATGCATGGATTATCAAATGGCTTGGCACAAATGTCATGATGAGAGGTGTGTCGCAATCAATAACCACGACCTACGTCCAAGGTCAAGGTCACAGTTGAAGGTCAAAGGTCAAAAATATTGAAATTCCCAAATGGCTTGGCACAAATGTTTCTCACGATGAGATGGTGTGTCGCGATCAATAACCACGCACCTACGTCCGAGGTCAAGGTCACTGTTGAAGGTCAAAGGTCAAACCTATTGAAATTCCCTTCCGCTCTATGTCTTCTAAACCGATGCATGGATTATCAAATGGCTTAGCACAAATGTTTCTCATGATGAGAAGGTGTGTCGCGATCAATAACCACGCACCTACGTCAAAGGTCAAGGTCACAGTTGAAGGTCAAAGGTCAAAGGATAAACCTATTGAAATTCCCTTCTGCTCTATATCTTCTACACTGATGCATGGATTATCAAATTGCTAACCACGCACCTACGTCCAAGGTCACAGTTGAAGGTCAAAGGTCAAACCTATTGAAATTCCCTTCCGCTCTATATCTTCTACACCGATGCATGGATTATCAAATGGCTTGGCACAAATGTTTCTCATGATATGAAGGTGTGTCGCAATCAATAACCACGCACCTACGTCCAAAGTCAAGGTCACAGTTGAAGGTCAAAGGTCAAACCTATTGAAATTCCCTTCCGCTCTATATCTTCTACACCGATGCATGGATTATCAAATGTTTCTCAGGATGAGAAGGTGTGTCTCGATCAATAACCACGCACCTACGTCCAAGGTCAAGGTCATAGTTGAAGGTCAAAGGTCAAACCTATTGAAATTCCCTTCCGCTCTATATCTTCTACACCGATGCATGGATTATCACACTATGCCCAGGGTCAAGGTCACAGACTTGATGCGTTTGAAACCTTAACGCTCGGCTAAATGGCTTATAATCAAAAATGCCTCATTTTCTTTGGCTGCCAGTGGGGGTATTCGTGTGCCGACAGGCCACATTTCTAGTTTCCCTTGGTTAATGTTTTTAGTCAACCTTGGTTAAGGTTTTTATGCAGGCCGCAGCCACCTTCTTTGTCAAGCTATGTGTACATCGACAACCCTCGTAGTCGAGCTATGCTGTTCTCCTACAGCTCTTGTTACATACTGCAGGAAATGCAACAACCCATGGGTTTATTCCTTAAAAAAAATCTCCATTCAGATTGCGGGTATTGTCATCTCCCTGATGTTCTACTGGCATACTAAATCATATGGAACAGACAATGCCGACCTCACCATTAAAGATCGCTTCAACGACAAGCGAAACCTGCGCGACTCGGAGCGCCGTGGCTTCCACGACCGTGACCACCGCGACATGGACGAGCCCGACTACCGTGACTACCGCGACAAGGAGCCGGGACACAGGATGAGCGGTCGACGTGATCATCAACGACAAGACCGTATGAGCGAAAAAAGCGACGATCGTAGCGATTATCGTGACAACGATGACGAACCGAGCCGCCGAATGAGTGGTCGCCGCGACAACAAGAAACAGGATCGCATGAATGAACGAAGCGACGATCGTAGCGATTATCGTGACAACGATGACGAACCGTTCCGCCGAACGAGTGGTCGACGTGACTACAAGAAGCAGGATCGCATGAGTGAACGGAGCGACAATCGGTCAGATTATCGCGATGACGACAGGGATAATTACGAGGATTACGACTCTGAGCCAAGAAAGGTCAAACTGCCAGACAAAGACAAAGATCGTGTGGTCTCGTACAAGAACTCGGCAATTTAGTCGTCTTACCATGATTTTAGTTACGTGTATATCTGTAGACAAGTACAGTCAAACTTGCACAAGCGACCACGTGCATTAAGCGACTTTTGTCTTATGCGACCACTTTCAATTCCCCCCGACCATTTGGCCTATATAATGACAGTGTATTAAACGACTTTTCCTTAACGCGACCAGCGGTCAAATATTTTGTAACTGGCAGAAAATTTTGTTTGTATAAACGACCATTAATTGACAGGATGTCATTTTCTCAATGTGAAATTAATTAGCCTCAAGCGTGTGACAAACAAAGGAAACAAATCCCCTGTCTCTGTCAAAGTGTGAATAGTGCATTCTTTATGATTATTGACCTGAAACCTCGTTTTGATTCGCTGTTTCCTGAGTGATTACTAAAGGGAATTAACTCATCGTCGCTTAGCACAACACGACTGGTCGTTTAGCACATCATCTGTGTATTTCAAATCTAATTTTTTTTCGTTGTGTACAGAATACGCACGCATTTTTATTTTACCCATTTCAATTTTCTTGGTGCGTAACGATACTGGTATATACCAAATCCTGCGTTAATACATAATTATTCTATCAGCTGGTTTGGTTGTCGGTCAACGACTCGTAAAAATTACCAGGACGAAACACATCTGGTCCTAAGTGATCGCACTCATATCGCAGTCACTACTGCCTATTTGCGATTTCAGCTGGGCGATTTTATTTCGCAATAACATTCAAATTCTTTCGTTTTTTGATAAAATAATGCCTGAATAATTCAGAAAAAGGCACAGTAAACATTACCGGTAGTATTTCAATGTATTTATTTCTATGTTAATGTTTAATATTCGCGATTTCCTGATTCCGAATATTAAACCATGTAACCGGACATACCAGTACCCGGATTTCCATTTTTTTTCGTTTTTGTGTTGCAAGTTTGACTGTATTCATGAAATCGCACTGAAATTATGTAAATGTAGTTGACATGTAGGAAAATGGCACTTTGAATAATGTTTTTTATGCCTCGCCACCGAATGGTGAGGGGGGCATATAGTGTTACCGTCGTCCGCACTCCGTCCCGAAACCTTAACGCTCGAGTAAATGGCTTATAATTTTTGTTTCCTTGCTTTGATCTGCTTCACATTTCACACACGCATTGCTCCAATGGTCCTCTATCGCCCTGTGACAAATCCATATTCGTCCTGCCCCCGCTAAGCCCAGGGTCAAGGTCACAGACTTGGTGCGTTCGAAACCTTCACGCTCGGTTAAATGGCTTATAATTTTCAAATGTGTCTCGTTTTTCTTTGGCTGCCAGCGGGGGCATTCGTGTGCCGACAGGTCATATTTCTAGTGTAGTCTTATTATTGATGTTTTACTATATTACATATATTTGCTAATCTCCATAGCCGAAAACTCAAGAAAGTCATTATTTATATTCATCGTCATTCAGTGAGTGACTTAGAAATTCATGGATTTATGAATGCTATTTTACGTCTGTATATGACCTTGCTGTTGAATGGATGTGAAACCCCCATCAATCAGTCTGAATATATAAATGTATAAAGAATGTAGAAAAATTCCAACTGTGTATGTGCGTTAGTAACACCTTTCATTTTCCAATAACTGCTTCACGTATTTTCATAATATTTAGCCACAATGTGTGTCTAGGGATGGTGCTTTGTTTTGCATACGACCCACATCCGACCGCCCAAATTCGAGGTCACTGAGGACTTGTTTGTAAGGCAAAATTTTAAGGCAAAAATGTTAAAGTGCTGGTTTTTTGTTTGTTTTTAGCTCACCTGAGCGAAGCTCATGTGAGCTATTGTTACCGCAATGTGTCCGTCGTCCGTCCGTCCGTCTGGGCCAACATCGGGGGTTTAGGAGCTTAGGGTAAGGGTTAGTAACAAAGGATTCCTTTGTTATAGTCGGTAAGCTCGTAATTCCATTGATCTAAAAGAGGCTTAATTTGGCTGGATTTCTACTAGGAGCTATCCCCTTTGATCTACGTCGGTCCTAGGAGGCTATTACTTGGGACTTACTCCCCGTTCCGTCTGAGCTTATTCCTGATCCTTTACGTCCGTTTTAACCGTACCGTCCGTCCGTCCGTCCGTGAACATTTTCAAAAGTCTTCTCCTCGGTAACCATTGGGCCTATAGTCACCAAACTTCATGGTCATGGTTCTTAGGTAGGGGGATTACAAAATTGTTAAAATGACGTCATTACATAATCCAAGATGCCGCTATCTAAAAATAGCACAAATTCTTCAAAAATCTTCTTCTCAAGAACCGCCAACCGGATATCGACAAAACTTTGTTAGGAATGATCGATGTACAATGCTCGTTCAAAGTTGTTAAAATGGTGACCCCGGGATCAAAAATGGGTGTGGGGTCATATTGGGGTTAAATTTTATTTTTGACCGAATATGGTCATGTTTTATATCAAATCGAAGGTATCAACGAGGCGATCACTCTGGTGCATTTGTTTGTCTAAATCGGATGGTTATGTCATCCAAGATGGCCGCCGAAAGGTCGTCGTTCTTTTATTAGAGATTTCAAAATTCTTCTTCACACAAACCGCTTGGCCCATGGTGGCCAAACTTCACAGTTATGGTCCATGGGTGAAGCCTTTTCAGATTTGTTAAAACAGAGGTCGTCGCTAATCCAAGATGGCCGCCGTCTAAAAATATCAGAAATTCTTAAAAAAAATTCTTCTTGTGAACTGCCAGCCGGATTTCAGATTTCGACGAATCTTGGTAGGAATGATCGATGCAGAATGCTCTTTCAAAGGTGTTAAAATGGTGACCCCGGGGTCAAAAATGGGCGTGGCCCGTGGGGTCAAATTGGGGTCACATTTTATTTTTGACCGAGTATGCTCATGTCATATATCAAATTGAAGGTATCGATGAGGCGATTGCTCTGGTGCAATATTTGTCGGAATCAGATGATTATGTCATCCATGATGGCCGCCAAAAGGTCCATTTATTCGAGATTTTGAATGTCTTTTTCTCGGGAACCACATGGCCGATACTGGCCAAACTTCATAGTAAGTTAAGATCCTTGGGTGAAGCATTTTCAGATTTGGTAAAATGAGAGTCGTCGCTTAATCCAAGATGACCGCCATCTAAAAATAGCACAATGTTTTTAAAACACATATGAACTCGATGTCACATTCTCCTCCAGTGTTCATGGAGTCAGGTGAGCGAATTAGGGCCATCATGGCCCTCGGTTTTATTATCAAGGCTGTCAGTACGACCCACATTCGACCGCACAAGATCAAGGTCACTGATAACGGTTTTTTATATCCCCCCCCCACCCCCGCAATGAGTTGTGGGGGGATATACTGGAGTCGGGTTGTATGGGCTTACAAATGGATACATATGTGGCTAGGAGAACAATAGGTTATGTAATATTCTATTGTTCCGTGATTTTATGTGGCTAAAAATGGGTTTATATGACTACAGAACAATAGGCATGAACAAAGGAAAAGATTAGGGTTAGCCACATAAGTATCCATTTGTAGGAACATCCGTCCGTCCGTCCGTCCGTCCGTCACTAAACTTAACATCAGAGAAATAACATCAGAGAAATATTGTTATAACTTCTATTTCCTTCATCTAAAATGCTTAATATTTTACACATGCATTCCTGTAAGGCTCTACTACTATGCTGTGCCAAATCCACGACCGTCCAACCCCGCTGATCCCAAGGTCAAGGTCAAATACTTAGTCTGTTTACAAGACTTAACATCAGAGAAATATTGTTATAACTTCTATTTCCTTCATCTAAAATGCTTAATATTTCGCACATGCATTCCTGTAAGGCTTTACTACCATTCTGTGCCAAATCCATGGCCGTCCAATCCCCACTGATTCCAAGGTCAAGGTCAAATACTTAGTCTCTTTACAAAACTTAACATCAGAGAAATATATTATAGCTTCTATTTCCTTCGTCTAAAATGCTTAATATTTCACACATGCATTCCTGTAAGGCTCTACTACCATGCTGTGCCAAATCCACGACTTCCAACCCCCGCTGATGTCAAGGTCAAATACTTGGTCTCTTTACAAAACTTAACATCAGAGAAATAAGTTATAACTTCTATTTCCTTCATCTAAAATGCTTAATATTTCACACATGCATTCCTGTAAGGCTCTACTACCATGCTGTGCCAAATCCACACGACATCCTGGTAGTTGAATTGGGTTATTGCCCATTATAAAAGTAGTAAGATTATTACTGATCCTACTGCTTTTGGGAGGGGCCAAGTGATTCTGGTGTGGCGAGGACCTGGCATCAGATCTGGATTATTCTGATTTCAGGGCTGAATATATAGTTTTGTTACTGTAAATATTCCGTTCTGATTTTGGGATTCCCCCCCCCCCATTTGTATATGTACTTGAACATGTACATGTACTTTTACAGGTAATATATGGGATTTAGTACTAAGCCCATTGACCCAGCCTTAAATGACCTTAGCAGTTGATTGGCCGTTAAACCCCAACAAACAAACAAACTTGGTCTCTTTACAAAACTTAACATCAGAGAAATAAGTTATAACTTCTATTCCTTCATTGAAAATTCTTAATATTTCACTTGTGCATTCCTCTAAGGTAGTACTATCATGCTGTGACATATCTACGACCGTCCAACCCCCGCTGATCCCAAGGTCAAGGTCACATACTTAGTCTCTTTACAAAACTTAACATCAGAGAAATATGTTATAACTTCTGTTTCTTTAATAGAAAATTCTTAATATTTCATGCATGCATTCGTCTAAGGCTCTACGATCATGCTGTGACAAATCCCCGCTGATATCGAGGTCAAGGTCACATAACATCAGAGAAATCGGTTATAATTTCATTTCCTTGCTCATTCTGTTCACATTTCATACACGCATTGCTCCAATGGACCTCTACCACCCTGTGACAAATTCACGTTCGTACCGCCCCCGCTAAGCTCGGAGTCCAGGTCACAAGCCCACACACTTGGAAATTATTTTACATATTTAGGGGTACCTGGGCCCACGCGGGGGTATTCCGTAAGCCTCGCTTACTAACCAATCTAGTTTTAATTATTATTATCAAGGCTGCCAGCGAGGGGATAAGCTTTGTTTAACAATGCCATTTCTTGTTTTAGTTCCATTTGATACATGTAAGTAGAATAAGGCCGTATTGTACCATTTAAGTATTGGTTTTCAGTGACTGGATGGGCGTATATTGTGACCTTCGACACTCTTGTCGAAATTGTCGGTTGACTTATTCCCTTGGTGGCCATTTTAATTTTCGCATTCTGTATCCTTGTCCGCACAATAACTAGATTTCTACTTGACGGATTATAACCAAGTTTGGCACACAGTTATGACTGATTAGCTGCAAGCTTCATATATATGTTTATTATCATCCATATATTCATTCCACACCCCACGCATGCTACGTACCCGTGCCCAAGCTCAAGGTCAAATAACTTTGAAATTTCATATCACTAGATTTTCACATGTGTGCTTTTCTCTATTCTCCTATAACTTCTTTAGAGTATGAACGATTGCCTTCAAACTTCCTGTATGTGTTTATTATCATCCATATTTTCATTCCCCACCCCATACATGCCCCCATTAACTTGACCCTGACCTTTTGTACCTTCATTTTTTTGCGAAAACACTAAGCCATTTCTTGCGTCAAAAAGTTTGTACAAGTTCCTTCATCATCATAGAACATTAATATGACTTGATGGATCGTATCAATATTTGGATACTTGATACATGTAAGCATTTGGAACACACTCATGCCGCTATTAACATGACCTTTTTGACCTTCACATGGTTGTGGAAACTCTTAGCCATTTTGTTTATGTCAAAAAGTTTCTTCAACCTTGACCTTTTTCGTATTTTTAAGCATGCACTTCTCTGACGTTTTTTGTGATGCTTACTTTAGCACATGCCCATGTTCATGAGATGGTCAAATGCCTCGGCAGGCACCACACTGCTTCCGTGGTGGAATTCTTGTTAAACTACCCTCCATCAGTTTAGATTAGAGCGCTAACAGTCGAGAGACTATTGCGAGTCTAGGCAGTTAGGAACTATATAGTTCTATAATAGAGACTATTGCGAGTCTAGGCAGTTAGGAACTATATAGTTCTATAATAGAGACTATTGTGAGTCTAGGCAGTTAGGGACTATATAGTTATATAATAGTTCTATAATAGAGACTATTGCGAGTCTAGGCAGCTAGGGACTATATAATTCTATAATAGAGACTATTGCGAGTCTAGGCTGTTAGGGACTATATAGTTCTATAATAGAGACTATTGCGAGTCTAGGCAGTTAGGGACTATATAGTTCTATAATAGAGACTATTGCGAGTCTAGGCAGTTGGGGACTTTGGAATTTGACCCCGTTAACCTAAAATGACCTTAGCTGTTCACGTGCCATTAAACACCATTAGGTAAATAAATACTTAATTGTACCGGTAAGTGCTAAAGTTGTAACTGTACAGGGGTCATACCAGTTATCCGGACGATCAGTTTATCGGACACCTGTTAATTAAGCTCATTCTTTTGATCCGATATTGCAACGAGTACATATAAGTCACGCAGCTGCTTGCTGTTTCCATACCAGTGTGAAGAAAATATCGCCAAGATAAACTTTTTAGTCAAATTTGCTGAAAACATTCCCCAACTCTGTCCTGTCCACAAGTTGTTTACAACGTCAAAATCTGCGTGGAGGGCACAATTGAGTGTGCCCATTACGTCATTGCCGAGTTGTTGTATAAATTCTATAAATAAAGTGTTTTCCAAGAAGCGAAGGGTGACTGATTTTTCTACAGAACTACACAATGCTGATTACACTGGTTTACAGGCGATAAACTTATGATTTCAATGTGAGAATAGAAGTTATAAGACTTATACGTTTGTCCGGATAACTGATTGTCGATGTTAATTTTGGGGCAATCTTACGACTGATGATCTGACCCAATTTTAAGTAAGAAATATGGCACATTTTGCTAAATAGTTTACATGCGCTTAGAAAGCAAGAATTGTTCTGTGAAAATGTTATGCCCGTAGCTGCTATTTTAAGAAAAAATATAAAAAAACACTGCCATTTTTGTCCGATAATCTGGAGGATCCCTGTATATGTAGTTATGTACATGCAGGCCTATATAATTTCCATTTACATGCTTGTATAGTTCTTAATATACATGTAGGCCTATACAATTACAATTTACATACCATATAGTTCTCAATATACATGTAGGCCTATATAATTACCATTTACATACCAAATTATTCTCAATATACATGTAGGCCTATATAATTACCGTATTACAAGTCTATATTATTAGTAAATCTTCCTATTACATTCCATTAATTCTTTCTACTGGTGTATTCATTTTTATATTTGATACATGTACCATTTACATGACATATTCCATGAATTATTATGTGAGACAAATTAACTAAAAAGATGTGCAATTTTTCATGAAAAAGATTTACAGAAACTGTAGGTGACATCGAAAGTTGATGAAATTTTCAATGAAAATGCGGAATTCTATTGTATTCCACATTTGCTCTGCACAGTTTGTCAATTTTCAACGTCATTTACGGAAAATATCGTAAATTTTGTAAATATATTTCAAGAGACACTGGAACCTCTCTAAACCGGACACCCTGTGATTTCCCCAGGTGATTCCCCCAGGGTGCACGGTTTAGAGAGGTTCCACTGTAAAACAGACATATGACTATGCCAAGGCATGCAGATGTGTTGAATTGGGTTATTGCCCATTATAAAAGTAGTAAGATTATTACTGATCCTA
The DNA here is from genome assembly GCA_029237695.1 of Conchocele bisecta. Taxonomy (NCBI): domain Eukaryota; kingdom Metazoa; phylum Mollusca; class Bivalvia; order Lucinida; family Thyasiridae; genus Conchocele; species Conchocele bisecta. The sequence continues at coordinate 9,008,232 of CM055273.1, forward strand.
CTGCTTTTGGGAGGAGGCCAAGTGATTCTGATGTGGCGAGGACCTGGCATCAGATCAGGATTATTCTGATTTCAGGGCTGAATATATAGTTTTTTGTCGCGCCTGCTTTAGCAGAGGTGCAACTATAGTCGGCGCTTTTTCTGTCATCCGCGTGTCGTCCGCGTCGTCGTCCGCCGTCGTCGTCCGCGTCGTCGTCCGCGTCGTCCGCGTCTTCCGCGTCGTCCGCGTCGTCCGTGTCGTCCGCGTCGTCCATTTTTTTTGTAAGGCAAATGTGTGAAAGTTATTGTTTTTCACAATATCTCTTTAACCCCTAGCCAGACTTTCATAATTCTGTAACAGAATCCGGTTTTGTAACAGAAATGCGTTAAAAGTTATTGTTTTTTCACAATATCTCTTTAACCCTTGCCAGACTTTGATAATATTTCACATCAATGTTTGTCTAGGGATGATGCTTCATTACGCACACCCCCACATCCAAATTCTCAAGGTCAAGGTCATTTATTTACTTGTAATGTTCACCGGTTTTGTAACAGAAATGCGTTAAAGTTATTGTTTTTTTCACAATATCTCTTTAACCCCTTGCCAGACTTTGATAATATTTCACATCAATGTTTGTCTAGGGATGATGCTTCATTATGCACACCCCTACATCCAAATTCTCAAGGTCAAGGTCATTTATTTACTTGTAATGTTCACGGTCAAATGCCTCGCCAGGCGCGATACCGCTTCCGTGGCGGAATTCTTGTTTATTGTAAATATTCAGTTCTGATTTTGGGCTTTTTCCCCCAAATTGTACATGTAGTTGAACATGTACATGTCCTTGTACAGGTAATATATGGCATTTAGTACCAAACCCATTGACCCGGCCTTAAATAACTAGCTGTTGATAGGCCGTCAAACCCCAACAAACAAACAAACAAACTAGCTACAGACCTGAAACTTGGTATGTAGCTTCCTTATGATGAGTAGATGTGCAAAGTTTATTTTTTATTCATGGATTATTTCCCCCTTTTCAACTTAGAATTTTTTTTTTTTGCTTGTTACTCGTAAAACCTTTAAACCCTAATAGCTATACACCTGAAACTTTGTAACCTGAAATTTCGACTTAGGGGATACACATACACTTGTGGACAAGCATCAATTTCTAGTTATATTGCTGTATGTACAGGGCAGGTGCATTCTCGCCTGTGTACGACCATGCTGTTGATTGAACATAACACGCCACTGAAGCGATCATTCTTAACTGTGAATCTTGATGAGTAAGACCCATTTTGCTATGTACATGTATATAAATTTTCTATACTATATATGTAGCATTTCATTTAATAAATTTTAACACTTTTCATATACAATTATATGCATGTACATTTTTATGCCCCACCACGATAGTGGAGGGGGCATTTAGTGTTACTCTTGTCCGTCCATCCGTCCTTCTGTCCGTCTGTGCATCACCAACCTTGTAACTCGTAAAACTATTAAACTGTACTAGCTACAGACCTGAAAGTTTCCTTATGATGAGTACATGCGCAAAGTTTATTTTGTTTTTTGATTCGACCCCCGGATCATGGATTATTTCCCCCTTTTTGACTTAAGAATTTCACCATTTTGCCTTGTAACTCGTAAAACTTTTAAACCCTAATAGCTACAGACCTGAAACTTGGTATGTAGCTTCCTTTTGATGAGTAGATTCACAAAGTTTATTTTGATTTGACCCCTGGGTAATGAATTATCTCCCCCTTTTCGACTTACAATTTCACCATTTTGCCTCGTAATTTGTAAAACTTCTAAACCATAATAGCTGGAGACTTGATGTTTGGTATGTAGCTTCTTTATGGTGTGTAGATGCACAAAGTGAATTTCTATTTTTGCTGTGAAACTGAGCCATGGATTATATCTCCCTTTTGGACTTTTAAGTTTGCCTCGTTTGCTATCAAAGCGATATGTGGGGCATTCACGTTTTATGAACAGATTTTCTAGTTGTTGTATACCTAATCATGAAATACATAGCTAAGGGATGTAAATAAGTCATAATTATTTTCTCATTGATGAAGTAAACAAATTCTTGTGCAATATCAGTATTTTTGTAGCCGATTTCACCAAATTTGCTATACTTATCTTGCTACGGATTTTCAATTTACGGTAAGGATAAATTTATTAATTTTTATTATACTGAATTTATTACATTATCACAGAATGGCTGTGATGATGTAATAAATTCATTATAATAATTCTTTTAATCATCAAATCTATGCAGTCGTTAGTTTTATATGGAATAATTAATTTCGGGGAAAATAAATGATTACTCCCTCAAAGTATACTTTGCTAGATAAGTATACTTTGCAATGTTGGTGAAATCGGCTACAGAATTCAGATGTCTATATTCCTAACTGAATGGAAATTTGCTGCCTACTTCAATGTGAAACATTTAATGCCAGCACGGACTGCAGTGTATATAGGGTTAACTGTATTGTAATTTTTAAATTTGCGGCGTATATCAGAAAATGGTAGGTCGGAATATCTGTTTAATGGCGTCGCCATTAAACATGTTTTCTGACCTATCATTTTCTGATATACGCCGCAAATTTCAAAATTACAATGCAGTTAACCTATTTCTAATGGACTCCTTTACTACTGGCGTAGGAATACATATTGAAATAATTTGCGACCGTTCATCAACAATGATATACCTGTAAAGTATGACCATCAGCCAATGAGATTGCGTGATATTTATAGAGTGCATTAGAATACAGTCTAAACTACAGACTAAGTTGCTTGATGGGGATTTAAAATAATAAATAGAACACTCGTATCTTTACAACAAATATGACATGCATGCTAAAGTGAATGGTGTAGGGATGGGTTGTAGCCTAGAGGTTAGAACACCTGCCTTCCAATCCAGAGGTTGCGAGTTCAAGCCGCGCCTAGGGCATCAAAAAATACTTTCCTAGTATTACCATCTCACTGGTCTGTCGGGTGAGACTTTAAACTGTGGTCCCGTTTCTATATGACCTGTAGCCGATTTCACCAACATTGCAAAGTATACTTATCTAGCAAAGTTTACTTTGAGGGAGAAATTTAAAATGTTAGCATAAATTTATTAATTTTTATTATACTGAATTTATTACATTATCACAGCCATTTTGGCTGTGATAATGTAACAAATTCAGTATAATAATTCTGCATACTTTTAATCATCAAATATATGCAGTTGTTAGTTCTATATAACATAATGCATTTCGGGAAAAATAAATGATTACCTCTCAAAGTATACTTTGCTAGAAAAGTATACTTTGCAATGTTGATGAAATAGGCTACTGTTGCTGGGATGTTAAACCCATTCACTTTGACATTATCGAGTGGTGTGAAATGTCCGTATTTGACGAGTGCCGATAGCCATTAGGCGCTCTGACAGGAAATATGGACATTTCACACCACACAATGAACATGTGTGGCTGTGACTCGAGAAATGTGGTATTGCCACAACTGTAGATCCACATCAGCCTGTGCATCTGCACAGTCTGATCAGGATCTGCACTGCTCGCCATTCCATCAATGAAACGCCCGTCATGCTTTTAACAAGCGATATATATTACTATCAGGCTACATGAGCATGGTATTTGATCAGGAGCTATACTAGTCACAAACCCCATAAGCCCCATTTCTCCAGTCACAGCCACATATACATTGTATGTCGTATTCATTGCAAGTATATGAATATCCTCCACGAATTCAGTGTGTCAGCTTAGACCGTTCTTCAGTTTATGAAATGAACAGCTGGCTCGTCATTTGCACAAAGCATTTTAACATAATATAATCATGTAATGTAATGAAAGCACCGACTAACTGTATGAACTTAGCTGATGACAGGCCATTAAACACCATTAAATTCTCTATAGTTCGCTGTTTTTAAAGGTTACATAATACATAAGAACACATATCAGAACATATTTCATTATGCCCCCTATGAGATAGCAAGAGGGGGCATATTGCATTGCTCTTGAGGTTCTGTACATCCGTCAGTATGTGTGTCCGTCCTTCTGTGTACATTTACGTAAAAAAGTCAGAAGGTTTGTAAGAGTTTCTCCTGTTAGGAGTCCAGTTTGCCATATCCATGTCTTACAAACGTAATGTCTAGTTTATTTGTGATTTACCGTGTATACATGTAGTTAACATGGTTAGTGGTTAAGGCCATAAAAAAGCATTGTACATCGATCATTCCTGTCAAATTTCGTCGAAATCAGTCTGGTGGTTCGTGAGAAGATTTTTTAAGAATTTATGCTATTTTTAGACGGCGGCCATCTTGGATTAACGACGACCGCCATTTTAACAAAACTGAAAAGGCTTTAGCAATGAACCATAACTGCGAAGTTTGGCCACCAATAGCCAAGCCGTTTGTATGAAGAAGACATTTGAAATCTCTAATAATAAAAGAACGACCTTTTGACCTTTCGGCGGCTTGGATGGTGTAATCATCCGATTCGATGAAAACAGTACCACAGCGATCGCCTCATCAATACCTTTGATTTGATATAGTATAAGACCATATTCCGTAAAAAATGAAATTTGACCCCTATTTGACCCCAATTTTGACCCAGGGTTCACCATTTTAACAAATTTGCAAAAAACATTGTACATCGATCATTTCTGCCAAGTTTCGTAGAAATCGGTCGGGTGGTTTGTGAAAAGAAGATTTTGTGCTATTTTTATACGGCCGCCATCTTGGATTAACGATGACCGCCATTTTAACAAAACTGAAAAGGCTTTATGGACCATAACTGCGAAGATTACTACCAATGGCCAAGCGGTTTGTATGAAAAAGATGTTTGAAATATCTAATAAAAGAACGACCTTTTGACCTTTCGGCGGCCATCTTGGATGATGATGATCTCATTTCGACAAAAAATGCTCCTTAGTGATCGTCCATACCTTCGAATTGATATATGACATGACCATATTCGGTCAAATGTGAAATTTGACCCCTACTTGATCCCTCCTGCCCCGCCCATTTTTGACCCGGGGTCACCATTTGAAGGAATCTGAAACATCGTTAATTATCGATCATTCATATCAAGCTTCGTCGAAATCGGCTTGGCGGTTCGTGAGAAGAAGATTTTTTTGAGAATTTGACCTACTTTAACGGCGGCCATCTTGGATTTAGCAATGACCATCATTTTAACACAAATGAAAAGGCTTGACCCACTGACCATTACTGTGAAGTTTGGCCAATATTGGCCAAGTAGTTCACGAGAAGAAGACGTTTGTAATCAATATTGAAAGAACGACCTTTTGACCTTTCGGCGGCCATCTCGGATGACGTAATTACCTGATTTCGACAATAAAAAGCTACAGAGTGACCGTCTCATCGATACCTTCGACTTGATATATGACATGACCATATTCGGTCAAGAATAAAATTTGACCCCACGGGCCACGCCCATTTATGACCCCGGGTCACCATTTTAACAACTTTAAAAGAGCATTGTACATCGATCATTCCTACCAAGTTATGTCGAAATCCGGTTCTTGAGAAGAAGATTGTTTAAGAATTTGTGCTATTTTTAGACGGCGGCCATCTTGGATAACGTAATGACGTCATTTTAACAATTGTGTAATCCCTTTACCGAAGGACCATGACCATGAAGTTTGGTGACTATAGGCCCAATGGTTACCGAGGAGAAGACGTTTGAAAGTGTTCAAGGACGACGGATGACGGACGGACGGACGGACACATTGCGGTAACAATAGCTCACATGAGCTTCGCTCAGGTGAGCTAAAAAAAAGCCATGTCCCTTTCGGGGCTCCGTAGATGGCGATTATTTGATGTATTATTATACATTTTCCAGTTATTTACATTTGTAATTTGAGCTTTAAAGTTACTGTGTCAAATTAAATTCATTAATCATTCTTAAATTAAATAAATATGGCGGCCATCAAGATACCAATTGGAATACATCGTCCGTTATGCCTGTGAAGCAACAAACATAGTTGCATGTAACTCAGCCTGTGTCGTGTGTGGGTGAACGAAGACAAAGCGGGATGTTCTCACTTTCCCAAAATTCTGTATTTCCGGTAGAAATGTGGGGGTTTTGCATGTTAAATATGTGTGTAACGCAACTTTAAGCCCAGCAGTATACCCAACATACAGGTATTAAGTCGAAGGTGTGAATGTCAAATGTTGGGAAAGTGAGAGTCTAGACAGACACAAAATCAAAATGTTGGGAAAGTGAGATACAACCGAAAAAACAACCAACGACAGATTGAGTAATGATGCACGGCCTGTTCCGACATGTTTTGTTCTGCTTATATGTGGCTGCAACTGGAGACATTGGGTTTATTGGATATATCACCAGTTTAGCTCCTGTTCCTCTTGTGCCATGCGGCATTGTAAGGACATATCGAGCAGGCCATGTGTTTCCCTGACGTAATGACTTCAATGCAGATTCTGATCAGACTACAGATGCCCAGGCTGATCTGGACCTATACTAGTCGGAAATGTCATAAGCCCCGTTTCTCCAGTTACAGCCAGATATATGGCTATACATGTAGTTATAAATGTGCAGATGCTGGGGAAATAGACACGTGTATCATATGCCATGCACCTGTCGCTGTTGTTGGGACAATGGGGCTAATATGATCTGTGACTAGGGTAATATGACTGTAGCCTATTTCACCAAAATTGCAAAGCATACTTATCTAGCAAAGTGTACTTTGAGAGAGTAATCGTTTATTTTTCCCAAACTGCATTATATCATATATAACAAACGACTGTATATATTTGATGATTAAAAGTATGCAGAATTATTATACTGAATTTATTACATTATCACAGCCAAAATTATTTTGCCATTTTGGCTGTGATAATGTAATAAATTCAGTATAATAAAAATTATTAAATTTATCCTTAAATTGAAAATTCTCCCTCAAAGTTTACTTAGCAAGATAAGTATACTTAAAATCTGGTGAAATAGGCTGCATATCAAGATATGCGCAGAAAGTGCAGTTCTGCACCTGGGGTTTTTGATGCGGATTCATGTAGTATTGGCAGAGTTATGGCCCTTGACAAGTAAAAATTGCATATGGTGTCTCTTTTTATTTAATTATCTCCCAATATACAGCTAACTTACGCCGAAAAACAATGTAGCTACATATATGGCTATATGCTGGTCTTGCCTTAAATTCTAATTTTCCAAGTCTCGATAACATGCAGTGTTGGTGTGGGGGGAGACATATGTTTTTGTCTGAAGACAACCCTCTAGTTTCTGTCTGCCTTTGCCCTTGAAGGAACTCGTGCTGTCACAAGCACAAATGTATGATTAACACATGTGTATGTTCAAAACAATAATAGCAGAGGGTGCTTGGTATGTGGAAAATGAGAGGCGTGCTCCAGAACTATCGTGTTATCGGCACGGCGGCAATTATGATACCTTACTATCGAAATATCTACACACGCTGATACGGCAGAGAAATTGCGATTTGTTTCTGGCAAACATTGTACGCAAATGTATTGTTGCTGTGACTGGAGACATGGGACTTTCGAACAGTTTCGTCCCTGGTTAGCCTGCGCAAACACAGGTTAAAGTATGTTGGTTGTCTAATTCCTGAATGTTTTTCACATTCTAATTCCCCATGTGTAATCCACCCACGCCCATGGAGATTGAAAGCATCGATAATTATTTCACATGTAACATTTTAGTGTTTGTTGTTTTCTTCTTTGTTTAGGAGTGGGGGAGGGGAAGGGGATACTTTTTATACGACCGTTCAAAACAAAGACGGTACGGGGCGGCCGGCCGGCGGCCGGTGGACGAGTGTGTACACAACTCCTCTGAAACTGTTCAGTCAATCCATCTGAAACTATGCACACGTCTCATTGGTGTTTTTATGCCGAATTCTTTTTATTTTTAAACAAATATATCACCTTTTTAACTGAGCCATTGTTCTACATGTGTGTACACTATTATATATAGGGAACAGAGTTTGTGTGCACGACTCGTCTGAAATCGTTCATTCAATCGATATATGCACACGTTGTCTACACATACTGAACATGTGCACCTTCAAGTTGGTGTTTTTATGCCTAAACAATGTTTTTTAACAAAAATATCACCTTTTTAACTTAGCCATTTTTTCTACATTTGTGTATACAATTCTATATAGGGTACAGAATTTGTGTACACAACTCCTCTGAAACCGTTCAGTCAATCGCTCTGAAACTATACACACGTCTTCTACACATATTGAAGATGTGCACCTTGGTATTTTTATGCCGAAAAGAAAAATAAATTAACAAACATATCACCTTTTTCTACACTTTTGTATGCAATTTGATAAGGGTATAGAGTTTGTGTACACTACTCCTCTAAAACCTTTCAGTCAATCGATCTGATAATATTATTAATAGTAGAATAGTCGGCCTTAAGTATAAAATGGCCTAGAAAATGAGTTGGTACATCCAAACGAGTAGAGGTTGCCCATCACTTGGAATGAACACCATAATGATTTTTATGCCACCGGGTTTCGAAGAAACGGGTGGCATATAGTGTTTGGACCGTCCGTCTGTCCGTCCGTCCGTCCGTCCGTCACACTTTTCGGTTAACCACTTTGTCACAGTTTCTCAAATATGCTGCAGGTGGCATCCGCGTTCGACAGACGCATTTCTTGTTAAATATGTTTCTGCACTTTGCACATTTTTATGTCACCGGGTTTCGAAGAAACGGGTGGCATATAGTGTTTGGACCGTCCGTCTGTCCGTCTGTGCGTCCGTCCATCCGTCCGTCCGTCCGTCCGCACACTTTTCGGTTAACCACTTTGTCACAGTTTCTCAAATATGCTGCAGGTGGCATCCGCGTTCGACAGACGCATTTCTTGTTTAAAATGATTTTGAGGCCCCACTATCTTGTATGTGTCATCCTCCATATTCATTCATTCCATAGCCCAACCATTCGACCACATGCCCAGAACTATGGAACATCAAATATACATAAACTCAAATAATTATTGCAAGCTCTAAATAATTAACATTAAATATTTACAGCTAACTCCAAATCAGTTAATATGTTCTACAATTTAGAGCTAGCATTACTTATTTGAGTGTATCTAGATTTGGCTCTTTTAAACGTAAATAATTTAGAGCCAGAATGACATATTTACAGCTAGCATTGATTATTTGAGTGTATGTAGATTTGGCGTTCCATACAAAACCAAGGTGAAATGACTTAGAAATGTGCGGTAAAGTTTTGACGACATATTATCTCTGCAACACTGACTAAGTCGGATTGGTTTGAAACTTCCTGTATCTGTCATCATTCATATTGTCATTCCATATATCACCCATGAGCGCCACATGTCCACTGTCAAGGTCTTCAACAACGTCAGACAACATACAAACACCATACTCGATAGAGTTCATCAAATAATGCTGTATTCAGTTTTCATGAGTATCAATATATTTTACAAATTTGTTATTGTCAGTGGTTGTTACTGGGGAAATGGTGCTTATAACAGTTGTGACCAGTGTAGAATCATACCAGCATGATCAGGGTATGCACAGTTGGCCATTCTGTCGGTGGCGTATCCGCCATAATAACGAACATGTATATAGTAGAGCAGTAGAGATCGCTATCTGGGCCCGGTTGCTCAAAACATACTGTTAAATCCTTAGCAATACAGTCTGTTAAGCTAAAATAAGCTTTGAGCAACCGGGCCCAGGCTGCTAGAGGGCACTAGCAAGCCGGGTGCTAATGGAACGCCGAATCTACATAAACTCAAATAATTAATGCTAGCTCTAAATAGAGGCAGCATTACATATTCATAGCTTGCATTCAATATTTAGAGCTTGCATTAATTATTTGAGTTTATGCCGATTTGACGTTCCATATTCCATAGACCGGTGAACAAGTGACATAAACCGTGTTTCTCCAGCCACGTGTGAGACAAACCATGTGGTTTTGTACTCAAGATGTGCCTCTTCTCGTGAAGAATATCGATAGAAACTGTGACATGTTCTATAAATGACATCGAATGTTGACGACCTTTTATGTAATGCTAATCCGCATTTTCTGTGAACATTTCTACAATTTTCGACGTCATTTACAGAAAATATCATTTTCATGAGATATCATGTTCTATAAATGACATCGAATGTTGACGACCTTTTATGTAATGCTAATCCGAATTTTCTGTGAACATTTCTACAATTTTCGACGTCATTTACAGAAAATATCATTTTCATGAGATATCGCCCATCTTCTTAGGGACAAAATCACATGACACGTCTCATATGAGTGTATATGGAAGCGTCTTGGTGCCAATGCTAAACTATTTTGTATCTCCTAACTCCTAATTCGGAGATACTAAGTCCTAATTAGTATCTCCTAATTATGAGTTACTATCTCCTAATTAGGACTTATTATATCCTAATTAGGACTTAGTATATCCTAATTAGGAGTTACTATCTGTTTCAATGCTAAAACATGTTTTATCTCCTAAGTCCTAATTAGGAGATACCATCTAATTAGGAGTTAATATCTCCTAATTAGGAGTTCGTATCTCCTAATTAGGAGATAAATATATTTTAACATTGGCACCAGGACGCTTCCATACGTGTATGTTCATACATTATGGCGTACGAAATGTAACGTAATCACACGAGTACTGAGTGATAATACCTCTGTGTCGTAAAATCAAACATCCCGTGTCAGAGACAGAAACAATATGGTCGCCATAAAACAGTTGAATGTTATTTCGTTGGTTAGAATGTACATAATATAGTGGCAGTAATCTCCGTTTTCCCGCTAGCACACAGTGCAGCTTAAAGGATTAATTTATCCGTTGTTTCATCTTTCTACGGATATCTGAGACACGTTATTACCCTTTCAACCCTACGTAACTGGAATGGACTGTGATATGCTAATTTTCCGACCAATCTAATCGTCACAAAATGATTTTCAGATTAGTCCATTTATGAAAAGGGTGTGTTTTTGTTCTAAAAGATATATGCAAATTACTTTGTAACGAGACGGCTCGTTACGAGACGGCTCGTTACGAGCCGGCTCATCTGGATCTGCACTGTTTGCAAATCTCGCTATAGCGGACTTTCGAGTTCAAAGGGTTAAGTGACAAAATAATATGAAAAGTCATGCAGAGCATGATGTTATTAGCCGATCAAATCAGGGTAAAGTGCATCGAACATATGTAGGTGTCTCTGGTAACATTGTCAATGGTAAACTATTTTCGACCACAGTTCTGTACCCAGCGTTGACATTTTTCTCGATTTTGTGCAGGTTTTGGAAACCCGTTCCCAAATCCATCCAATAGCAGCAATGCCATAGCAGCAATGTTTTGTTGTCACCATTATGTTGCGAAATATTCCAGCGTAACACCTGTACTGTATGCTCTATTTATCTACAAATTACACTCCGCAATACACAAAGTTGTAGTCACTGTGTGTTTGTCCGAATTCTGTGGCAGCAAGCGAGTGGGCGGAGCTACCAGAGCTATATATATCTAGCGGTTACAGTGTCATCTAAAAATAGACGCAAGCTCCTGCGTATTCAGGCACATGCCCAGATTGGCCTAATGTGCCCCATCCGTGATTTTTTGCGCGATGTCGGGCGCAAGACAATCAATAATTTGCGGCATTGACAATAATTAAGGGGGATTGCCGCAATCGCGCGTGCTGGATGCATCCCTGCCATCCCTGCATAATACGTAAACAAAGTTCGCTATGAAGGGCAATTCTTCGTTTTGATTGGTGGAAAATTTTGTGAATATTAACTAGCGTCAAATGACGCGCATACGCGATCCAATGGGATAAACCCGAGATGCTGGGATAAACCCGAAAATGCTGGGGTTGTTAGTAAGGAGATTTTGAGCAGAGGTCGATTATAAATTAGCCGAATAAACACATTTTACGCGATTATACGTGGCTGAAACTTGTTCTGTTTAATAAATAAAAGCTTTAAATTAGCCCAATAATCGGCGTATGTTGGCGTATATGGCCATTAGAGCCAACTATGGACTTCAACAACAATAACTTCCGGGTTAAATCTCTTCCGCGTTCAGCTCATTACGTATTCAAAATTGTGTTATTTGGCTATAAGTAAAGTTTTAAACAGAGATAATTGCCAAAAATGCAAACTTTATCGGTTGATGCAATTTGGAAGTGATACAGAAAAATTCGCGTTCGTAGATTACCGAATAGCGGAGAAAAGGGTTGCTACAAACTTTTTCAGAATTCGATGGATAACCAATATATTAGCCGATCTATAAATAGATCGGCTAATAATTAGCCGATCTATAAATAGATCGGCTAATAATAAAACAATGCGGAAAAGTGCATACAATATAAATTCACCAATTGCACGCACGAAACATAAAGAAAACAGCGGAAAAACAGAAACAAGTATTAATAATAACTATTGTTTAACAAGCTGTGTAAGTTCCACGGTCTCTTAGTCGCAAACGTGTGTATTTCACAGGTGCAAGACTCGGATCGGTTACATTAACAAAATGCCCATTGTTAAATGCATGATCAAATGTATGATTTACAGTGAAACCTCTCTAAACCGGGCACCATGGGAGGTCCCCATGGTGTCCGGTTTAGAGAGGTTTCACTGCAAATCATGCATTTGATCATTCTGAGCCATAGTTGTGTGCTATGCGATCACGAACAGACATCATCCCCCGAGATAAATGACTAAGAAACCCATCAAAAATAATACCACAGATGTTTCATTGGTGTCCGGTTTAAAGAGGTCCACTGTGTATCCCATTTTATCCCGTCAACACAGTGCGCATGTGCCATTAAACACGATGCCGTGAAACATGTTTGTTATCCTGTCAATACGACATAATCACTGCGTATGAATATGTGCGGTTGTCATACGAGTCCATTCTCCGATTTTGAGGATGCGGCTGGGGTTATTGTTTGCATTTTAAAGGCAGAGCCTCACCCATCCCGTTTCCCGTTAAGCCTTGTCAGATATGTTTTCCAATTCACGGCACTAACCTACTATTCTCTATACCCCACCATATGTTGTATTAGTGTATGTTATAGCGTACTACAACAGACAACGGAATTTGTAATGGACAGTGCTAAGTATACTTTGAGGGAGTAACCATTTATTTTTCCCGAAATGCATTTGTTCATATAGACCTAACGACGGCATATATGTGATGAATAAAAGTATGCAGAGTTATGATACTGAATTTATTACATTAAAATGGCTGTGATAATGTAATAAATTCAGTGTAATAAATAATAATCCTTGAATTGGAAATTTATCACTCAAAGTGGACTTGGCAAGATAAGTATACTTTGCAATGTTGGTGATTATGCTCTGGCATTCGGATTCGTGTTTTAATTAAACATCTAAACTTGATAAACCTATGCGGGTAAAATACGAGTGTGTCCGTTTGGAAGACAGTACGGTAAAACCCCTCTAAACCGGACAGCAGACCACAAGCGTTTGTTCAATTTTGGTAGCTTTAACCGTACTGTACTTATATTGGTAATGCTTGTTCATGATCGCAATGCATACAAATATGTATTGCAGCGCTTATATACCAGGAACAGGTTCCACTGTATATTACAACGTCTTTAACCCTTACATGCTAAAAGGCGGGGAAACGATTGCCGTCTGCTATTTGCCTTATTTCTTAAGAAAAATATCATGTTTTATTATGTTATGATTTCGGTCCAATTCCATGCGTGTTTCACACCCAACATGGTTAGCTATATAGCATACTAATGAATAGGTCATTACCTAATGCATAGTTATACTAATGAATCGTTATTGTTAAAGGTACATGCCCACTCAGTAGGCACACAATTTTCTTTATATCAGATACATCATCTGAGACATTTTCCGGCAAAATAAACATTCATTCACCATTACCCCACGTATTTATTGGCACTATTATACATTTTATATCGGACGTAAATATCCATACTGATATCAGGGGTGATAACCGCGTTTCCTTAAAATGTTAACGGACATTACTATTTATTCTCTGTATTTATGTTTTGATGCGCAATTATCATACTTTGTAATCTGTCGAAAATATTATTTTTTCAGGTGACGCATACAATTAGTATAATAATTAAAAAATATCATGCCTCATTTGCATATGAAAATAGCCTGATACCACCGCGAGTCACTATCAGTAAACTAAATATTACTAAATGATTATATCTGTATAGCGGGCACTCGTAATTTTTAGAACTGGTGGAATAGTGACACAATTATACACTTATTTAATTCCTATAAAGAACAGTTTGTGCCTACTGAGTGGCCATGTACCTTTAAAAGTAAACTCGTTTTATTCAGCAACACTACAAGCCAAATTCAGAAGGTCCGTCATAATCGCCGAACACGACTACCAGACAAATATATATTGCCAGAGTGGTGATATTGTTACAGTTACTGTGTTGCATTCACCAGTAATACCCAAATCAGAAGTAGGCCTATCAAAAATAAGAAAGAAATGAGCAGACGACAAGTTTCATTTCGTAGTGTAAGGGTTAGACCAGTAGAAGGCAATACATGTAATATAAGCTAGTGTATCTAACAAACACTAAATGGATTCAACACCAAGAGAACGACAGTTTAGAGTTTCTCTATTGGAATAAGCCATTCCCTGGGAGCGTCAATCGCGGCCGGCGCCGGAGCCTCCACTTGGAGTACACCGTCCTTGGACAGCGATGACGTCAGAGCTAGTGGGTCAACCTTTTCCGGTAACGTGTATTCTCGCGTGAATTCACGGTACACCTTCCTGCCCGGTGACTCTTCTACGTGCTTGGCGTGAACGCACAGTTTCTTGTCCATTGTTTTAACGGTTATTTCCTCCGGTTTAAATTGTTGGCAATCAAATCGCAGCGCCAATTTCTTGTTTCCTGTGGGGTCCGTAATGAACGGCTTTTCCACCTTTAGAATGGAGGATCCCGTATCGAGTTTAAACATATCTTTGCGGATACGTTCGAGTTCCATATCGAATCTCTTTCGGGACGCATCAAAGTCCATAGACTTCCATTCGTCATCGAAGTCCTTCATCCAATCCTTAAACAAGAACTTCTGGCGATCGAAAAAATCGATGTCCATATTCATCAGTGGCACTACTTTCCAAGACATTTTGCCGATGTTTATTAATCCTAGAACTTGTGTAATGCGATTAACAACAGCTGTATGTTATATGCAGTCGGATGTAGCTAAAATCTGCCGCACGTCTGCTGAGCTCGCGTTTATATTGAGCTAGTGAAGGGTTCTCGAAATGTCTACGAATGCCAGCTCATGCACACACAGGTATATACTCACCTTGTGTGACGCACCTTGAAAACACGAGCCTAGCTAAGCTTGGATCAGTCTAAATCCGGACTATTGCAATGTGATACGGAAACCTATGAGTGGCAATTCATGTCATAAGTGTCGATATGTCTTTTTGTGAGTTAGAAAGCAGCACGCTAAAATTGTATTTTCCCCCTGTCTACATGTACGTGTACAGTCGAACCTCTCTTAACCCTTTCAACAGCATAGTGATATTGGCGAAAAGTGTAGATCCAGATTAGCCGGCTCGCGACAAGCCGTCTCATCAGGATCTGCACTTTTTGCGTAAATTTCATATTTTTGAGAACAAAAGCACCCTCCTTTTCATAAATGAACTAGTCTGAAAATAATTTTGTGACGGTTGGATTGGTTGCAAAATTAACATATCAAAATACATTCCAGTTACATAGGGGTGAAAGTGTTAAACCGAACACAGAGACGTTAGCTGTGCTTAGTTGATGTAGTAATGTTGATGTTTTATTGTTTACCCCCAATGATAATGTCCGTTCATAATCGCAAAGAATCCACACCTGTCTTGAAGTAGTGGCCTATCAGTTTTACAGTGGAACCTCACTAAACCGGACATCATTGGGACCCCCCCAGCATGCCCGATTCAGAGAGACCCAGTGTACATCTACAGTGTAACCTCTCTACATCGGACACCCTGGGAGGTCCCTATTGTGTCTGGCTTATGCTGTAAATCAGGAAATTGATCATTCTGAGCCATAGTTGTGTGCTATACGACCACGAACAGACGTTATCACCTGAGGTAAATGTCAAGAAACTCATCAAAAATAAGATCACGTGCGTTTTCTCTGTGTCCGGTTTAGAGAGGTTCCATTGTACTGTTTCTTGGATATGTCTTACGTGCGAGTGTCCACCATGTTACGACATGCTACTGAGTTGCGATTCATGTCATACGTGGTGTTCATTTCTTGCGCGTTACATAGCAGAGTCACTGTTGACGTTATACGTCAACAATCGGGGATCATAGCTAGCTAGTTAATTCCCTTTGAATTTATTTATAGAAATCCGGTCCAACTTGTATATTTTATGACCTAATTGCTTGTAATGAAACCGAATATCGCATGATTTGTTACGTAAAGAAGCCATTATGTGGTCGACTAGTGTTGATCCAGATCATCCTACATATCTGAGCAATCTGATCAGAAACTGCATTATTTGCCAGATTGACTTGAAACTTCATATACAATGTACTTATTTGCCATCATGCATACTAATTTATGTTCATTCTGCATTTGTCCATGCCGCCCCTGAGCTCAATGTCAAGGTAAAATGACTTAGCAATTTGCGTCACAGTTTTGATGGGTACATCTACGGAGCCCCGCATAGGACATGGATTTTCTTTTATTCATTCGTTTCCACGAAATAAAAATTCGTTCCCCCAATGAAACAATTCGTTCCCTCGAATTAACGATTCGTTCCAACGATATAACAATTTGTTCCCTCGAATTAACAATTCGTTCCCACGAAATGACAATTCTTTCCTTCAATTTAACAATTCGTTCCCTCGAATTAACAATTTGTTCCCACGATATAGCAATTCGTTCCCACGAATTAACAATTCGTTCCCATGTGAACGAATTGTTATTTCGTGGGAACGAATTGCTAAATTGAAGGAACGATTGTCATTTTGTGGGAACGAATTGTTAATTCGAGGGAACGAATTGTTATTTCGTGTGAACGAATTAATACAAAATAATTATACGTAAGAATAAGGATATTGTGATACGTAAAAATCATTTTGTGGGAACGAATTGTTAATTCGAGCGATCGAATTGTTAAATCGTGGGAACGAATTGTTATTTCGTGGGAACGAATTGTTAAATTGAGGGAACGAATTATTATTTCGTGTGAACGAATTAATACAAAAGAATTATACGTCCCCTGCGAGGCTCGTACAATGAATTTTGAGGGGTACATCCATCAGTGTTACTGAGGTCTTGTTAATGACAGACGTCGCCCATATGCATTCATGTAATTTCATGAGTGTACGTTCTCGGGAAACGAGAAAAAAACAATCCCGCATAATTCCTCTGTGCGTACGTATAATGGAATGTACCGGCATAACTGTATCCGCTATGTGAAACTAGGGATATTGTGATAGCGACCGGTATATCTCAATATGTGTCTGTGTTTCGTGAAATGAGGCGTATGGGATCTGTAACCAGTATAGCTCCATGCTCCAGATAAGGTGCGTATTGATGTATTTTACACACTTACTTTAGCAGAATATGCATTCTCACAGCAATGTGAAAATATGCATTTATTTTCAAATTGAGTAGTGAAAATACTGTAATAAAGTTGAAAATTTAGTAAGTTGAGCTGCACAATTTTTGCAGCTGAAATAAGTGATTTTTTAAATTTGTTTTAATGTTTTTATCATTTGATTCCATTTCAGAAGGAAGAAAATCAATACTACATTTGTAAAAGCAAACTACACATTTAATTTGAATGTTTTGGGTATGATACTGTTTAGATACAAAACTTATCTGGAGCTCTGCTAATATAGCCTGATAACGATACATACTGCTGGTTAGAAGTATGACGGGTGTTTCATTGATGGAATGGCGAACATGGTCTGATATGATCTACACTGGTCGCAAGACACATACGCCCAGTTTCTCTAGTCACAGCCACAATGATCTGCGCGCGAGTGTATGCTGCCTGATCAGGGAGACACAATGATCTGCCCGCGTGTGTATGCTGCTTGATCAGTGAGTCACAATGATCTGCCCGAGTGTGCATGCTGCCTGATCAGGGAGCCACAATGATATGCCCGCGTGTGCATGCTGCCTGATCAGGGAGTCACAATGATCTGCCTGCGTATGTATGCTGCCTGATCAGGGGAGTCACAATGATATGCCTGCGTGTGCATGCTGCCTGATCAGGGAGTCACAATGATCTGCCTGCGTGTGTATGCTGCCTGATCAGGGAGCCACGATGATCTGCCCGCGTGTGCATGCTGCCTGACCAGGGAATCAGGGAGCAACAATGATCTGCTCGCGTGTGCATGTTGCCTGATCAGGGAATCAGGGAGCAACAATGATCTGCCAAGTGTGCATGTTGCCTTGTCATGGAGTCACAATGATCTGCCCGCGCGTGCATGCTTCCTGATCAGGGAGTAACAATGATCTGCCCGTGTGTGTATGCTGCCTGATCAGGGAGGCACAATAATCTGCCCGCGTGTGCATGCTGCCTTGTCAGGGAGCCACAATGATCTGCCCGCGTGTGCATGCTGCCTGATCAGGGAGCCACACTGATCTGCCCGCGTGTACATGCTGTCTGATCCAGAAGCCACAATGATCTTCCCGCGTGTGCATGCTGTCTGATCCGGGAGCCACAATGATCTGCCCGCGTGTGCATGCTGCCGGACCAGGGAGTCACAATGATCTGCCCGCGTGTGCATGTTGCCTGATCAGGGAATCAGGGAGCAACAATGATCTGCCAAGTGTGCATGTTGCCTTGTCATGGAGTCACAATGATCTGCCCGCGCGTGCATGCTTCCTGATCAGGGAGTAACAATGATCTGCCCGTGTGTGTATGCTGCCTGATCAGGGAGGCACAATAATCTGCCCGCGTGTGCATGCTGCCTTGTCAGGGAGCCACAATGATCTGCCCGCGTGTGCATGCTGCCTGATCAGGGAGCCACAATGATCTGCCCGCGTGTACATGCTGTCTGATCCAGAAGCCACAATGATCTTCCCGCGTGTGCATGCTGTCTGATGTCCGGGAGCCACAATGATCTGCCCGCGTGTGCATGCTGCCTTGTCAGGGAGCCACACTGATCTGCCCGCGTGTGCATGCTGCCTGATCAGGGAGTCACAATGATCTACCCGCGTGTACATGCTGTCTGATCCAGAAGCCACAATGATCTTCCCGCGTGTGCATGCTGTCTGATCCGGGAGCCACAATGATCTGCCCGCGTGTGCATGCTGCCGGACCAGGGAGTCACAATGATCTGCCCGCGTGTGCATGCTGTCTGATCCGGGAGCCACAATGATCTGCCCGCGTGTGCATGCTGCCTGATCAGGGAGCCACAATGATCTGCCCGCGCGTGCATGCTGAATGATCAGGGAGTCACACTGATATGCGCGCGTGTGCATGCTGCGTGATCAGGGAGCCACAATGATCTGCCCGCGTGTGCATGCTGTCTGATCCAGAAACCACAATGATCTTCCAGCGTGTGCATGCTGTCTGATCCAGAAACCACAATGATCTGCGCGCGTGTGCATGCTGACTTATCAAGGAGCCACAATAATCTGCGCGTGTGTGCATGCTGCCTGATTAGGGAGCCACAATACTCTTAGAGCGTGTGCATGCTGCCTGATCAGGGAGCCACAATAATCTGCGCGCGTGTGCATGCTGTCTGATCTAGGAGCCACACTGATCTGCGCGCGGACTTTATGAGTTTCGCGACCAGTGTATACAGTAGCGTAACCATTTGTCGGGATAACCCCCGCATCGGGAATTTTCGTAAACCACATTTGTCACTAATCACGGACAATTTCACGTTCAGTTTCCCGGACATTTTTTGCAGAAGACACCTATCTGTCAAATGGAGCAAAATGTTCCACATCGCCCTTGGTCATGTAAGGTTTTAATCAAATGTGTTGAATACCTTCAAAATGTTGTATTTCAGCTATTCCCACTTTTGTCCACTCATAAACATCATTATTCAAAAAGATTTACAGAGCATGGTTCTGTCAGTCTGCGTCACTGGACTCTTTAGCCATTTTGAGAAGTCGATGTCATGTAAACACAGACTGGTAGCTGTCAAATTACCAGAATAGAGCTTCTCATTATACTGGGGGGTCTTATATGAAAAACAATAACAAACTAACACAGAATTATATTTGATTACACAGATGTAGATATAAACTAATTTATTGTTCTGTTGATTATAAAAATGCTCAGAATAATATGCAACAGTTTGTAGATTGTTATAATCTTGTTGTTGGTATAAATCCCGCCTGTAGTGTGCACCATAATGAATATGGTAAAATAGCATGTACCCCAACTGAAAATTAAACGTGATCTGAAATCATCTTGCATTATGATTATTAGCCTTGTGATAATATTATTGTCATTTATGACTGGCAAAGGAAATGGTGGAAAATTGTTTACTGTAGACTCCTCTGATAATTTAGGTAACCATTTTTTTACACTGACCCGATGGTGCGCCGCAATACAGGATGAGTATAACCCAACAACAAAAATCCAGACTCTGAGGTCACAGTCTATTTTCTACTTGTAAGCGCCTGGACGATACGTTAACAAAATGGACGACATGGAAACATGCGCGACTTTTAGATAAATCTGGTTTCACAGCACTTTTACGATAAGTGTATTGTTTTAAAAAGTTTTGAATAATTGTTTTTATATGCGTATAGCTCTAGTAACTGACCAACGAAGGCTTATTATCCAGAACCTAGGTATATCCACTGTACAGAAATGAACCTATGACTCCGTGCAGTTTGATCAGGTCTACACCGCTCGGTATTGCAGTGAGTGAAACACGTGCCATGCTGCTAGCAAATAGTATATACCTCAGTCAGGCTGCAGTCGTGTGCTCGAAGATCAGGAGACACAAATGTTTCAAATGTATAAGCCCAATTTCTCCTGTTTCAGTTACAATTGGGCCCGCGCAGGTCGATCAGGTTCTACACTATTCGCCATTATTTCACTCTAGCATGCGTATTGCCATCAACAATAGACTAGATGGAGTAACACATTACTGTAGCTGTGAAACATGGGGCTTATCTCATGTGTGACTAGTGTAGGTCCTGATGAAACAACGGAATTTAAACTGTATTTCTGCAGATAAAGCTATATGTGAACTTTGGATCAAATTGCTAAAAGGAAATGAAATTTATCGCATGAAAACAAAGAAAAAAGAAGTTTCAAGCGACGGACGGTTCGTTTTCTAGATACCACGCTAGGGAGTTTGTATGGTAATAATGAACACTGAAATCAACTGCAGTACATGTCTGTCGATGAATTAGCTTCTATATTACATATGTACATTGTGACACATGACTCTGTCTTACTCCCAATCTCCTCTCTCACAATCCATCTTTTCTCTCTCTTTATCTGAGTTTTTTTCCTCATACATTCTGCAAACATACATATACCACATGAGTATTTGTCTGTATATATGTGCATACAGTGGGGTCAGCGTGTAAGTGCACACACGAACGAACACGACAGGTTGGTTCCAACCTGTCGTGTTCGTTCGTGTGTGCACTTACACGCTGACCCCACTGTATATATAGCTGTATACTTATCACCATTGCTGTTAAATTGCTGTATTGTTGTAATACTCGTGTAAGGGCTGTAACTAATGTCGTGAGACGTTGTAGCCCAAGCCCATTGTACTTATATGAAATAAACTATGTTTAAACTGGGTGTTTATATATGAGCTGCGCCATGCATGCGAAAACCGGGCTTAATGACATTTTTTTCAGTTTACGTAGTCTGCACTGTACACCTTTTAAAAGCCATATGCCGCAAAAATTATCAATGTATCCCAATTATTTTTCATTTTATTAAATATCAGGAGACATAGAGCTATATGGATCCCGATGATGCTGAACATGGAGCAGAAAACCCTTGCATGTTACTAATTGTGCTCGAGTGTTACGATATTTCTGTACCTATCAAATCGAGTGCTTACGATGGATGCATCTACAATATCGTGGATTGGAGCTGTTATTCCATCCTCCATATTCGCCAAATCCTGCCATTTGCGATTTGTGTTTTTTTTTTAAATCCCGCATACGAAAAGTCGCATGCAAGGGAGCCCACTTCGACGACATCAGCAGTCAATAATGCTACTGTCGGTATGTCAGGTGCTATGTTTGAACAAAGGTAAAGTGCATTACGTGGCCGCTGTCGGCAGTACAGATACATGTAGTACCGTTGAGTTTATTTTCAAAAATAATAACTCATTGTGTGAGCACGAAATCAAATAGTATGCATGTTCTCCTATTGAACAATAAGGAGCATAACATTTACATAGCGTCATTTTGATGTTCGGCCGCATATCGCGTGATGACGTTGCGTTGGTAACGATAACCATGTCCATACTATATTTAGGATGAGTTCTGAATATTATCACCGCTCGTATATGCGCTTGTAATTGAAAACTATGACGTATGACCGTAAGTACAATACTTGAGAAAATAAAATGCATTTCTACCTCAGATTTCTACCTACCTTATGATAAAATGAGTGGCACCCAGTTTATTAAATGGCATATCATTTGCCAAGTACTGGCTAGAAGTTTTAATTTATTAAGATTATAAATGGCACGATCGGTTGGCATACAGTAGGTAAGTAGAACAGCTTGAGCTGCATCAACGGTTTGAGCCTCAAACATTGATTTCATGTGTAACTAAGCTTTAGCCCAAGGTGTAAACTATCGGTTGCAAAAAGAATTTCTGAAGTTTTAGAATGAACAGTCCAACATTATTGTGTTCGCATCATCACACCGATGTGGGGCCGGTTAGCTTAGAGGTAGAGCGATGGACTCGGAGCGAGGGATACCGGGTTCGATCCTCAGCCAAAGTTTTAGCTAAAGGACTGAAATATCGACTACAGCAAAAACAATTGAAATCGAATGATAAATAACGAAGCTGACGTCACATCCGTTTGCTCTATTTGAAAACTTGAAAAAATACGTTCATCTTTGACATCGAATAGAGCCGTAAGTAGTCAAGATATAGCTCTGAAAATTATCATCTTTCATGCGGCTGACACTCCCCTATCACCATGGCAAGAAATTATGGTGCTGACAGTACTGTACAAATTGGAAAACGTTTGTAAAGACCACCCGTTATCAGCCGAAATTCGGCAAAATCGTTGAAAAGTATGTACATTTTTCAAATTCAAATGCATATAGATCTTTTATTTGAGCAGATAGCCGAAAACTGTCAGCGAGTTTGAGATAAAGAATTTTGTCAGCTTTCCAATGCAAAAAGAATTCTTGAAATCGGTTGGAAAATAAGGAAGTTATAGGAAGTATGACGTCACTTCCGTTTTCGTGGAAAGTAGCATTAAAAGTTATCTGAAAATCTCTGAGTCTCTGCTCACACTTGATCCGAATCGGCAGGCAAAATTTGAAGTCGATACGACCAGCGGTTTGGTGTAGATGGAGGGAGCCCGTAAGTCAGCGGATGATTATTTTTCGATAGTTATCGCCCTTAAATTGCAGTTTACGCCATTTGTAAATACACCTAATAAAATTAAATATGTGCAATATTCCGCCAGTGAAGTTTTCATTTGTTTTTCACCATAGGCCTGGCACAAAGCGGGAAAGTTTTAGCTAAAGGACTGAAATATCGACCGCAGCAAGAAATTTTGAAATCTATTGATAAATAACGAAGCTGACGTCACATCCGTTTGCTCTATTTTGAAAACTTGAAAAAAAGACGTTCATCTTTGACATCCAATAGAACCGGAAGTAGTCAAGATAGAGCTCTGAAAATTATCATCTTCTATGCGCCTAACACTCTCCTATCACACTGGTAAGAAATTATGTTGCTGACATTACTGTACTAATTGGAAAACGTTTGTAAAGACCACCCGTTATCAGCCGAAATTCGGCAAAAAATCGGCAAAATCGTTGAAAAGTATGTACATTTTTCAACTTCAAGTGCCTATAGCTCTCTTATTTGACCAGATAGCCGAGAACTGTCAGCGAGTTCGAGATAGAGAATTTAGTCAGCTTTTCAATGCAAAAAGAATTTTTGAAATCGGTTGGAAAATAAGGAAGTTATAGAAAGTATGACGTCACTTCCGGTTTCGTGGAAAGTGGCATTAAGAGATTTCTGAAAATCTCTGAGTCTCTGCTCACACTTGATCCGAATCGGCATGCAAAATTTGAAGTCCGATCCGACCAGCGGTTTGGGCTGTAGACTGAACGGCTGAATAAAAAAAGAAAAAAAAAAAAAAAAAAAACCAACGAATACAATAGGTTTTCGGCGCAGCTGAAAGCCGCCTCAAACCTAATTAGTAGGATTACTTACTTAGTAATGAAAGTACAGAGTCAGCGATGATATCGCCGAGATGTGGCCAGTTAAATTATGCGTTCACCATTTATATTATATATATAACAAGGAAAACAAAATATGTAATTTGTTGTCATGCCAGCCTACTAACTCCAATCCTGCTGATCACGTGAAACATGTCATGAAGCCGTCGTTAGACTTTATCGGAGGAAATGGGAACGCGGCCACATATCTGCATGTTACTACTGATTACTACATATTTCTCCGCGTGCGATGTTCGGAAAATAAAAACAAACAAAACGTATAATAATGAGTTCATTGCTTGCCAACATGTGCGGTTGTACCTGTATAACAGTTTCAGCGCTCCAGATAAAGGCGTATTGGCGTATTTTACGCATTGATTACCAAAACTGGGAGTACATAATACGCACAGCAATGTGAAAATACGCATTGGTTTTCAAATTGAATAGTGAAAATGCTGTAAATAAAGTTGAAAATGTACTTAGTTCCGCTGTAAAAAGTTTACAGTGTTTACTAAGGAAGAACATCAATAATACATTTGTAAAAGCAAAATACGCATTGAATTTGAAATCTGGAGGTATAATACGCGTTCGCCTGTCTATATTAGCGGCAACAGTACACACATAAAATCATCAATGTAATCGAAATTATAACTATGGTATGGTGGGGACGAGGTAACTGGGGAGGGCGCGGAGGGGGGGGGGGGGGGTGGGGGTAAATGGATGCACTCATTGCTGGCATGGTGGCTCGTATTGGACATCTGCCCACTTGTCTCCTCAATTTCCGAAGCGCCTTGTAGCCACGATGAACTTCTGGACCTGCTGAAATACGAAGCTGTTTTCTTCGTGTGTCTGCTGTGGGAGGACATGGAAGGTTGTTAATATGTGTGTTTCGCTGAAGTGTATATTTGTTGCAATGCAAGAGAAAGTGGCTGACAGTTTCTATGGATCCGCATGTGCAGTGTGGGGTGTCAACAATATATCTCCTGTGAAGGTCGAAGTTGAGAGCGCTACATGAGAAGTAGTGTGTAGGGTGGGAGTACGTTTATCCCCGACGTGCGTCGTAGGGCGGAGGGCGGAATTACAATGTAAACGTATGGGGATGCTTCATGATTCTAGCTACGCCACGTGAGAGAGTTCCAAAGCGAGCGGTGCATTATGAACGTGTCACTCACATTTTTGGCCAGCTACATTTTTTTTCAGCTACAGTTATATTTTTAAAAACAGTTTGTGATTTTATAAAATATTTACTGTCGTGTTTCATAATAAATATTTTGTTAGGAAGGTTATATTTTTAGCGCAATGATCGACCGCTCCACATGTAATTTATACGTAGTTATACGCCATGAAAAATAGTTCTGATAGTGAGCTAACATTATATTGTGTAGTGTAATACATGTGTTTGTTAATTTTTCTGTACGACATTTATATTACAAAATGTTTATCTGATTTAATATAATATAAACTGACATGTATTAATTTGAGTATATTATTTTTCACGCGCAATGATACAATTAACCTCGTGTCTCATGAAAAGTAGTTTCCGCCATTTTATGCCGACAAATTACAGAATCGTTTACATAGTCATAGGTCAATGGCTCGATAAAATCCAACATTGGACAGCGAAATGATGATGATTTAAAACAGAAACATTGTTTTTTGACAGTTACATACCGCATGCTTTAATTAAATAATCATCTTGAGCCATCGATATTATTAATCAGTGTCCATTTTACTTAAAACATCAACTAATCTATAATGACGTTACACAGAAAATGCAGTACGATACACTTCACAAAGGAAACATTGTCTTAGAGTTTGAATAATTTTAGGTTCCGCCGAACGAACGAGTACGCCGAAATATATTTCCGTACAAATCCAAATAAAAACCTATTTATTATATACCCGTTCAACAAAACATGCATCCTAATCATTAAATAATCCGATAGTGTGATGAAATGCGACTCTCTATTATTTTTGTTGAACAATCCGAGCGCCTGTGATGGCTTCAGTTTATGCAAATTGACAAGGTCATTTCGCGCAACTGAATCGATACAATAAATTTCAGGGGTTGAAATTTCACTCGCCCAGCCCATGTGGCGGTCGAGTACTTTCTACAGGCACTCGCCCAGTTTGGCGAGTGAAAGATTTGGTCAGGATTTTTTTTTGGGAAGAAATTGCCAATTAATTCCATCGATAACGGCCAACAAATGGTATTAATTCAGCGACCTTTTGTTGTTTACAGTTTACGTCAATTTGCGGGAAGTAAGATTCAAGCAGTGTCTATGTACACGGTTATGGGTAGAATCTCTAGCGATTTTGAACACGGTCCATATCGGGCAAGTTTAATTCACGGATTATTTGTCAGCTTTACGCGGCCGGGCTAACAAATAATAGGACTGCGAGTATAGACTAGTGTATACGCGGCCACATATATCGTCTCGTATACAGTTGGGTTAACGCGCATTTCAGACGCCGAACATAACGGCTTGGGACGAAACGGTCGGCGCCGGGTCCAAAACCATTCAATTTAGTAATTAAGGCAGCACATAGCGCATGCAAACATAGCCACTATAAATTAAACTAAATCTATGTCACTCAACGCTTATAGAAAATAAGAAGTGTGCAAGCCTCTGAGCAAATTCGCTGCTATTTGTTTGTTTATGTTCATTTAATACTTAAAATATAAATATCAATAATAGTGAATATGTCTCATACGTTTTGGTAATGATCATATGTAAAAGCTTTTTTTTTATAAATAAGATGCAACATTACAAAAACTGGAAATAGCAATTTATTTTTAAAAAAGAAACTGGGCAAGTAACTTTTTGACCTGGGCAAGTACTTTTTTTTTTATTTTCTACCTACCTTGGTTCTACCTTGGTTGAAGGCCGTTTCTTGTAAGCTATGCTTGTACTAGCCTATTTTAGCGACGTCAAATTGGATAATTGTCTTTGAAACTGGGAGGAGAGCGCAACTAAATCATGGTTAAAATGTCTGTACAATATTTTCACGTGTTGATTTTGCTGGGTCTCTTCTTCCAGGCGGAGTTGAGTGAACTTTTGAAACTATTTAGTGTGTTCGAATTTACACAATCACTAGGGAGTGCATTCCAGTCTGTGACGACTCTTTGAGAGAATACTTTTTGTAAACGTTATATTCATATCGTCACGTTGACCGAATAGCGAACAGTGTAGACCCAGATCAGCCTGTACCCGTATGACTCTGATCGCTATTCGGTAATAGTGACGGATAAATCAACGATCGGGGTTCACCCTTACCGGACTGCCGACCTACACGGTTTGGTCCTCACGTACATGCGGGCTTCCGATACTTGAGAGCTAAATCATGTTATGTCCCATTAAAAAGTAATACGATATGTACTAATCATATTGCTTTTTGGGACTGGAGCTAAGTGCCACTGGTGCGGTATGGGACCTGACACCGGTCATGCACGGTCGTGAAACGTACGCTAGACGCGCGGACGAACAGTTGTGAAACGTACAACGAACAGTGTAAATGGTGGTTTTATGTCGGAGATGTCGTACTCGGAGACGATTCTCATGCGCTGCCGAACACGTTTTTCGAGCGGAATATACTCGAATGACACCGTATGAGTGTGCGAGGTAAGCAGTCTGTAACCGTTCTACATACACAGACAGACGGACTAACGTTAATGACTCGTCCGTTATCAAATGAGTGACGTTAATATATGTGGTTTATGAGTGTACAAGTATGCATGTATGTAGTGTCATTTGGTTTACCCTGTTCGAAATCAATGAGTGTACAAATGGATCTATAATATACGAGTACGTCGTTAATATATGGTTGTATGAGTGTGCGTACGAACGGACGGATGTACGGACGGACGGACAGACGTACGGACGGAACATATTTATAAACGGATGTCGTACCCGTATATACCCGTATACAGGTATACCCGTATACATATGGCCGCTAGATAATCCTAAAGTAAACAAAAATGACCACCCGAACAATACCCGGTACGACGGTCGAATCGCCATATAAGCCGATATTCGTGAAATATAATAGTATTGTGCAGAATATATTCTGGTCATTATTGTACTATACTTCACCGAGCAAACATGGTTAGTTTTAAATGCGAATTGTGCGATAAGGTGTTTAGCAGCAGGAAAGATATCTTAGTTCGACATGTACGGAATAAGCACGAGCGGATTAGTTTTTCATTCAGCAAATGTGATAAAGTATTTGCCAGGGATTATTTGAGGAGGCAGCACGAGACTGTTTGTACTGGCGGATCGAACAGTAGCCAACAGAATGGCGGAGTGTGCGACGTTTGCGGCAAGTTTTTCAAACGGGTATGTGACTTAAATAGACACAAATGTACTGTACTGTTCCAAGTGTACAAAGACGTTCTCGAGGAACTTCGATCGTGCCAGGCACGAAACTACGTGTACGCCCGTGACAACGAGTTACACATGCTCGAGTTGCCCGGCAAAATTTCATTCTCTGCGCGATTTACAACAACACGCGCAGATACACCAACGGAAACGCGAGGCGATTGCGGCAACACAGGGACCAACGGCGAAACGTCCATGCCCCGACTACGTTCAATGCCGGAGGTGTACGGCCCGCTTCCAGAATCGGCGCGAACTACACGCACATAACATGGCCGTACACTTCCAGGCCGGCGATGGTAGTCTTCAGCCAGCACCCTGGGGAGATGTATCCCCACCCTGGATTCACGAAAATGGGGACACAGATGAAGCCCTGGAATCCTGTTATAACACCAACAGACCATTGATATTGGCCCGACATTCTACGGGTCCAGTAGTGTCTATTTTCAATGTCGCCCGTCAGCCCTGACATGACTGTTGCGGATATCGGGAGGGCCTTGGTAGAAGTGTATCAGCATCAAACCCAGGCATTTCGATCAACATTACTTTCGGAATGATTCTTCGAAATATAGAGACTGGAGAACTTCGCTATTTCCGGCCTTTTAGCAATCAGGCTGTGTTTGATGAGCCGTGTTTCGTCGCTAAAAGGTCGGATTTAGCAGCCATTATCCAGAGGTTAAAAGACATGGATATTATGCGTGAACTTTTGAAGAATCGCCCGGATACGAAATGGAGATTGGAGATTATTACGAACATCAGGTTTCAGGTATTTTCTACCAATTTTGTGCTAGGGGTTAGTTGTACACCTTTGCCATCTCATATCAGATATTCTCACTCCATAATTTCTTTGGAGAAAGATACTCACGGTCTAGTTTATCGCGATAATGTGTGTTCCTTCCGCTGCATGTCTTTACATAAATATAAAGACCTTACTCACACGAGCGAGCTTTTCGTACATTGGAAGGAATACTTGTTCTCCTCTTGCGATGAGGATGAGTCTTGGAAAAATCGACAAAATGAATGTAGAAACTGCTCGGATGTTGAGAATGAGATCGGAGAACTCGAAACGACACACCACGGCCGTGAAATGGATAGGCGTATCGGTTATGCTGCTCATAACTCTAGCCATCCCGGCGTTGATTTTGATCAGGCGATTATCAACGGATCGCGGTGATCGATTGATCGATTACGTCACGACATCCGATAGTAACGCGACGGTGTGCGATTACAGCGAACGTTACGATCTAGGTGAAACGTCGTATGTAACGGTGTGTGACCTAAGCGGATACGTTATACTGGACATAAGGAGATTTATCAACAACTCGGCATCTATCGCCGGTATTCCCCTGAACTTAAATCAATGGGCAGCCCTTAAACGGCAGATTCCACCTATCGATGGTGCTATCGGCACGGGTACTAACTGAACGACGAGTTACCATTGGATGATGGGTGGTCGACGCTAATTGGATAGAATAGGACGTTTAAATCCGCCTGCTCGGATGACGGACGTTCATTATTCGCTCGGGTCTCGAAGCGGTAACATCAGCAGCGACGGCACATCATGTCTGAGAAGCCAGAAAACCAAGCCGGAAGTGCGAACATTCAGGGGAGGCGATAGGGTTTATCATTTCATATACAACATATAGGGAAAGAACTGTACTTGTTCGACAGCGTGTTTAACGGGACTACGTACATACACGTTCGGGAGCTGAGTCGGGAGAATAAGAGGCTTACTCTCAACGGGATAACGCTCACATTACAAAGATGTAACGAACTGTACTCTATCTTACCGGAAGTTGTATTTCACTGCGATCAATTGCGAAGAAACGAACCTACGTTCTATCGACGACATATAGGCGGGAACTGGTTCGTTACCATGGAGCCGGGATACGATACCGTGCATATTAGAAAATTCTGGCTACCGAACAATGAAACGAGTATACGTGCCACGAGAAAAGGGGTTTCCTTGACATTTAACCAGTTTGAAGAGCTGAAAAATGGACTACGAATCTTGGACAGTTTTGTACCGGAGCTGAACCGAGAAGTGCCGTGCTACCTGAGAGATTTGTGTAAAGAATGTTCGCCAAACAATACGAGCGTGGCATAGTACTAGTTTTCTCACGTTTATGTATATGTAAATAATAATAATAATAAATGCGTTATTCATGTACCACCGTATCAGTTTAGTATTTGCTCCCACCAAGTTAACATCATGCGCATCACAAACGTAGTTTATGGTGCCAGTTTAGGTTGCCGATAGATCATGAGGGGGTCTCAGTAATTTATTAGGCGACGCTAAATATGACCCGAGCCGTTTTTCCGGGCTGATATGGCGTCACGAACGTATAAGCGGATGCTGCCTATTGTTTAGAAATGGAAAGATAATATGTAACGGGGCGGCTGCCAGTTTTAACGACGGCGAGAACAGACTGGCACGGTACGCTAGAAAACTACGGTGTTTAGGTTACGAGACGCGTTTATCCGACGTCAAATTAATCACGGCTTCCGCTTTTCATACGCTGAGCGGTTCTATAGACTGGTCGACATTTTGTAGGGAAAGTGGTTCTAGTTACGAACCAGAGTTGTTTCCAACGATAATGTTTAAGAAAGAGACAATTCATTTCTCGTGTCACCTGAACGGAAAGCTGTTCATTACCGGCATTAAAACTCAGGAGGATTTGGAAGACGTCGTTTACCCCACCCTTATAGAGCTAGAGCTGTATACGTCGTGAACAATGGCCGCCTACGAACGATATTTAAAATCCATTTATTACGATCCCAAACATCCTGCCTCTTACTCGGGTGTGGAAAAGTTGTTTAAGGCCGTCAGAAAAGCGGGTAAATTTGTGTTAGATAGAAAGAAAATAAGGAAATGGTTAGAGAAACAGGAACCGTACACAGTCCATCGTGAAGTCATTCGAAAATTTTCCAGAAGAAAAGTGGTGGTACCGTACATTAATTATCAGTGGGAATTGGACACCGCCCACATGACTAGCTATACTAAGGATAATGACGGAATCGGTTATTTTCTCCTGGAGATTGACGCGTTCTCCAGATTCGTCAGAACGTTTCCCATGAAACGCCCGAACGGCGAAACCGTCACCCGGGTGATAGCGGACGTTCTGAAACGCAACAAACGTCCGGATAAGATTAGAACCGATAGGGGTAGCGAATTTAAGAGTAGAGAGTTTCAGAAATTATTAAAACGATACCGTATTGATCATTTCTACTCGAACAATGAGACGAAATGTAGTTTGGCCGAGAGATCGATCAAGACAATAAAATCGAGACTGGCTAGATATATGACTCATCACCAGACGCACAGATGGATAGACGTTATATCCTCGGTCACAGATAGTTACAATAACACGTATCATAGAGCGATAAAAAATGACACACCCGGCGAGCGTCAGCGAACGGGACGAGATAGCACTGTGGAAACTTCAGTACGAAAATCTGAAAACGACGGTCAAACCGACGTCCAAATACAAATTCAACGTCGGAGATACGGTACGCGTATCGCATTTACGGCGGCCATTCCAACGGGAATACGACGAAAGGTGGTCGACGGAATATTTCTTAATAGGTGCCCGCGGTAAAAAGGAAAATATAGCCTATTATAAGCTCACAGATATTAGGGGTGAAGATATCGGCGGTACATTTTACGGAAACGAACTGAGCAGGATTTCCATCGACGTGTACAAAGTTTAGAATAGAAAAAGTATTACGTAAGAGAAAGCGTGAAGTTTTAGTGAAGTGGTACGGATGGCCGGATTCGTTTAATAGTTGGATACCCGCTACCGACGTGGAACAGTACAGGACAGCTGATCGTACGAGGCGCCATGCAGGACAGGTTAATTATGTGTACAAAATCGAGTTTTGTAACACTAAAAATCACAAAATTCAATTCAGTGTCACAAAATTCAATTCTGTGTCACAAAATTCAATTCTGTGTCACAAAATACAATTCTGTCAATTCTGTGTCACAAAATTCAATTCTGTGTCACAAAATTCAATTCTGTGTCACAAAATTCAATTATGCATACGTTTCGTATACAAAATTCATTTTTGTTATAAAGGATTCAATTTTGTAAGACAGAATTGAGTTTTGTGAAGAAAATTCAGTTTTGTGGACAGAATTCATTTTTGTCCACAAAAATTAGTTTGCGTAGGATAGTCTATGTCATCTAACGTTGATTGGTTGAGATCGGTCTTAGTCCATTTTACTAGATGGTGGAGTACACTTGCAGGTTTAAATATTTCAATGCGAAAATATAACCCAATATATCAATATTATACTTCTTTATGGACAGTTATTTTGGTTATATTATGATTACAAATGAGTGGTCACACCATATAAGCATATATACTTTGAAGGAGAAATAAGAAAAATATTCAGAATTTTCCCTCAATTATGTAAACAGGATCAAACATAAAGTAGCCGGGACATAGCTACACCTGAGAGCATGCCCATATATAGAGAATACCAGACTAGTGTATTTTGATATCAAGTTTATCAGGCAAGGCTAGGAAACGCGTAAGAATTCCGAGGCTTGCCGAGGAATTCCTACCGTTTCCGAGCCGAGCCTGATAAATTTGATATTAAAATACACTAGCCTGGTATTCTATTTATCAGTTAACGTTTTATGCTCGAAAATGACATTAGATGACGTCGTATTCTAACAGTAGATCTAACCTTGTGAAACAAATGGTATTGGATCTGTGTCTACTAGTTGTGAAGTTACGTGTTCGCAACTATGTGTCTACATGCATTATTTACAGTATACACCATCTTAGTATCCATGGTATCTACACAAATACTACAAATGGTTTCCTCAAATGGCCCAATACACACATTCTGTTTATAAACACAGACAGCAGTCAGAACACAGGTCACAGCGCGTGTATTATTGATTTAACTGGGGCAGATGTACCTTGCGATACACAATAAATGAGGTCAGTACTCGTAGGAGATCTTAATTGTTACATGAATTATGTGTTACAATTATAAACGCAAATGAGTTTAAAATTCACGGAATGGGTTTGTGAACGTTTGACTGTTTTGAGATCTTTGAAGCAAAATGGCAGAATGAGAAATGAATCATCGGCAAAATGAGAAATGAATGATCGACATTGAATGTGTAGATCGGCGACCGTGACCCATTTCTCCAGTGCAGTTTCTGACCAATGGTAGTCCTTCTTACATGCGTGTGCAGAATTGACAGAATTGAATTTTGTGACACAGAATTGAATTTTGTGGCACAAAAGTGAATTTTGTGACACAGAATTGAATTTTGTGACACAGAATTGAATTATGTGGCACAAAAGTGAATTTTGTGACACAGAATTGAATTTTGTTACACAGAATTGAATTTTGTGGCACAAAAGTGAATTTTGCACAATTTAATTTTGTGACACAGAATTGAATTTTGTTACACAGAATTGAATTTTGTGGCACAAAAGTGAATTTTGTGACACAGAATTGAGTTTTGTGGCACAAAAGTGAATTTTGTGACACAGAATTGAATTTTGTGGCACAAAAATGAATTTTGTGCCACAAAACTCAATTCTGCCATGTCCCACTTGGCGCCCCGTAGATCGTGCATAAGAAGACCGCTGGCCACTGTGAATACAAAAACATGGCTAGTTTCTATCTATTTATAAACAGCAATGACTCGCTGAAGTTACATAAGGACAACTCCGCATCCGAATTCGACATAGAACTACCTAAAAAATACGTACTGAACGGCGACTGGGAATGCGCTCTGAAGGAGATTAGTTTAACTCTATCATTTCAACCGAGGTCCACGCGACTTTATCTGTGCTGCGATTTTCTGGAGGAGTCTTACATGTACGTTAGAAATACGTCACTTCCGGTATTGAGAAACCTGGATGTGGCCGCTCACTACGACGAGCATCGCGCGGTAACGTTCGCCGAACCGTATTACGTCAAAGTTAAAGTGTCCGAGCTGAAGAGATTGAGGCTATTCGTGAGAGAATCGGATCTTAAACCCGTTACATTCGAACATAACGACCTGTACAGCGTGCTACACTTTAGAAAATCATGGGCTCTATAGAAATATTTGACTTTAAAAATAGAAAGTGGGTGCCGTACGTCCCAGATTTTGATAAATGGAACCAACATTTCATCGATATTCACGAAGGCCGAGTCAAACCGAACAATAAAGGGCGTTATGTCGTGGGTAGTGGTAACGTACGGAAGGACCGGAACGATTCGGTATCTGTCAGACCAGTGCAAGTTAACTTAGTCACACCAGTGGCTCAGGCTCTGGAAATTGCTAAATCTAATCTAGCTCGTGAGGAAGTACATAAGAAGGAGAGCGAACCGACCGTATACGCGCCAGTAAAACGTAAGCAGCCACTCGTAAAGCATAAGAAGGCCAAGAAGAGACCGAGTGTAGCGAAACACGAGCCAAAAAGTAAACGCAGTCGTTCTACAATAGGTGACCAATTAACCGGGAAATAATGGACGAACATCACATACAGGAATTATCAATTTTCGAATCCCCACCCACCGATACGACCGTACAATCGAGAGAGTGGATCGAATATCGACCTGCCAATCAGATCACGGAGGGATCCGCCTTGGAATTTAACATTGCCGCACAATCATCGGCATATATAGACTTGAAAAGGAGTCAGCTGCGCATTAAACTACGTATTACTAATGAAGACGACACTCCGATTACGGAGTCTGAACACGCGGCTTTGGTCAATTTACCCCTCCATTCGTTATTTAGCCAAATTGAGTTCGCTCTGCAGCAGATACCGATCAGTCAATTGGGCGTAAACTATCCGTATAAAGCATATATCGATACGATTCTGAACACCAACGAGTCTATACAGACTAATTATCTCACTAGTCAGATGTTCTACAAGGACCATTTCTTTGAGGACGTTTTCAAAATTAATGGCGCAAATAGGGGCGTATACCGCAGATCGGAACATACTAAAAATGGCAAAATCGCCGATTTAGAGGTTCCCATATTGTTAGATTTGTTTCAACAAGATAGACTTATCATAAACGGTGTAGAAGTATCTCTGAAATTGTGGCCTAGTCGTAACGCGTTCAGACTAATGTCTGAATCGTTAATTCCCAACCAGAAGATCCAGATTGTCGACGCTAGTTTGAAATTATGCATACAGAAAGTGAACTCGGCCGTGTTAATGGCGCACGGAAATATGATATAAAGAAAAACACCGGCGGTGTACCCGTACTTGCGATTGGAGATCAAGGTCGCATCGATCGCTACCGGACAATATAGTTTTAGCGCGGACGATTTATTTCAAGGATTAGTACCGAATAGACTAATTGTAGGACTAGTGTCGAGTGCCGGTTATTCCGGAGATTACCAGAAATCGCCGTATTACTTTAAGCATTATGACTGTAATTCGCTTGGTGTTTACGTGGACGGACAATCGTTCCCTGCGAAACCGTTGCACCCTGACTACGACAACAATATATACGTCGATTGCTATAGAACACTGGCCACGTTTCGTGAGGATATAAATATAGACATGCGGGAGTATAAGAATGGTTACTGTTTGTACGTACTGGACATTAATCCGTACTATACGTTCAATACCAAGAGGAAAGGCCACTGTCGTTTAGAGATTACTTTCTCCAAACCCCTACCGGAAAGCGTGTGTGTACTGATGTACGGTACATTTCCGCAAGTGTTAAATATAGATGACAGCAGAAACATATTTATACAATGAATAGCTTTCGAAATAGCGGAGATCGTAAATCAATACGGCGTAACGGTATGTGCCACGGACGAGATAGCCACATTTTCGAATACATCGCGATTTGTACATAGTGAATACCGACTATAGTTGGAACGAGGGAATGCATTGGGTAGCGTTTTACTTCCCGACACACGGACCGTGCGAATTCTTTGACTCATTGGGCCATGAACCGGAATATTATCACGAGGAATTCAAGAACATTTTGATCGCGAATGGACCAGAATATCTCCTGTCACTGACCCCGTTCAAGCGGACTATTCGACCGTGTGTGGACAATATTGTATATACTATACGTTATGCCGGGTGGGAGGATTATCGATGCGAGACATCATGAGGACGTTTGAAGCGCACGATACTCGAGAAAATGACATTAAGATGGACATGTTTTTAAATAAACTCAAAACATAATCGCGCGTGTATAATCAGTTTATTACGTACAAATAAAATTGAATTAAAATCGAATAATTGTCTTCCTCATTTATAGAGATATCCTTTGTAAAGTTTTTATTTCCCCTTTCCTAGGTTTTCCCGCACCCTTAAGTTCGATATGCCCTCTGCCCGGGGGATGTTTCACGACATGCGATGTAGGACGTCGTCCTGTGAAACGTTTCGGTGTACTTGTTGCGGGACTTTTAACCATAGTTTTACGTTGTTTTATACTTTTCGATGTATCCCCGTTTGTCTCCATTGACCCCGATGCGGAGCGTTTTGCGCTCTTGGTTGTTAAGTCTCCACTTATCTCCCTTTCTCCCGACGTTGCGAGTGACGGCTCTCCATCCGATTGACCGCTCGCGCGGTCGTTATGTTCTCGTTTAATCAGTCGCTGGTACTTTTCGTACGGTACTAACACCGATTTCTTCATAATTCTAAGCGCATTTCGGCAATTCTAAGTAACGTTAATATTTCCGCCGACTTTCCCTTCAGCGCGTCTTTCTTGCTTTTATACCCTATGCTCGGATCACCCAATAAACTTATTGTGCGCTGACGTCTCTTCAGATTAGTGCGTTGCGTATGGGGTAAGGGATATTACGTATCGTAAGACGTTGTGCGCAATCTCCGTTAACGCTTTCAGCTGTTTCCTTGTTACGGTATTTAATAACTGCCTCCGTTGGTCACGTGATGTAATAATGAACAATCGCAGAAAATGACGTTGTTCGGTAACATTTTTCATCTCGGCGTCGTTCTTATGTTATACGGTATAGATAATAGGGTCCTGGCCCGGGAATATATTCGTTCTTATGCGATACGCGTCATTGCCGTGCGGTGACGTATCCACAACCAAGTATCCGTACGGGAGTTTAAACGCGTCTTGATACGCTTCTACTAGCGACTTGGATTTCCCGGGGAATAACTGACGTCCTAGCGTAGCGATTTGTGACACGTCACGCACGTTTTTCATGAGAATCAGATACCAGTGTTCAGAGCTATGTTCGCCGCGTGTTTTCCCTTACCGTACAAATTTTGCGTGATAAAAATGACGCTAATTTGTCTATGATGACATCCCTGCGTGAAAATTAGCTCCATGTCGGGATTTTGTACGACTTCGTGAGCTAAATCGTCTAAGATAATTAAACGATGACGCCGGTCGTTAGTTAACTCATCCAATTCGCTGGAGGAGAGCAAACCCTGTCGAGAGGCGAAGTTCGGTATAACGGTCTCCATTTGGTCGAATAACGGCTGGTGTATGCCGTAACAATATACCAGTCTCTACAGGGAGCGTCCCCCGTACATACTCGAGATTTTTTAAGAAATGTAAACGTCCATTGGCTCTTGCCACTGCCAGACATTCCGCTGATACAAATACTAGAGCACGACTGGAACGGCACCAATGAAATGCTCATTCTGACGTTGGTGGTGGTTGTTGTTTTAGTTTAGGGTTCGGAAGTATATAGCCGATACAACTGCTAAGTAAGCTAATCCACACTTCGCTGATACCGTTGTTCATGGACAAGTTTACTACGGAGGCGATGGCTATGATATACACAATCGATATCTGACAGAAATACACTATCTCAGATTTAGGTATTCTACTACCCATGCACGTCCACTTATCTCCGTTTTCCATTCTTATGAACAACTTATGAACAATTATTCATATACGGGCGCGGGAGTGACGGCATTGTTCTTATGCACTTCCACGAACACCTTAAAGTCCCCATTTAACTGACAAATGATATTTTCTTATGTGCACTTGTTTACGTGTTCTCTGAGTCCTAGCCACTATCCCAGAGGTCAAGCCACGTATTTGATATCTGTGATATTAACCAAGATATTTCGGCTTTTCAAAATGGCCGCCGAAAAGTATGTCGATATATGTTTCAAAATGGCCACCGTAAAATACGTGAATATATTTCAAAATGGCCGCCGAAAAGTATGTCGATATATGTTTCAAAATGGCCGCCGAAAAGTATGTCGATATATGTTTCAAAATGGCCGCCGTAAAATTCGTGAATATATTTCAAAATGGCCGCCGAAAATAGTCGATAGTCAAAATGGCCGTCGAGGTCCATATATTTCAAAATGGCCGTCTAAAGACTCATGTTTCAAAGGCCGCCGTAAAATACTGAATATATCATGGCCGCCGAGTAGTCGATATGTTTCAAAATGGCCTCAAAGTAGTCCATATCAAATGGCCGTCGTAAAGTACGTCCCTATGTTTCAAAATGGCCGTCGTAAAGTACAGTACGTTTATATGAATAATAATGCTTAGACTCAGATAACAGTAACGCATAGTCTTCCAATAAAGTACAAGGTATATACGTATGTTCAAATTGTCAGTCCAAGATGGGCACAATATTTCCCGCCATTGCATTTATAATCGGCTTGAGCGTAACTCGATGTACAATATGCGCAATAAATACGATACTGACGCGTATTGTACACCGCGAATGGGGTTTGTTTCCATTCGCTCATTCGAATCGTATATACTGTGTAAACGCAGTGTATCAGATAAGAACGCCACCTAGCACCGATTACTGACGTTTGATTAAACCTTTAAAATATACTCAAGCGTAAGCGATATATAGTGCTCAGACACGTGAATAAATATCTCGATAAATAGTGCACGTATGCACGTTCGAGTATACAACAATATATATATACAACATGAAATACCAATTAGACGGGACAACACAAACGTATCACGAAATTTAAATTGTTTATGAAACCAACGACCGAATGTAAAAAGGACGTTACAACAATTTAAACGCCCATTACAGGAAATTAAACGTGATTCATAAAATACAACCAGTATCGCCCAAAAATGAAACGGGCTCTATGGAAAAAATACGTGCAAGTGATCGAAAACGTAAACGGCTTGAACGAGCGCTAAATAATATTGACATAAAATAATACGGGTATAACAGTTTACTGAACGCCCGATACAGAAACGATTCTATGCGATAATATCAATATGTATAGTCCGCGTCATACTGGTTACGTGTATAATGTGGCCTCGGTATTTGCTAGGCAGTATCGTATTTACAACATGGTGAATCAAATGATATGTATTTTCTTTTGGGGGTCTTTTATGTGCACTTGTTTGTATATTTTCTTTTGTCCATTTTTTTTTTCTTTTTTGCACTTTTTTTTTAATTCTTTTTTTTTATGGACTTTTGTGCCCCATATTGTACAAATCTCAACGCACAAATAGTGCAACATGTCACAATTCAAAACATAGACATAGAATCTTGAAATGACTATAACGTAATACATGTTCTCTGAGTTGTTTGCACTAAGTCCAAGGCAATATCCCAGAGGTCAAGTCACGTATTTTTGACATGTGGGATATTAACCAAGATATTTCGGCTTTTCAAAATGGCCGCCGAAAAGTATGTCAATATATTTCAAAATGGCCGCCGTAAAGTTTGTGAATATTTTTCAAAATGGCCGCCATAAAGTATGTGAATATATTTCAAAACGGTCGTCGTAAAGTACGTTTATATGAATAATAATGCTTAGACTCAGATAACAGTAACGCATAGTCTTCCAATAAAGTACAAGGTATATACATATATATATATATATATATATATATATAAATAAAGCACATTTGTGGATGAAATAACTCAAGAAATAGCACAAAACTAAACGGGGCCTATCTCGAAGAAAATGAGAAAATCAATCTCTACTCTGGTGTGTAAATACAACGAGTTAATGATTGCCTACTGAAAACTATTTAAAATCTTGAGCAGAACGGAGTCGGGGATCGGTGCGTCAGAGTCAGGGTCAGGCGGGCATGGACAGAGTTCGATGTCCAACGGCACTGTGTGCATTCCATCGTCTAACACCCTTCGTTTGCAGTAGAAATATGAGAATCCGGTTCGTTCTTGGCGATACGTGCATACGCCGTTATCGCGAGCCCGGAATCCCATATTTATACCGGAGGCTGGTTGACGAGTGAATAGCACAGAGCGAAACGTGTCCAACGGATTCTGTACATACCGCTTGGAAACACCCTTTGAGCTGAATTTCACCGAATCCCCGCTTCTCGCCAAATACGTTTTTGAGCAGAGACTGATCATCTCATCCGCTACGTACTCTGTTTTGAACAGACCGGGAACGCACTTGTCAAATTTTGAGTGGTCCGTACAGCAGGTGCGAGGTAACCAGCGATTCGCCGGGGAATTATACGCACCATCGCACATGCCGGACAGACCCCTCTGATATTCGTGCCTATGTTCCGGTTTTATGACGTCATCGAGCGAACTAGCTGACAAACACATGTACGCCGAGTCTGTATGCATCTCCAAGTACTCGAAATCGCTACGTTCGACGAACTTATCCATAAAGTCGTAATAAAAGGCCAACATCCGCAGTTTGGCGTATTGGAGAATGAAATATCCGAGTTGTATCGGCAAATTTAAATTAATGATTTTCTTTGCCGATTCAATCTCATAATACTCTGCCTCCGTGTCTAAACAGGACATATTGCGAAATTGTGGTATGTTAACCTTATAACACGCTTCATTTTCACCGGATACGTACGTGACGTTTCGATGACGAGTCTTGTCCATGATTAGACTCCCGTATCCGCTATTGCCAATTAGTTTCTTCGTATCTGCGATGATAGCCTTTTCAGGAATTTTATCACCTTCCCGCCTGGCGTCGCTCACTTGTTGAACGAACGATTCGAAACATTTCTGGCGACGGTACTCCACAACCTGGTATATCTTTGTAACTTCCATACCGTGTTGGAGGTACCAGCGTAAAAGTGGGGTGGCCACCAGAATCTGTTTCGCTTTCATTCCTCCGACAAGTAAGCGACGAGGTTTGTCAGAGAGACCCAGTTCTTCGATATGTTTTTGCATGTGCGAGCCCATGCTGGAGAACAGAACCTCGGTGTTACAGAAAATCGGGCTCATTTCACCGAAATACTCAGCAGGAGACAACTCTGACTGAAACCCTGAGCCCCATTTTTCAGGCACACCGAGGTCGACCTCCACCATGCCAAATAGCGTATCGTCACGGACGGCATTCAAAATCTGTGTCTCTGAGACACGTCCCCGATTTTTTTTACAGAAACTGGGTCTGCTCTCGTAGGCTATATCGTACATACGTGTGTCATGCTCGAACACTCGTTCAAATAGACACTCGCGCATCTCGATGACTTCATAACCTTGGAACGCAGATACGCGGTGGTTTTTTGTGTTCGCTCGGCAAGAGCCCGTTTAGTTTTGTGCCATTTCTTGTTAGTGACAGAGGCCGTCAAGGTACATTCATGACCATGGTAGTAGCAGCCCTGAAACTGATAGACAACATGCTAGTGGCTGTCAAAACCATCCACGGGATACGGCCCGAGCTTGATCTCCTTCCCATTATTCCGTTTGTGTAGTATGTGTTTGCCTTCATATTTGTTCAAGTAGTTCAACCAATTGAAGACCTGCATATACTTGTCACGGATGTGTGGTCGGAACTCATTCTCGGCCCGTCGGATCACGAACATACCTTCGGGCATGTCTTGACCTATTGCCTATAGGTAAAGCGCGTTCGCGTCATATCCAACCACTTTCTCGCAGGTTTTATCTCCCCTTATTTGGGTTTCACCCGCTTTAGCGTGACGGGTGAATATTATGCTGGGACCCCCGACGATATTTTGTTTAATGGTCTGGTATAACTCTTTATTTCCCTTATCAATAAGGGAAAATTCGGCACCAGTCTCCTCAGCCGTCGCGAAGAGCATCTGTCGAGCGATTCCCGGCACAGAAATGGCGGTTTTAAACACATCGATTCCTTTGTCAAAATAGAATTTATGTAACCGTTCAATCGCTACGACAAACGACGTTACGTCGAGGTCGTTATACCAGACCAGAAAATATTTAAATGTCGTCATGTTATTATCTGCCCAGACACGCTGGCAAAGATAATAATCATCATTGGAGATCGCTGCGTTCTTCAAATTATTGAAGAAAGCCTCCTGGGGAGGAAGACAAGGGTGCATCAATTTCTCAGTCGAGTCGAATCACTCGTATGGGAAGTGACCTTTGGCTTCCTCCACCTGGTAAGCTTTCAAAAAACCCACATATGACGTACCTGGTGCGAGAAAGTGGCTGGCGTACATGAGCCGGAAGTGGTCGCTCTGAATACATGCGTACGAAGAAGCCTTTTTCACGGTAAAGCCCCGTTTTTGTTCATCCATGCGCATGTGTTTAGCCAGCTTAGATTTAACGAGCGGTAAATCGTATTTCGCGCTGTTAAATCCAAACACAGGAAGACAGCGCATATATGCGTTAAGCTTCTCGTGCAAGTTGGCTAAATGTTTCAAAGAGAACACTTCCGGTCCAGCCTCATCATCATCATCATCATCATCATCGTCGATATCAGAATCTACGTGTTTTTCGGAGCGATAATTGCTCATTTTTCTCGTGAGTTCTTCGAGTACCCACCCCCATTTCTCCTCCGCAAGCTCCGCCCTTCGTCTTTGTATTTCGCGCAAATATTGCATCATAGACGAAAGAAGCGCGTCTATGTCGCTGTCGACGAAGCACGAAGCTTGCTCGAGGTCCGGTAAGTTTGAGAATATGCTTACACTTATCGGAATATGGCGGTGTGTGAATTTTACTTTTTCCGTAGAGACGTCCATTTTTGATAATACAGATTCGAAGTCGAACACGGCGAAATATGGAAAATAACGATCGGTTGACTCAACGTGTATATCCAAGATGTCCAACTCCTCGAAAATCGTTTTGGTTTTTTGATAAAAACCTCCGGGATATACAAATTTAGTCTTATTGTCGCATGTTTTGCCATGTTTCTTCAAGAGATCCGCACGACCGAAAATTCGTTTGCAAGTCGGGCAATGGTACTGTACAGCGTACTGTTCTAAATTCTTAATATAGGAAAGATGGTGTTTGTATTTGTTCAAGAAAACGGTATTGTCA
This sequence comes from Conchocele bisecta, assembly GCA_029237695.1. NCBI lineage: Eukaryota > Metazoa > Mollusca > Bivalvia > Lucinida > Thyasiridae > Conchocele > Conchocele bisecta. Next base: position 9,052,132 of record CM055273.1, read on the forward strand.
TACCTTTCAGTTGATTTGAAAACAGTTATGGCAATACCGGTGTCCTGAAGGTTATACACATGGACATTTGTTTGAAAACATGATTCAAAATGTGTAAGTTGGGACAATTGTACACCTTTGAAATCTTTCAACGAAACTTCTCGGATATCCTCATCGCAAGAGGAGAACAAGTATTCCTTCCAATGTACGAAAAGCTCGCTCGTGTGAGTAAGGTCTTTATATTTATGTAAAGACATGCAGCGGAAGGAACACAAATTATCGCGATAAACTAGACCGTGAGTATCTTTCTCCAAAGAAATTATGGAGTGAGAATATCTGATATGAGATGGCAAAGGTGTACAACTAACCCCTAGCACAAAATTGGTAGAAAATACCTGAAACCTGATGTTCGTAATAATCTCCAATCTCCATTTCGTATCCGGGCGATTCTTCAAAAGTTCACGCATAATATCCATGTCTTTTAACCTCTGGATAATGGCTGCTAAATCCGACCTTTTAGCGACGAAACACGGCTCATCAAACACAGCCTGATTGCTAAAAGGCCGGAAATAGCGAAGTTCTCCAGTCTCTATATTTCGAAGAATCATTCCGAAAGTAATGTTGATCCGAAATGCCTGGGTTTGATGCTGATACACTTCTACCAAGGCCCTCCCGATATCCGCAACAGTCATGTCAGGGCTGACGGCGACATTGAAAATAGACACTACTGGACCCGTAGAATGTCGGGCCAATATCAATGGTCTGTTGGTGTTATAACAGGATTCCAGGGCTTCATCTGTGTCCCCATTTTCGTGAATCCAGGGTGGGGATACATCTCCCCAGGGTGCTGGCTGAAGACTACCATCGCCGGCCTGGAAGTGTACGGCCATGTTATGTGCGTGTAGTTCGCGCCGATTCTGGAAGCGGGCCGTACACCTCCGGCATTGAACGTAGTCGGGGCATGGACGTTTCGCCGTTGGTCCCTGTGTTGCCGCAATCGCCTCGCGTTTCCGTTGGTGTATCTGCGCGTGTTGTTGTAAATCGCGCAGAGAATGAAATTTTGCCGGGCAACTCGAGCATGTGTAACTCGTTGTCACGGGCGTACACGTAGTTTCGTGCCTGGCACGATCGAAGTTCCTCGAGAACGTCTTTGTACACTTGGAACAGTTGTACATGATCCCCCCATGTGCAGAACATTTGTGTCTATTTAAGTCACATACCCGTTTGAAAAACTTGCCGCAAATGTCGCACACTCCGCCATTCTGTTGGCTACTGTTCGATCCGCCAGTACAAACAGTCTCGTGCTGCCTCCTCAAATAATCCCTGGCAAATACTTTATCACATTTGCTGCATGAAAAACTAATACGCTCGTGCTTATTCCGTACATGTCGAACTAAGATATCTTTCCTGCTAAACACCTTATCGCACAATTCGCATTTAAAACTATCCATGTTTGCTCGGTGAAGTATAGTACAATAATGACCAGAATATATTCTGCACAATACTATTATATTTCACGAATATCGGCTTATATGGCGATTCGACCGTCGTACCGGGTATTGTTCGGGTGGTCATTTTTGTTTACTTTAGGATTATCTAGCGGCCATATGTATACGGGTATATACGGGTACGACATCCGTTTATAAATATGTTCCGACTCCGTCCGTACGTCTGTCCGTCCGTCCGTACATCCGTCCGTCCGTACGCACACTCATACAACCATATATTAACGACGTACTCGTATATTATAGATCCATTTGTACACTCATTGATTTCGAACAGGGTAAACCAAATGACACTACATACATGCATACTTGTACACTCATAAACCACATATATTAACGTCACTCATTTGATAACGGACGAGTCATTAACGTTAGTCCGTCTGTCTGTGTATGTAGAACGGTTACAGATTGCTTACCTCGCACACTCATACGGTGTCATTCGAGTATATTCCGCTCGAAAAACGTGTTCGGCAGCGCATGAGAATCGTCTCCGAGTACGACATCTCCGACATAAAACCACCATTTACACTGTTCGTTGTACGTTTCACAACTGTTCGTCCGCGCGTCTAGCGTACGTTTCACGACCGTGCATGACCCGGTGTCAGGTCCCATACCGCACCAGTGGCACTTAGCTCCAGTCCCAAAAGCAATATGATTAGTACATATCGTATTACTTTTTAATGGGACATAACATGATTTAGCTCTCAAGTATCGGAAGCCCGCATGTACGTGAGGACCAAACCGTGTAGGTCGGCAGTCCGGTAAGGGTGAACCCCGATCGTTGATTTATCCGTCACTATTACCGAATAGCGATCAGAGTCATACGGGTACAGGCTGATCTGGGTCTACACTGTTCGCTATTCGGTCAACGTGACGATATGAATATAACGTTTTACCGTTGTAATGTATGCTACCGGAGCGAGTACCGTTACCGAATATCGATCGGAGTCATACGTGTACAGGCTGATCTGCGTCTACACTGTTCGCTAGATTCCATTGTCAGCCCAAATATGTTCCTTGATGTATATTCGTTGTACGTATAACCGTCGACACTATCCGACCGTCTCTATGGAAACGCTAAATCCCGCATCAATATTGGACACTATTGATTTAGGATGCATTGAAAACCGAGCGATTTAAACGATCGGCCGGCTTAACCGCCGTCAAATTCGATTCCATTGTCAGCCTATGTTTCGAATACGATATGTACGATGATTATATTACCTTAGGACGATTTTCCTTGAAAAAAGAATTACGAAATTTAACGTACGTCCGTATATGTATACGGGTATATACGGGTACGACATCCGTTTATATAGCTATCAGCGTCATACGTGCACAGGCTGATCTGGGTCTACACCGTTCGCTATTCGGTCAACGTGATGATATGAATAAACCGTTTTACCGTTGTAATTTATGCTACCGGATCGAGTACCGTTACCGAATATCGATCAGCGTCATACGGGTACAGGCTGATCTGGGTCTACACTGTTCGCTATTCGGTCAACGTGACGATATGAATATAACGTTTTACCGTTGTAATTTATGCTACCGGAGCGAGTACCATTACCGAATATCGATCAGCGTCATACGTACAGGCTGACTGGGTCTACACTGTTCGCTAGATTCCATTGTCAGCCCAAATATGTTCTTTGATGTATATTCTTTGTACGTATAACCGTCGACACTATCCGACCGTCTCTATGGAAACGCTAAATCCCGCATCAATATTGGTCACTATTGATTTAAGATGCATTGATCGGCCGGCTTGACCCCCGTCAAATTCGATTCCATTGTCAGCCTATGTTTCGAATACGATATGTACTATGATTATATTACCTTAGGACGACTGCGATTTTCCTTGAAAAAAGAATTACGAAATCGATCAACGTAACGCCAGTTACATGTACTATAGACAACACCGACTTGGTCTACAATGTTCGTCATTTTAAACTCATACAGCAGTGAATGTCCTGTCACAACTGACAATAACTGCTTTCATTCTATGGAAAATAATCGTCTTGTTGCATGAAATGGGTAGTTCTCGTGTATTAACACATTTATTTATTAGCGTTTATTGCATTAAATGGGCTTGAACCGTACATGCAAATTAAGAATCATAATACACTAGACTAGTGTAGTGCATATACAAATGACACGACTACATAAACCATTATATGTGACTACATAATCTGTATGATTATGTGCTTATGCAATACATTACGCAAACACGTCTTATTTGGAATTAATAAATCACTGAACTACTTTCGGCAAGGGAGATAATCAATATCACGCGAACTATTTTCATACGAGCCAAGCGGATTGTTCTGTTTATGATTAGTATATATAGTTTTAAGCTATGTCCTACTTTGTTATGTTATGGGTACTAATACATGTTGTTTCAATAGCGTATCTCTGTAACGGTATCGTTGTAGATGGAGTTGCAAATAATTTAATAATTATTACGTTCAAATGGTTGCGTAATACTGATAGCACTTCTGTATAACTCCGATTGTCATAAATGGCGCAGTAGTCGTGAGGTTAAGGTCGCCGTCTTCAATGATTTAATTACCGATTCCCGAAAGGTCGGGGGTTCAAACCTCGACATGTATAAAAAAAAATTCTCCATATATATTATTTTTGTGATTTTAATATTTTCACAATTTTATGATTTTAATAAAAATACCTATAAATTGATAGAAACTTACCAACAATAAAAGTGTCTGTCTTTAAGTAATATATACACAGACAGTTTGTTACTGTTTTTTTTAAGTTTGAGGTACTGTCTATACCATATAATGTTTTACTGTTCAAAAATCTATTTTTTTGGCTGTCACAATTAATTAATTTTCGGACAGCAAACATTTTTTTATGAATTTGAAATAATTATTGTCCCCCATCTGCTCACAACACTGTTCGAACTGCGCCTGTGGCTACCACGACCAGAATTCACTGGCAGCAAACACAGTAGCCATCGGCGTCTATTTATTAAATTATTATTTTTTATTTTATTTGAATTCCGCGTGAACGCTGCATTTTGTGTCAACACCATTTACAGAAAATATTGGTGATTTTCTAAACGAATATCGGAGAAATGCGGCTATATATTTTGTCAATTTTCAACACCATTTACGGAAAAAAATTACTGATTTTTTAAAACAATATCGACACAACTAAATACGGTGATAGAATTTTTGTCAACTTTTCAACACCATTTACGGTAAATATTACTGATTTTCTAAAAACAATATCGGCGAAGGTGTACTGAACTACTCTTTATTTTAAATAACCAGCCGTCTAATAGATCTGTGTATAATCGAGAGTATATCGTTAATTGTCATGTTGTCTCCGACAGTGAGGTGTTGCGGCACACATCAAAACGACACGTCATTTTCAAAACATTGCCTAAGGGTCACAGCTGTGTGTAGTGTCATCAGATCAACACCTCGTCACACACAACTACGCATTATCGATTTTTTCCCCCACACAAAGCGACGTGTATTTACAACTAGATCTGTGTAATGTGTCGGGTGTAGCCAAAGACCATACATAAGTTCGTAATTAGTCACAGATGTAGCCTTACAATATAATCGATTTCCTTAAATTACAGATATTCCAGAGCAGACGTCATCGTAATTTGCCGTTATTTATTTCCAAAATTAGCCATATATTCTGTAAATGGCGTTGAAAGTTGACAATAAATTAAGACCAGATCAGTACGTTAAATCGCTATCGACTACAACTGACGATCCGATGAGAGAGTAATACCGTTTACGCATATCCAATGTTAAATATACATCGTTATTTTGTTCGTAGTTTTTACCGAGAAATTCAAACCGTTTCCAATTATTGGGGAAAATAATATCATGATTAGCACACCGTTTCACTAAGCAGCGGCTACTCAGGGAATGGGTCTATTGTTTACACTGGATTAATGACGGCCTCCATGAGTTCTCGGGTAAATCTTATTTTTAAATAATACGACTGTGGTTTCTTCCTTTCAGTGATGACCATGTTCCGTTAACACTTATTTAGCAGCATTATTTATGTAGTTAGTCTGAACATTCTGCAAAGAAATTTGAATAGGACGGAATCGAGCGTTGTTTAAACTTAGTCCTGTTCATATGCACAGGTCAAAATATGAACTGAAAATGGCGCTTTGTGTGACAGAAATCCTACGCGACAATACAAAAAAAGATTTGTTATAAATATCACATATAGCGAAACAGCGGTAGCATCTACTGTTTTAATAATATGCATACATATTGTAATTAATGTTTAATAGTGATATACTTATGAATAATATACGATACTATGGTTTATACTCCAGCACTATGTTTTAAGGCTGTGTGATTTGCCTCAATATAAGCTGGATTAATTAATACTTATATTCATGCGCTTCATGAGAACATCAATACATTTAAAATATACAATATTACTTAAAGGGGTATCGATATGATACATTTTAATAATATAAATATTGAAAATACACATTACAATCGCTTACAACATAAGTTATTGATCGAAAATAGCCACTGCATCGTGACCTATTTGACCGCATTACCTATTGCGCGGCTATCTCACCATACCCCTGTTTACATAGGTAACTGGGGGTATATAGTGAGGTATGCTCGCTAATACAATGTTTGCGTAATGAAATAGAATTTACCATTCGTGTTGATATAATATGATTTAATTCAATTTTATGAAACACGGACATAGTTATTTGCTGCTATAACGGGAAACAATAAAAGTGAACCATATTGATCAAATTCGATTCCATTGTCAGCCTATGTTTCGAATACGCTATGTACGATGATTATATTACTTTATAGGACGACTGCGATTTTTCCTTGAAAAAAGAATTACGAAATTTAACGTACGTCCGTAAATTACGAAAAATGTTGACAAACGATCGACGGACTGTACGATCAGGGTCTACACTATTCCATATTATATTAATATAGTACAGTTAATAGCGCGTACTAACGGTGTATGAAAGTTCGAAGGGGAGCGCGCTGAACGTCCGTCATTTTGTGAACGTCTGTCATTTTGGTCTACGCTGTTGGCCAGTCGATAATGATGATCAATCGACAATTAATACGAACTCGTCCGCCATTTTGGTCTGTCCCGTCTCGCTAATATCGAGCGATCGGACGGACGGACGAACGAACGTCCACACGGGCGGACGAACGGACAATTACCGACGAATACGTACGTGTATATTTCGAGATATACATCGGTCTATAAATGATCATAAGACCCCTTTTTGCAGGAATCGGTAACGGTAAGGGAAGTCATATTAGCTCCCAGGATCAAGAACGATAACTCTCAACGATCATAAGACCCCTTTTCGCAGGAATCGGTAACGGTAAGGGAAGTCATATTACCTCCCAGGATCAAGAACGATAACTCTCGCATACCCTAGATATTCGAGTTATCTATTAATCGATCCCCATACGTTTACATTGTAATTCCACCCTCCGCCCTACGACGCACGCAGGGGATAAACGTACTCCCACCCTACACACTACTATGAGAGACGAAGGCGTGTATGAAGAATTTGTCCTGTCCTGTTTCCGACGTTAAAAAGGGGTGATGATTTGACAGAATTGGCGTTTAGGTTTGCTTTGAAAGAAGACAGAGATTGAGAGTCCTTTATGTTCCCATTCAGTGCATTCCAGTCACGAATGGTGGATGGTAGGTATGATTGGTTGTACTGCTGTGTGCGACAATGTATGTGAGGTATGTCGTCAGCATTTCTAAGATCGTAGCGAGGCTGCCTTTGAACGGGGATTAAATTTGCAATATAAGATGGTGAAATATTGTTGAACATCTTATAGAAAAGGACTTGTCTGTGTTTCTTACGCCTGTCGGTCAATGTTTCCCACTTGAGTTCCTGATAGTCTGGCTATGTTGCAAAGTTTGGTCGCGCCCGACACTATTCTGGAAGCCTCAGTTTGCACAGCCTCCAGGTCATCTTTCATCTGGTTCGAGCAATTATCCCAGACAACATCGCCATATTCAAGGAGAGGACGAATAAACGAGAAATACATACGTTCCAGCGAGGAACTTTTAAGACGAAATTTTAAGAGATCTCAAAATGCCTATACGTTGCCATGCTTTGTTAATACACTGTGAGATATGAGAGTTCCACTTTTCGTCGTCAGCTAATGTAAGTCCAAGATGTTTGTGTTCTTTGACAGGATCGAGTGAGGCATCATTCATGAGTAGAGGAGGATGGTGTGGTTTGTTGTATTTCCGGGAAAAAGTCATAGTTTCAGTTTTTGATTGTTTGAAGTTTACGTGCCACTTCTCTGACCAATTGTGGATAGTGTTAAGATCGTTGTTTGGAATAGTTGAAGAAAGGACAGGGTCATCGACGATAATGTAGAGACTGGTGTCGTCGGTGAAAAGACGAATGTTTGATTTAATTTCCTCGACGATATCGTTTATGAAGATAAGAAAGAGAAGAGGACCAAGAATAGAACCTTGAGGAACACCGGCATTCAATGAGGACCACAGCGAATTGGAATTGTTATAAACTACCCTTTGCTGTCGATTATATAAATATGAAGAGAACCATTTATGAAGAGGACCGTGAATACCAAGGGAAGACAGTTTGTATAGAAGACCGCGATGCCAGACTCTGTCGAAAGCTTTAGAGATGTCACAAAAGACTGCTCTGACCTCATTGCCGTCATCAAGTGCCTTACAGATATCGTTGTATACATAAGTAAGTTGGTTGATAGTAGAGTCGCCTCTAATAAAGCCTGATTGGAAGGAAGTTAGCTTATTGTTGCCAAAGAGAAAGTTGTACAGATACTTGTGGATGCAGCGCTCCATCAACTTACCAATGCAGCTGAGAAGAGATATTGGTCGGTAGTTTTGTGGTTTTGATGGATCTGACTGTTTAAAGATGGGTGCAACGTTGGCTAGCTTCCAAGAAGAGGGGAACTGAGACTTGCGGATCAATGGTGTAAAGTATGTAGAGAAGGGGAGTGATAATACATTTGTTGCTTCCCATAGAAGTATTGGGCTGATAAGATCAGGACCACTAGCTTTGGATGGGTCAATTGCCTTTATTGCGGCACAAACGTCGCTAGGAGAGATTGTGATTGTAGAGATTGAAGGTTGAGAGGTTTCCGCTTGTAAGGGTAGTGTGTGTCCATTGTCGTCGATAGTGGACTGCTTACAAAATAACAGAATAACGGAAGACAATTTCTTGTTAGACAGTTGTTTCGCTAATTTGAACCAAGATTTTGATGATACGTTGTTGTCGTTAATTTTCTCTATTATTTTATTTTTGGACTTTCGAATAAGTTTAGTGACTTCATTACGTACTTTTCTGAATTCGGACCATAAGTGGATGTTATTCATTTGTTTAGCTTTTCTATGTAATCTGTTTCGTTTGCGCATTAACCTACGTAAGTTGTTATTGAACCAAGGGATATCTGTGGGACGAATTGTTACAGTTTTGTTTAGAATAGTTTCTGTAGCTGCGGATGTGATTGCCATTGTAATTTTACTTGCAATTGTGTCTAAATTTTCATCGCTCAATATATCGTTCCAATTTGAAGATTCCAAAATACGTCTATACTCCGAGAAATTTCCGCGATCATAAAGCCAAATTTTCCGTTTAAATGACGTTGATTTAGGTTTGTCGAATTTTAAAACAGCTACTATGGGACAGTGGTATCGTACAAGATCAGGAAGGAAAGGGTCTGCGACAAAGCTTGAAATAATTTGCGTTCTGTCTTTTGTGAAAATAATGTCGATAAGAGAACTAGACGTTTCAGTGAAATGAGTCGGTGAAGAAATCAGCTGTACAGCATTATAAGATGAGATAAGCCTACTAATCTTATCTGAGACCGAATTGTGAACATTGATATTGAAGTCTCCCGCCACTACTATGTTGTCACAAGATTGACCGAAGGCTTGATCGATACTTTGTTCCATTAGTGTCCAATGTTTGTTGTTGGAATCAGGTGGTCTATATATGCCTCCTATTAAGAGTTTGCGCTGATGTATGTGGAGTTCGACCCACAAATCTTCGAGCCCGTTGATGGAGAGGTCAGTACGTTCGGTGGCAGTGAGCCCTTCACGGACATAAATCGCTACTCAGCCCCCAAGTCTCCCCACCCTATCTCGCCGGAATGGGGGTTTGAAGTTAGGAATGTGTATGTCATCAGATGAAGTGTCAGGGGAGAGCCATGTTTCTGAAAATATGAGAATATCGTAAGATTGGGCTTCGATTTCCAAGATATCGATTTTTGGTTTGATGCTCTGTATGTTAAGATGCATGATGCTAAGACCACTGTTAATGATGTCTATGTAGGAAGCAGCAGATGTAGATATGCTATGTGATGTGTCAGAGTGTGTGCTTGGTCCAGGGTTTGGATGAACATCACCCGATATGACGAGGAGAAATGCTACTAAAAACAAGGATACACAGTAACAATAGACCGAATACGAGTGACAGTGTGTATATATGTATCTGAACCGCCATGCAAGGATTCTTAACCGATGTGGCTTGAAGAGGGAAGATAGCTCTGGACAACACTTGTGGGGTCTGGTATATATAGGAATCATGGATGATGGTGTCTCAATCTATTTTCCCCAAGCGCCGTCCACGTGAGATTCGACATGAAGAGACAAGTATGACAGAAAGACAGGGGACCACCAGCAGCAACGTGTGCACAAAGAGGAGGGATGGGTGTTATAAGTATTATTATCGGCGTGAGTCGGGACATTATCAATGGATTGTCTTCCTATGGACATGTTATTTAGAGTTTACCATTTCGCAGCATGAATATATTTCGACAAAAGGGTATTGTAAGTTTAGGCATGTGTTACCATGTTTGCTTGACGCGTCATGAGAAAGTAGGCTCAAATGCGACCGTGATCAATGGAGTTCCTATGCAGCTTGACTAAGGTCGTTTGTCGCTCGTTACACTTCTGGGTCCGTCACATACACGATTACGATCAAACTGCATATGTTGGTCCCGTTTTCTCATGGCGCAAGCAAATATTTACAAACAGCTTATCTCCGAACATACAACAATTTGGTGACTGTAGATTATTCGGTTACGAAGACATACGTTAGATGGCGATAATTTAATAATTTTCCAGATACTAGTCGACAGTACATGTAAGTATGGGCGCGACCCTCATCCTGACAGAAGCGAATAGTTGTCTTCGTGACATTGCGAAACAGTGTAGACCTGAAGCGAGAATAATGTGCCTCGGTCGTTATACGGCTCATAATGCCCACCACAGCTACACTATATTCATCCTGGACCGCTTACTGAACAGTTTGAATTTGATTGTCACCGAGCTAGCACGCGAGGTAAATGATTAGTCGAGACTGCAGTTCATTACAGTCAGCATGAGGATCCGCCATCATCACACACACAAACTGCTATGTATTTCCTTAGTCCGTACATCTAAGCCTGGAAATCATCGACTGTATAACACATGTGCAATATTCCATTAGTCACAACAGGGGTGTCTTAAACAAAAATCATAAGCGCATTATCAGTCGCTGTGTATCTGATGAGAAAGCACATTCGAGCTGCCTCATCTGGATATACAGCGCTTGGAACGATGGTTATACGTTTTAGTGCTGTTAGAGCTAATATAACATGATGAGAATGGAAATACATATCGCCACATAAAGAAGGTGGTACATTTGGTGACAACACATTGTTATGACAAAGTTGATCGTGGTAATTGAACATGTGCTTTTGTAATCGGCAAAATGATAAAAAGCTGCTGTTCATGAGAAAAACTGCTACGAGTTGACTGACAGACGACCAGCATGGGCCCTGATCAGACTATGTGGATACGCAGGCTGATCTGGGGTCACATTGATCGCACTGATGTCAGGTACCTTCTTCCCAGCAGGTTAACCATATATACCCGCTATTGTACAAATGTTATTGTCTTTTTGCAAACAGTGTTGACTCTAGTCTGGTCACATAGTTGTAATTGGGCAGACTGTACTTAGCATCAACCATGTTCATGTATCACGATCACCAATGATATGCACGAACTAATGAAACGGCATTGTGCTATGGGAATGTGCTTGCCTTGTCAGGTAACTGTATTTTACACATCGACTCTATTGTTTGTCAGAGGTTGGTAAGCAACTTGAATACCTCTGTAGACAAAAGAACAGTTTGCATCTGTATGCAAACCTGGCACGAAAAAGTCGTGCCTCACGGCAAACCGGTGTGTCTATGGTCATTGTGACACAAGGAAAACCGGCTAAGAAAAGCGGTCTTACGATGGCTAGCGTAGCCCAGATCAGTCTGCGCATCCGGGCAGTTTGATCATTGCATATGTTGGTCGCCATTCGATCAATACCATTTCCTATATTTACTACATGCCACCAATGTAGCAATTGTTGGATGTTTTGCGATGAGCGGAATTATTACATGTAGAACATAAAACGCTAATTTGGATGGTGAATGATGATAAAGGTACACATATTAGCCTTACAAATTCTGCAAGGTCTTTCTCCGTGCCAGTGACGCATATGTAATCACAAATCGTGTCAATGCCGTGGACATATGTATAAACAAAAATATATATACAGACGGGCGGCAGAAATTTCAAAAATATAATGTAGAACATTGTTGAAATACTTTAAATAAAAGCTTACCTGGTGAATCTCCCACACGTCGTCGACAATATATTTCTGTTTACGTATAATTTAGCACGTGGAAAGACAATTGTCACCGACAAAAATAGGGATATAATTGAGGGGCGTCCAGTAAGTAACAGAACAGTGTCGAACATACGAGTGGAACTTAAACTACACTTATTGATAACTTGTGATCAGTGCATATTTATGATACAAGAAAGAGCTGTATTGCTTTCTTTGGCTCGAGAATATTGTTCACTTGATCCCAGTTTATATAAAAATAGGACATAATATGTTAATACGCTACCTACGAAAGTCAAGTTTATGCATTATAAAATTAAATGCATATACACGTGGTCTGGCATACAACTATGATATATTCTGCATTTTGGCTGAGAATAGTTGTATTATCGTACAAAATGGCATGTTTCATTGTTGAATGACAACTGTATCAATCACTTAAGTTCAATCACTTAAGTTGGTGTATTACTGAAACTGCATGTGAAAATACAGTGGCTAAGATTATGAACGATTAACTTGTTAATGATGTGAACTCTACAGAGACCCAACTGATGATATATGCAAAAAGACATATCATAACTTATTTAAAGAAACAGTGTATCACATGATGTTTCAGATGATGTCAAAGATATTCAATGTTCATTTTCTTTTATTTGCTCTTTATTGACTCCAAATGCCACACGACCCGCACCATTTTATTCAATTGAAGGCTAAGGAATGTGTGTGTTCTTATACCATATACAATGTACTACTATTGACTTTGATGAAGAGGGGAGATAAGTTGGTAACGCATTTCCGTTCGCTATTTCAGTACCAGGAAGCACACTTTGTGAAACATAACACTTTTTTTAATTTGAAATAAAAAATACTGTTCCATACATATAATATGTTGCTATTTATAGACACGTGTGGAATTAACTTAGCTAATTAAAATAGTACCATTGACTGTCAATTAAACTAGCGTTCGCAACGCTATTTATGATTTGGTATAATAAGCATATTTTACCAAATACTGATTCTTTTCAAGACGACTTACTTATAGGCACGATTTGGTTAAGGCAGTCCATGTAAATCTACCATTAAATTATTGTTTCCTAAATTAAACAAGTTTCATCACTTTATGCACATACCTAAGACCACGTGTCTTTAAATTGTATTGTTGTTTTAATTATAGTTTTCATTCATTAAATTAATGTCATTTCATTTTATTGGGATCATGTATGTTGGGAAATTAATTCTTGAACACCCTTCGTAAATGACTTTTATAACTGACGACCCAATAATAGATATATGCACTCATATGCTGCACGTGCAGGTACAGTTGTACGCACTGCTCCAGGCTATGAGAGGCCCTTCAATTACAAATATATTCTATATGGTCGGGTGCTGGTCACTTCGTCGATGGTTTGAAAGAGAACTGCTGGACGTAAGCGTGTTGGACTATGTATACACGTCTAAACCGGACACCCTGGGGACCCCATTGCGTTTCATTTATATGGCATTGATTGTAGTTTGTTCATGGTTGAAAATGATTACACATCTGCATAGACTGTTTAATTATCCCCTTGCCGATAGGCAAGAGGGGATATAGCGTTAGTCCAGGTACGTGCAATAATGTTGATATCCTTATCCTTATCAAGGCTGCCATTACGACCGCCCAAGGTCAAGGTCACCGATGACTTTTTTGTCATTATCAAGGCAGACAGCGAGGGCATAAGCTTTGCTTAACGCTGTCATTTCTTGTTATAGTGGTACTTATCTAAGCTAGCTGGACACTCTGCGGATCTCCCAGGATGACCGTTTTAGAGAGGTTCCACTGTACTGGTTACTTATTTGTTATCGGGAAACGAGCTTTGTATTGACCCAATACGTACTGACTGATAACATACTACCGTATAAGTAATCGACCTGATACGAATATCCGGGTTACAACGAATTGAAAAATGGCGTTCTATTGGACGAAAGACGTCACATGACGTTACCGAACGACGTCAGACTAATCACATAACGTAAACAAGTCCCTGTTCTTTTCAACGAAAACTGTTTTACATTTGAGCATTGGCTAGCATAAAACATTACATGATAAATAAAAAACTAGTCTAGTGTCTTTCGATATCAAGGATAAACTGGATATCATACTACACTAGCCTTGTATTCTCTGTGAATTAGTATGATTTATGCAAGCATGTTCCAATACATATTATACAGAAGATTGAGTGCTTGCTTCGTATTCCCATACGTTAGACATCAAACACAAATAATAATCAGAAATGTGTCAATGGCACTCGCATACTCCTACTGGCAGCATGCTACATGGATGCTATTGATCGGCTGTCATGACTGTAGAGACAGTTCCTTTGATGTCAAATGGAAATTCAAAATTGCCACCGAATACTAGCCAACGGTAGTCGGTAAGTCGATGTGTAAGTCAGTTACTGCCCTAATCGAGGTGTTCATGTGTTTAAACAACCTACATGTGCCCATGAAACACCTCGCCGCTTCGCGGCTCGGTGTTCCATCCATGGGCACATGTAGGTTGTTCAAACACATGAACACCTCGATTAGGGCAGTAACTATTACGTATCAACACATATGGAAATCAGACTAGTGTTTTGTTGGCAATGTTCGGAAGTGGCCTTAAACTCCTTCTAACAAATATATGGTGAAAGAAAATGAAACCGCGTTAGTACAAATGAGGGTATTATATATGATAATTGATTGTTATCGCCGTACTCAGTGTTCCTGTTGTAACACATTGCAGTAGCAAGTATGGTTATCTATATAAGTTGTTCTGTGTCTGATTATCAACTATAGTTCACGTGCTAGAAACGCATGTTTTGTATTGTAAACATGAACTGACTGGCCAAGTTCAGCTTTTCTGCGGATGTGAAATTGACAAAAGCTTACCCATACCCGACATAAGCAGCTTGTTATAGCAATAGTTCTAATTGCCGCGACGGTACTATGTCGAGTACAGGCAAGCGCTTGTAATGCTGATCATATGGTGCCATCAATGGAAAACGAATCAGCGCTCCAGCCGCGGTGACGTGAGGTAGAACCTCCCCAAACAGGGCACCCGAGAGGTATCAGGATGTACAACGGAAGTGCCTCCACTAAAGTTCAGCCGTAAGAACGTTCCGAGAAGAAATTGCGTGTTTTGTATTGGAAATCAAGAGTAGGCACACCGAAACCTGGTGTCCGGTATGGGTAGGTTCCACCACACGTCACCTCCGCAACAGGGTCCGCCCCACAGATGGCATCATATACCTTGAGTATAATGGCAGACTGTTAGCTGTTTATTACATGGATGAGTGACAGCTAGCGAGGCTGTCTTCTGGAATTGTATGAAATGTTTAAATAAAAAGAAAAGAGAGCTCAATGTGGCCGGTCAACAAATATCCACTACTCGGAAGTTATGCGTCTGCACGGACTAGTTGTGTGATGTCAGTAGTCCACTATAACAATGGTACACTGAACTATACTGTGCGACAGAAGTTTACGCGTTGTCCAGAGTAGTCGCGAATTTATACAGGTCAGACTGCGTCTCAATCCGGTGAAATCTTAGATTACGGTCTTTGATTATGATTGTTCCGTCTGCAGTCCATGTACTATGGATAGTTTTGGCCTTGGCCAGGGAGCGAGCCCGACAGTATATCTCGCTCCGTGTGCGTGTCAGATCTTCGTTGAAATAAATCCCGGTTTTACCCTGGGTTTTCAGTTGCGACTTACGAGCCATGACATTCCTTCGGGAGCGATATGTGGCAAATTTAATTATAATGTCTCTAGGTGAGTTCGGCTTCGGTTTATCAAGTCGGTGCGCGCGGTCGATTCCTTCCAACGGTACGTCTGCGTCGATGGATTTGATGCCCGAGAGCCTGAGACAGTTGCGCCTGCTGTATTGTTCAGGCCTGTCCAGTGACTGAACCCTGATTCGGAGTGACTTGTTTTCGTTTTCCAGGTCAGCAATCTTCGCCTGCAGCCCACCTAGAACGCCGTCCACAATGTTGGCCGTCATGTCCAATACCTGCTCTTCGAACGATGACTTTAGGAGTTGACTGATTTTGACAAGGTCAACCTGGCTTAGTTGGATGTGATGTCCAGGTTCTGCCATTCAAGTGTCTCCGTCAGTTGTATTGGTGCGGTGCTTCTTCTGATCAGCCTGGTCAGTCGGAGAAGACAGACAGCGCTTCTTAGTAGAGTTGAGCTCATGTCACGCTTATTTTGATGATGAGTATAGGTCAAAAATATTTTGGCGTGAGCGCTCCACTGGCGGCGAGTTACGAATGCACGGGGTAAACAGACTAAGTGAGTGTTTATCAATAAGGTCAGTGATGCGCGACGGCTTTGAATGGTGATAATCTTTACATTTACAAAGTAAATCTAACCTCATAAATATCCAGCCATATATATGCGGGCGGCGGGCGGCGGGCGGCGTCCACAATCAATGTTAAGTGTTCGTGTTTGAGTCCATTTCTTTGTTACTGTACCACCTAGGACCACCAAACTTTCACAGCTTCATAATCAAGGGGTGCCCACCACATATCACTATCCAACATGTTACTTTTTTTTTAACTTGACCCATTGTTTCCGCGCAATCGACTTAGCCATTTTCAATGTTAAGTTTTCGCGTTTACAATGCTAAGTTTTCGTGTTTAAGTCAATTTTGTTGATACTGTACCACCTAGGACCACCAAACTTTCACAGCTTCATAACCAAGGGGTGTCTACCACATACAACTATCCAACATGTGACCATTTTTTTATGTTCACCTATTATTTCTACGTAATTGACTTAGCCATTTTCAATGTTAACTTGTTAACGTACGTCTGGTTAAATTGTTTGGTTAAAACATTTTCGTTATACTATATCTCTGCAACTGCTTCGCCCATTACCTTGAAACTTCACATGGGTGTTTATCATCATCCATATTTTCATTCTAACCCCCAACCGTGCGGCCACTGTGCCCAATGTCAAGGTCAAATTACTTTGAATTTTTTTGTTAAAGTTTTTTCGTGTACTATATCTCTGCAACTGCTTCACCCATTACCTTGATACTTCACATGGGTGTTTATCATCATTGTCACACCCGCTTGCGGAAAGCACGATATCGTCGGCATTTTGGCATACGTCCGTCCGTCCGTCCATACGTCCGTGTGTCCGTTTAAAGTTTTTTCGTTAACGTTTTTCCATCTACTATATCTATTTTTTTCGTGTCCATGCCTCGCCCCAAGGCGCGACAAGCAGGCCACGGTCATCTAGTCTACAAAAGTGGGTATAATTATGTTATCCAAGTGTCTATGCTTGGAAAAAACCTGGCCTTCGTGGCTTTGCCTCGTTTCTTGTTATACTTTCATCTAGGTAAGGCTTAATTATGTTAATGTATTTATGTTTTAAGTTTAACAGTACACCTCCACATGAACAACATATTTGATATGTCTGTTTGTACCTGTAAATACCACGAGATAACAGGCTCAACGCATTTACCTGTTTATAGATAAACACTAGTGTGTCGAATGATTTTACACGCAACATTGTATGGATCATATTATCTACAGTTAATCAACCTATTATGTTCATGGGAAAACATGGCATAATGTTCCAATTAGTAGCGTTGAAGCAAAGCCCACAAGATGCCAATCACTATCTCACATACATCCCAGTTGGAAAAAAAACACCAGCTGTCCAGTGCAATTGTGAGATGTGAGTATTATACGAAGTTTAGATAGTTTTCTGCATTAAAGCGGCGAGCCCCCATAAGGAGCCCCCCACATTCCGTGCATATAAGTTCTCCCTAGAGAGAATATTCCCGCGCAAAATTGGCTACACGTATAATGAAATATAACTTAGTTAAACAGGCTGTTAATAGGTAGTCTCCCTTTATGTCTAATATTTCAGAATAAGTAGTATATAAGAGTCACAATGATACCACCACCCTCTAGAAGGCACCGGCTACGCGCGGTGCCCCCCCCCCACCCCCCACCCCTCCCCCCCCACCCCCCACCACATGGTGGGTATCATTTGTGACTCTTATATACTACTTGGATTTCCCCTCACTGTTCGGCGGGTATGTATGAGGAGAATGGAACATATTTTTCATCAACCGCGAGACCATATATTTATGACATGAGAAGATACACCCTATTAGAGATAAGAATCCCTATGTTATACTCAGTATATATATACAACATAATGGTTCTAGTTAAGTGTGCGTGGTTGAAGACAGGTAGTCACGAGAGGTGTCATCGCACCGGTAATTACGAATATTGCAAACATCACCGTGCATGGATGCGAAGAGGTTCCGTTTCGCCTCGCCCATGTCGGCATTGTGGGGTAGGGACCAAAGCCGAGTCATTGCTATGTCCACCATGCGGTGGCACTCAGGCTACTCATCGAATGGTTAACAAGGGATTACGTGCTCGCAAGTATTATCGTTTAGTAATAATTCAAATCGGAAAGTCAGTTAGAAAGATAGAATCGATCTGATGTGTAGTTTTTGATAAGTCACGGTGTTTCTACAGCATTACAACACTGTAAAAAAACATTATCAAACTAATTTTATAAAATTGGAAATTGAACAGAAAAAAACAACTACCAATATTATTAGAGAAAATGGATAATACAATACAATTGGATTTGAAAGTTGTTAATGCCTGTGTTGAAGAAGTTTACGAAGAATACGGGGGTTATAGTCCTATATATAAATTCTATAAAATGAAAACACTAGGCGATATCGAATACATGAAATATCAGCGTAATTTATTACGCTCCGATAAAAACGTTGCATTTACAATATTATACCGACAATTATGCGAAATATACAAGAGGCAAATACAAACATTAAGACGGATAGTGCGTATCGGATATGAAACTAAGGTGTATTATATAAAATTGTTAAAACCCAACGATTCGTTTACGAATATACATTTCTACGATATCGCTTATAAAGATATTGAAAAATTATTATTGAACAGAAAAAAAAAATACTAATTAATTTATGTAGTGTATTTATCCTTATCGATGGTATGTAAACTGGCTATGTGGAACATATTTTTCATCAACCTCGAGCGGTCGGATAGGAACGCCGTTGTCATGCAGTTGTTTACCATAGCGATCTCATTTGTAGGGATATAAATAAATAAATAAAAAGTTTAGCTCCAACCGCGCCTTAACCCACACGACCACGAAGGCCGATATGATAAACATTACCTAGTGTTGTACAATTATCGATTTACACAGACGGTGTGTACACAGGTTATTTATAAACACTTAGAGAGGTACACGAATTTGCTGGCGCGCGTTCGAGCTTCGGCCAGACCCGAATATTTTTTTTAATTATTTTTATTATTATTAATAAATTGTTTACTGCACCAATATAATTAATTTTATAATTAATTTAAATAAAATTATAAAATTAATTATTTAATAAAAATATTAATTTCCTCCGACTTTATCTCCAAGTTTTACCCTAAATTTATCCCAATCAGTACACTCAAGCTTGGGCATGGTGGCGCGTGCTTTGATGCTAATATCATTTTTTAATTTGTCATATCTCCCCATTTCTTCCACCACGGATTCAAACTCTAAATTTGATATTTTCTTATCGGCCAACGCTTTGGACACTATAACGTCGATGCTATTTTTCTTAGACCTGGCGAGAACGGATATTCTATCATGTTTTCTACATTTTTTCTCGAGTTTTCCACCCTAATTACCATACAAAGTATTCCAGATAAAACGGTAATTCCACTCAAAACCCCTGCAAGTGGAACCGTTACAATTGTAGATAGCGTTGCAGCAGTCCCCGCACCACTCATTAGAGATAAACTTGCCAGAACCGTACTAGATGCTTCAGCTATATTCGCCACGCGCTTATATTTTTTAGCGTGTCTTTTTCTACTTCTGTATTCTCTAACTAAAATATCCTGCATAGCGACGATATTATTCAACCTAAAATCTGAACTTCTTTCGTTAATTGGATACAGTGTTGATGGAGTGGTATTGACAATTGGAAGCGATGATTCGTTCATGATTTTCAATATATTAGTATTTACAAATTAAGTTCAATTAACAATGAGACAATAGTGGAAGAACTCGCTGGGTCAGCGATTTTCGTAACAAAGTTAATAACACTACCTTCGGAAAGTCTAATTAGATCATAACCGGCGAACATACCACCGACGAACTATCTCCAGCGAGTTTAGTGACTCCAATTGCCCGTTCTTCCCCATCCAGTACGAGATTTATCATGACCGCGCCCACAGGTTTACCATTAGCATTAACCGAGCAGACCGCCATTCGGAGGAGTGTACCTGGAGCTGTCATGGTGTATCCCCCATATTTATTACTCGCTTTGGCACCGAACGAATATTCAGGGAGCCCCTCAACCAATGAGCCCCGCTTCTCAGCCCAAACTGTTATGACACGTTTTTGCGTTTTCATTGTTTTCAACAATCCGGTAAGCCCCCCCGATAGAGGTATGGGCCTCAGCACGAATATTTTCAGAGGCCTCCTCAAGCGCTTTGGTCGCGGCTCTACGAGCATGTTTCAGTTTATCGGAAACTTCGGTTATTTTCCCGTCTAGTTCAGTAAGTGCAGCTTCTCTGATGAGAGAGTCCTCTGAGCGCAACGCATCATAAGCCTCCGTAATGGCCGCTTGGTGGTCTTCTAGGGCTTTTTCAACACCCAACCGGGCCTCTTTTTGAAATTCAGTTATTTTTCCGTCTAGTTCAGCAACCGCCGCTTCTCTGATGAGAATTTCCTCTGAGCGCAACACCCCACAAGCCTCCGCAAGGGCCGCCTTGTGGTCTTCTCGGACTTTATCAATACCCGTTCGGACCCCCTCAACCCCCAACCGAGCCTCCTTTCGAAATTCGGTTATTTTTCCGTCTAGTTCAGTAAGTGCCGCTTCTCGGATGAGAGAGTCCTCTGAGTGCAACACCCCATAAGCCTCCGCAAGGGCCGCCTTGTGATCTTCTCGGACCCCCTCAACCCCCAACCGGGTCTCTTTCCGAAATTCGGCTATTTTTCCGTCTAGTTCAGTAAGTGTTGCTTCTCTGCTGAGAGAGTCCTCTAAGCGCAACGCATCATAAGACTCCGTAATGGCCACCTGGTGGTCTTCTCGGACTTTATCAATACCCAACCGGGTCTCTTTTCGAAATTTGGTTATTTTCCCGTCTAGTTCAGTAAGTGCCGCTTCTCTGATGAGAGAGTCCTTTAAACGCAACGCATCATAAGCATCCTTAAGGTCCGCCTGGTGGTCTTCTCGGACTTTATCAATACCCGACCAGGCCTCTTTTCGAAATTTGGTTATTTGTTTTCCTAGTTCGGTAAGTGCCGCTTCTCTGATGAGAGAGTCCTTTAAGCGCAATGCATCATAAGCCTCCGTAAGGTCCGCCTGGTGGTCTTCTCGGACTTTATCAACACCCGTTCGGACTCCCTCAATCCCCAACCGGGCCTCTTTTTGAAATTCGGTTATTTTTTCACCTAGTTCGTTTAGTTCCGTATGCGTTTCTTCACGACTTTGTGTATTCACAGCCAGGGCATATACTCTAAGTTGTGATAGTAGACTCCTGTGAATATCGTCCGTGGCCGCCGATATAGTTCTATTGATCAAGGCTTTTGTTTTTTGGGTAGTTAAAAAGTCGCTCTCTGTCGGGATGAATCCCCCTTCTGTCGGTTCCATGAATCCCCCTTCTGTCGGTTCCAAATTCTTTGAATTTGTCACCCAATCGGAAGAACTACTTAGTCCGTATATACTCATTTTCAATAATGTTGATAATATATATTACGTTTAATTCTAATTAATTTTAAAAAATTATAAAATTAATTAATTTGAAATTTCTAGGACGACCGAAATCGGGTAATCGTTCTTCAACTCTCGCCCTTTATCATCAAGAATAGAAATCTTCAACTCGTGGATGTGTCCCGATTCCAAAACTTTCATCTCGGGGTGTGGGAAGTCTAAGGTCACAGTCTCCCCAAAGAAACAGTCGCTGGCGGGCACGGTTTTCAGTAATGTGCTGGGAGTGCCGTCTACCGTGTTGTACGATGTGTTCACCCGATCCAGGTGAACCCCGAGAGTTTTCGTGACGGCGAAGTTTACTGGGGTTGTGCCGACGTGCTCGCCCGGATCAAACACTCCGTCATCGTTGTAAGGGTATGTTATTTTAAATCCTAACAGTGAGCCCAACCCCGGTGAGATCCTTAAACGTTTCTCAACGGTCAATGTCGTGAGCCCCGTGGCTTTCGAGATTGCGAGAGTGATTACACCAGGAATCTTCGCCACGACAAAAGCTTGGAGATCTCCGAAACTCCAAAGACCCTGAGGTACTATAGTATCTGGAGTTCTACGAAATCCTGAGGTATCTGGTACATCTATGAGGTAGTTTCCGAAAGCCACAGGGCTTACGCCCTCGACTTCTAATGTGAAAAACTCGAGCGTTTCGATGTTTCGCCAGCCTACCGTGAAGGTGATTGATCTAAGGCTCACCCGCCGTTGTCCGCAGCAGTTGTCTATTAACTTTTGAATTTCACAACTCTTTTGAACATTAATGATAGTAGCAAACATAATAATATCTTTCAATGGATACCAAAGCATTTAGCTTTAATTCTAATGCAAAGTACGCGGTCGGTGGCAAATACACGCAAAAAGACGTTGTTAACCGCCTTGTACACCCAACCGTAACGGTTAGACCGGACAGTGGCTTTGCCACCAATTTCCCTAACATCTTTGAACAATATAGGCTGCCCAAGATTACTACGATGGAGGCGGTAAACGGGTGGAAAGCAACACCGATGCAGTTTTGGCAGAACCAAATAAATTTCGCTGTATGGTGCGCAACAGCCGGGTGTGGAGTTTCACATAAAGACCATCTGACATCCAAGAATGTCATGCTCCGAAGTGTCTACAACTTTCATGCCTATTATACTATTAGGAGGATTCTCAAAGAACTAGGTATTTCACTACCTCAAGACGACGCCTGGGATCCCATTTCCAACGCATACGACCGTATGGCGTTTGAAAGACTGTGTAACGAATTTAACGTTTCAAAAGACGCGGACTGGAGACAGAAAGCATTTCCTACCAGCACCGGCCTCGGGGACGTTCTCATTCGGGGCCAGTCCGGGAATTGGACGCAGACTGATTTTAGACACGATCACTCCGGCGACCACATCGTCAGTCGGAACGCCGGGAATTTTGACCCCGCGACGATGACCTTCGGGACGGAAGTGTCTGGAGGTCGGCACTGTGGCGTGTTTTCTTGTAAAATGTTACCTCCGAAACGGGCTCACGTCGATTACATACATCAGGCTGCCGAGGTTCAGGACGCGTGGGGTACATTTATGTTAGATACGGGTCTAGGGTTCACGCAGGCCGGGGTTACTCGCGTCAACGACTCCATTCGCACGTACGTCTGGGCCATCCTCGGCGCACAGAAAAAAAAAAAAGCAAACTCGCAGTTCTATACTGGCACGGGAACAGCGTTTGATGCACAAAAAACAATTATTGGCACTTGTAGAGGACGCCATCTCAGCTAGGGTGGACCTGGAGAAGGCGATCCAGAATTATCAAGACGTTTTGCGGAATGCCAGCACCCCAGTAGACTATGTATTTGGAATAGGTCTTTATATGGCGCCGAGCAATATGATACTACGAGACGACCCGGTTGACGGTTACAATAATCAGATCGTAATCGCCACCGCCAATCAAAAAATCGGCCACAACGGTAACGTGAACACGGATATCATCAAGCGCACCCACAATATGATCGGGCGCGGAGTTGTAAGTGGAACCAATTTCATAAAAACCCCAATTCACGAATTGGATACACCCACCCCATCAAGTTCATTTGAACCCGTTGTTTCTCCCACAGCAATAGGACCCCCAATTCACGAATTGAGTTCCCCCAATTCACGAATTGGAACAGGAGCGGAAACACCAATCGAGATTGGAAGCACAACACACGAGGAGGAGAAATTAGGGCTCGTCGTTGCCCTCGTGGCCATCGGACTACTCGCGCTTTGGTTTTAGGAACTCACGAGAGTAAAAGTAGGAGACCGGCGATTGCCACGATTAAAGCCCAAGTATTTTTGGCGAGCCATCCGGCCGTTTTTGCTAATATAGATAGCAAGTAAGAAACGATACTTCCGATCAGTCCAGGTAGTGCGACAGCCGCCTTTCCGGCTAATTTAGCCAGGAGACTGGCGAGGGCTTTTAGTTGTTTTTTTACCCACTCCTTGGATCCACCGGATGGCGCGGGTGGTGGTGTAGGTGCTGGCGCGGGTGGTGGCGAAGCACCACCAGTGAAAGCTAGAACTATGGTCGATATAGTCATGCCGATAGCAACGAGGATGCTTGCTATCGTGACACCCTGCTCTCTGAACAGAGTGCGAAGACGCTCACCGAGTGTCGTCTCCTCGTGCAGGACCCTCGAGATTGTTTTGCGAATCCGACTTATTTGTGTGCGGAGAGCCTCACGGCAAGCCGATGCAGCCTGCAAGCGAGCTTCTCTTTCAACCCGCAACGACCGCAGACGTTCGGTGATCCGCTCGGTAGTTTATCTATCGCCACCGTCTTCCTCCAGTTTTCTTTCTTCAAGCGCGATATGTTCATCCAGCGACGAGAGTTTGGAGAGGTTAAGGACCAGTTCGCCCCGGATCGTTTGCAGAGCCTTATCGAGGCCCCGGAGTTCGCGAAGAGGTAACGGTGGGTCATCGTTAGACCCTTGGTCGAGGTTGAGTATTTCGTTTTCGCTGAACGTGGTCTCCATCGTGTTAATAGCGTCGGTGGCTACTTGAGGGGCCTCGCTGAGCTCGACCGTTTCTATCGCGGAGGCCGTTTTCGCCATCGTTTCGTCGGTAGACTGTAGGGCCTCTACAGCGCGGGTAGGCATAATTGGTTTACCCCTCTTCCAATCTGGGAATCCGAGTTCGTTTCTTATGAGTTGGCCACCGCCCGGGTTTCCTGCAATGGTGCTCAGTGCTAGGGGTTTACCGGTCCTCGTGTTGACTATTGGGATAGTTGATGCTGCTTTTAGTCGCAATCTACCGTTCAGATTAAATTTGAACTTGGAGTAGTCGCGACCGACAGATGGGACCAGACCTTTTTCTGCTAAACTGTTGTAGTAGTCGTTTACAGCTCCCTCGAGTAATTCCCGACTTTGACTAGTGGTAGCGCCACCTAATTCCCCCAATTGCGATTGGATTGGAACTGGAGTCTCTATGAAGGGCGTTTCGTTATCGTTATCATCATCTATGTCATCATCATCCTCATCGATGTAATCGTCTCTGCCGATTTCATCCATGTCAATATCGTAATCAGTCATATTTAAAATGAATTATGTATTAAAGACAAAACCATAAGGGTTTAATATAGTAACTTAGTTTCACTAAATTATGTCTTCGAGTCAATACGGTCGCAAACTCAATCCATACCGCAGACTGCGTGAGCCCCTCGGGGCAAAAGGCGTGAGACAGAGTGTCGTTATTACGAACAACCCATCGACGATCGACCAGAACCAGCAGCTCTTAGTCCGCTTCCCCAACCTCGGAGCTAACAATGTCATTGTGCCGGGGACTGTTCGCCTCGCTTTCACTATTTCGCTGACGTCGACAGACGCGGACCGAACCGTCGTTCAGAACCTGGGTCGCGCCATCGTCAAGAAGACCATGATAAAGATTTCTGGTAATGAGGTGATGTCGATCGACGACAGCGACGTCTACCATTGTTATCAGGACCTGTGGAAGACGGCGCAAGAGCGCGAAAACGCTGTCTATCAGGGTATTGACACCAGCAAAAATAAGAACGTAACCAAACTTAGAATTGGGGCTGGTAACAAGGCAGATAACAACGCGAGTGACAACGCGGTCGCGGGCGCTTACGGCAACCGCTTCTACATCCGGCTCGACTTTGAGTTGCTGGAGAGTCACATGCCCTACTATCAGAGTGCTTTGGCTGACCGCCTCGAATACGAACTAACGTTCAACGACTACGGCCGAGTTCTCATAGCCACCGACATAACATCGACGTATACGATCGACAATGTGTCGCTGGAGTACGACATGGTCACGATGCCCGAACTCGCGCGATTGATCAGAACCCAGTACGCCGGGCGCGTTGCCATACTTTACGACCGAGTTCTTCGCCATCGCAAGATGACGAAAGACAAAGGCGACACATTGTGGAATATTAATGTCAACGTACCCGCCCGCTCGATGAAAGGTATACTGATGTTGTTCGAGGATGCTCGGTTCGCGTTCGGGGCTAGAAAAACCGACAAATTCTATAACCCCAAAATCACGAAGGTAGAGGTGACGATCGAGGGAGTACCCAATCAACTCTACAGCGCGGGTCTTCGCGCGCACCAGCAGTGGGACGAAGTAAGAAAGCAGTTTGCTGCCGGCTCTAAGCGCTCTCCGGAGGTTGCCGCGGTTGCCAAAGACCTGCAGCTCCCGGCCGTCTCCCTCGTGGAGTTCCTGAATACCAAATACGCCTTATGGCTAGACATGCGAGCCAGCGACGACGACCAAATACACGGCAGCGGACGCCAAGTTGAGAACGCTAGTGAGGGTGTGACGATCCAGATAACCAAAGAGGCGGATGGAAATGGCGCATTGAACGTGTACTTATATATAATTACAGACGCACAACTGAACATCGAAGATGGTCGATACGTATCAGTGATCTACTGATTTTAAGAAAATTAGCAATCAATACCAATTCACGATTGGAGATGCCCACTCTGCCATAATATGTGGGCAGACAGGATGTGGAAAAACGGTTTTCATCCTAGACTTGCTCGAGGGCTCCTACCGCGATGCCTTTCGTCACATTGTGATCCTGTGTCCCACTGTGCGGCACAACGATACTTATCAGCGGCGCCCGTGGATATGGACCGACCCTGGGGTATACGTTATTGACCCCGGTGATAGGCTTCACGATTGGTTGCGTGGTTTATACCAAAGATTCCAGGGCGAGCCCACCCTATACGTGCTTGACGATTGCTCGGCCAAGGCGGCGATGACCAAAAAGAAGGACAGGCTCTCCGAGCTCGCATTTTCTGGCCGCCATGCTAGGCAAAGCGTATGGATATCCACTCAAAAGTACAACACCTTCCTCAAGGATCTGCCCGAGCAAACGAAATGGCTCGCCCTCTTTCACTGCAAGGACCGAGACTCATTCGATGACTGTCTTCGAGAGAATGACGTTATCCCAACGCGCGAGGAGCGCCTGGAGGTTCGACAGATGCTTTCGGAAACTAAGCACGCCAAGCTTCTGCTAAAGACTGATCAACCAACTGCTTATAAAGTTATCAATTAATTAATTTTACTTAACGCTCGTTAGTAATTGCCGAGTAAATGCTTAACAATGCTGAACAATGCTGAACAATGCTTAGCAAATGTTGAACAAATGTTGAACAATGGTTAACAATGTTAACAATTTGGTGTTCCGCTGCGAGCTTTGTTGCGAGCATAATGGTGATCATAAGTATCGGGTGGTGCGCTTGGCAATATGTTAAAGTTATGAGACTTGTTAGAGTAGTTAAATTAATTTTAAGAAAATTAGCAATAATGAACTGCGACGAACTTCTCGATCAACAAATGGAAGAAACCTCAACTCCGACTGCCAACACGGTATCTTTCCTGAAAGATAATGAAACATCAACTCCGACAGAGCAATCGGGATCAACTCCAATTTCGATTGGGTTGAGTGCAACGACTCCGAATGAAAATGAAAACGCGGCGCGACGAGAGCGGCTAGCTGCGCTGGCTGCTGGGGGACAATCGGAGCATTATCTCGGTAGGCGTCTCTCAGTTTTTCAGGTGGATAAGATGTCAGATGCGGAGATCATTAAAATGTATGCGCGATACGAATCTAGGTTAGGTGCGGAGATGACAAAAACTCTTGGATCGGCGGCTATTCATTTGTACGCAACCGCAGTTAGTATACTTCTCCCTATACCAAACACCGCGGGATTGATTGGCGATCTAGAGACTGACCCTTTTATAGGTCACACTCTTAGAACAGCCTGCTGCTCAATTTATCACAAGTTTGGAATGTACTTAGCTCCGCTGACAACCGCGTTGACCACGGGTAAACACTGTCAATTTGGACATATATGCCCACGAACTATAAGCCCTAATATTAATATCATAAATGATGACACAAGACACACCTGCGAGACTGACGGAACAGCAATCCCCGATTGCACCTCCAACGGCGTTGGGGATTGCTCCAACTCAAATTTCGAACCCGATTGCAGCACTTCCAACTCCGATTGATCCTCCAACCCAATCGCGATTGGAGTTGGGGGTTACACGACATAAAAAACCAAAAAAGCAGGCAGCTGGGTGGGCGGCGGCTGCCACCCGAAAAGTTAAACAAGATAAAATACTCGCCGAGCTTCGAGAGGCTAAACAGTCGTTGCAATCGGGGACGGAGACAGCAAAACATCTGAAGACAGAGCAATCAGGTGCAACAGTGTTGAGTGCAACAACACCCCCAATTCACGAATTGGAAGCACACTCAACACCCAATCGAGGTTGGACGAATCCGATTGAACCCCAATTCACGAATTGGAGTTGGGTTGTTGGTGGTGGTCTGGCAGTTGTTGGTGCCATGTGCGTGTGGAAATACCCCCTATTACACCAATCCTTATCGAGTAAACAACCCC
Organism: Conchocele bisecta; assembly: GCA_029237695.1. Classification (NCBI taxonomy): domain Eukaryota; kingdom Metazoa; phylum Mollusca; class Bivalvia; order Lucinida; family Thyasiridae; genus Conchocele; species Conchocele bisecta. Next base: position 9,080,958 of record CM055273.1, read on the forward strand.
AATCAATTCATCCAAAAACAGTTACGAAACACCAATCACAATTGGATGCGCCCCATTTAAACATTGATCGCGATCCCTTTTATATGCAATAATTATAATTATCAACAGTGGCAGAGCAAGATGGTAAAATGATAGTGAACGCACTTTATAACGGTGTGGTGATATCGGGTTTCAGTATCGGGTATGCTCAACTATTTAAGGTGGTCTTAGGAAGGTCCACTCCCAAATTGGAATTTACTGTGAAAGACGCCTGGCAAGTGGCCTTAAATATAGCGAGCGCAGTTGCCACTCGAGATTATCTAGTTAAAGCTGGAATTCTACCTGATAATATATTGAAATAATGGCTTCGATCGGAATAATGATAGGTGGTGCGCTTGTAAACGCATTGGCGTTCAGCGGTAGCAACTTTTTATTCTCTAAAATGAGAAGCTCGAACGTGGATGAGGAGCGCAAGCGTCACGATTTAGCTGTAGAACAACTCAATAGCGCAAAGGAAGCATGGTCGAAAAAACGAACCGCCCATCAGGACTGGGTCAATGAAGAGCTTCGCCGCGAGAATCACGCCGCGCAAACTTTCCAGAACGTTGAAGAAGCCAACCTCGAGTACGTGCTGGCATATCCACAGAAAAGTCTCGCGCCGCTGGATCGCGAGCACCAACTTTCAGATTCCTATGTACCGTCAGAGCCCCAAAAAGACCGTAAGATCGCGTTCATCGTCGTGGGAATGGGTGTGGTGGGTCTCGTCAGCTACTATATTCAATCGAGATTTCAAATTAATTAATAATTTTTACAAATTAATAATTATTTTAAATAATTTCTTTATAAATATATATATATATAGAACGATGTCAGTTGACGAACTTTATTTTGCTATGATTGATGTAGGCTACACTGCCCTTAAACACCGTATAACTGGTGCAAAGGGTATGATTCGTCTGGCCCGAGATTCTCTCGAGACGTGGCGTGAGGATGAAAAAGCGGCCACCCTTTTCGCAAAGCGGATGTTAGATTCCTCCACCAATCCTGGGGGATTGGATGAATTAGATTTTCCCAAGTTCCTTCAGAACTTAACCCCCAATCACAATTGTACTTCCAATAAAGGTTTATTATTAACGACGCAGTTACCGGACGATCTGGCGAGGGCATGTTGGAGATTGTCCGATATATTAGAATACATCACATACGATGAACACGTGCAAACTTAATACCAAACCCTCGGTTCGCTTAGCGCGCAAGCTGGCGAACACGTACTACAGCCCCCGCGGCTACTGGAAGGGACTCGCGGCCATCAAGAACCTCGCGGCGGCGGCCAAGGTTTCAGAAAACGCTGTCAAGAAATGGCTCAAGAAGCAGGCCATCTTGCAGATCTATTTACCCGCGCCTCACAGTATTCCGCGTCCGAAATTCGACGTGCCGGTGCCTAACCAAGTTCACCAAACTGATCTACTGTTTCTCCCTCACGATCGCGTCGGTCGCAAGACGTACAAGTACGCACTGACAATCGTTGACGTAGCGAGTCGTTATAAGGGGGCTGAGCCGTTGGCCACTAAAGAGTCTAAGGAGGTGGCCGAGGCCGAGGCCCGAATATATAAGAGGAGTCCTCTCAAATGGCCGAATCTTCTCCAGGTCGATCCCGGCCGCGAGTTCATGGGCGCGGTCTCTCATCTATTGTCTAAGCACAAAGTTTCTGTCAGACGCGGCCGCGTCAACATCCACCGGGACCAGGGGATCGTGGAGCGCTTCAATCGAACCATGGCTGAGAGACTGTTCGGACACCAATAGGCCAAAGAACTTGTAGACCCTCATTCGCGATCGACCGAGTGGGTGGCCAGGCTGCCCGCCGTGGTCTCCGCACTGAACGGAGAGGTGACCAGATTGTAGGTAAGAAGCCTGTAGATGCTATCAAGTTAAAAGGGTGACCAGCAAGCCCTCTGCCGTCTCGCCCGGGCGACCCGTTGGTTTAGAGGAGCAACGGCTTCCATCAGATATTGACGTCCGGTACCTCTATCAACCGGGAGAGCTCGAAGATGGCAGCCGCCGTGCGACTGATCCCGTGTGGTCTCTCAATGTATATCATCTAGATCGATCTATTACCAAACCTGATGAGCCCGTGCTCTACTATTTGGATGATGGGCCATCTCGAGGGTTTGTTCGCGAAGAACTTCTTGCGGTGCCTTCTGACACCCAGCTACCCCCGGATCGTCAGAGTCTTTAGTATTCTCTCCTTTTTTCAGAGTTCTTTTTTTCTTTTACATATCCAATAGGCTCGGTGTGTAACCCGTCTTCCATCACTCTCCTCTTGTCGTAGTACGCCGACAACCCCAACTTATCCTGCTTGTACGTCTTCATCACCCCGTTAGCCATTCGGAATCCCCTGTTCTCCGCCATAGCCCTACCCCCTTCGAGAGCACTCTTGGACCTTCCCCAAGTCAGATCGTTAGATCTCTTCGACATCCCCTTGGCCGAGTGCTTAGATTTGCCGTCACCACTCACGTAGTAACACTTGCTACACAGAGCGATGGCTCTATCCCCTTCGAATTCCAGCTTGAACAGTCCCGGAGTTCTGTTGCTCCACACGTCCCACGCCAACCACTCGGTCTTCTCCTTATTGAACTTTCTCTTCATATTCTTTCTCACCACCGCCGCCAGCGTCTTCTCCGACAGCGCGAAGTACATGCTGTCAGTGTCCATCTGTATCAGTCGAAATCTCCGCGATCCACGTACTTGTCCAAGAAGTCGTAGTAGAACTCCAGCATCCGGAGCTTGGCCAACTGGTAGACCGCTATGCCACACTGAAACGGTCTGTTGATCACCACTCGAGTCTTCCTGCTCGATATCTCGTAAGCCTCCCCAATCTCCTCCAGGTCTTCGAACCACGCCGACCTCAGTGCCCGGTCGACAGTCTTCTCATCCTTCGTATATGTGGTGTTCATGTGTCTCTCTTGTGCCTCTATCAGCTTGCCACAACACGCGTTGCCAACCAGTTTGAATATCTCCGCCAACACCGCCTTGCTCTTGTCGACGTCCCCCGTCCGTCTGGCAGCGGTGACCTCTTTAACGAACCATTGAAACGGTTTGCCGGGCGTGTAGTCTATCACCCTATGCACCGCCTTGACCGTGCTCCAGATACCACTTTAGCAGCGGGGAGTATATGATCATCTTCTTGGCGGACATTGCCCCCACGAGCTTTCTCTTTCCTTCGACTCTTTTCCTCCCGGTCCCGGCCAGGTAGTCCTTCATGTGATGTGGAACCTCGTTCTCATCGACTTCTCGATTAACAAACAGCGGCGACATTTCCGAGAACTTGTCTGTCAACGTTTCCGGGACCTCTATATCCAACTCCGCAAATCCGAACCACTTTTCACTCTTGACCTTCCTCACGAAACAGTCTATATACGACTGTCTTTCCGGATCGTCACACGTCCATATCGTCTCCTCCCCGCACGGCATGTCTTTCGACAGGGTAGACAGATACAGCGCATTGGCGTCGTACCCCATCACCGCCTTGCACATCTTCTCCTCCCGACTACCTACCTGACCCCTGATCGTCGACCTGCCAGCCTCTGCGTATATGGAGAACACTATGGACGGACCACCGACCAATCCCTGCTTCATCATCTCGTAAGTTTCAGACTTCGGCGACCACAGCTCGGGCGTGTCCGCCTTCCCATCGATCGACCCGCGGAGTAGGTACTGAAGGGAAACACCGGGCAGAGACACAGCATACTTGAGTATATACACACCTCTTCCCCTGTAGAACTCCGTAATTTTAGTCAGAGCCTCCAGGAACGGTCCTACATCCAAGTCGTTGTAATGTTGCAACCATTCCTTGAACGTCTTCATCCCATTTTCTCGGAATACCTTCTTACACTCTTTCCACTCGGACAACGACAGTAGGAACTCACCCTTCAACTTCGAGTACCACTCGGAATAGTCGGGCAATTCCGGATGGTCGAGTTTGTCCGCGCTATCGAACCACTCGTACGGGAAGTGAGACTTTACCGTTTTACAGTCGTACGCCTTAACCCACCGGTCGTACGTGGTGCCGGGTCCTAGATACTGGATGATGTCGAGAAATCTAAACTCCGGGGTAAACAGAAACATCGTCGTGCTGGCTCTCTTTCCGACCATCACCTTATTCACGGTGGCCGCCAACTTCTCTACAAAGTACTGCTTGATGAGGTTCAGGTCGTACCTGCTACAGTTGAACCCCACCACCGGGACTTGGTCAATCCAAGAGATAATCTTTGCTTGCTGAGACTTCGATAACATATCTATGTCGGCCGGCAGATACTTCTTCCTAACCCCCTCCCTGATTGCCTTGCCTCTCATCTGCAGCTCGGTCACGAACTTCTCGAATAGCGTGTCGGGATCTCGTTCGCATATGTGTGTGATCCCTTCATGCATCGTATCCCCCAACGACACCGATATAGGAACGTGCTCGACCTCGAAGGTCAGGTCTTTGGTGGGTCGGGTGGATTTTGACTTGTCGAGATACGCCTCGAAGTCGTAGACTATCTGGTGAGAGTACAGAGTCGTCGCCTCCTCGCGCGGTGGTGGTGGATAGTGGGGATTCCCCTCATTCAACCACTCGCACTCCCACATCACCACCAGCTCATAACCTGCCTCCCTTATCTTGGCGTCTTGGATTTTCGTCCTCCTGTACAGCGATCTCGCGTGACCTCTCCTGCAATGTGTCGGACACCCGTGCGAGTAACATCCATGAAACTGAAACACGGTCTCGGTCTCGTGACAATAACCGTCGAGCGGATCGCCGGCCACCAACCTCTCTCCACCGTGACCGCATCTCGCGTGATGTATGTGCTTTCCCACCCTCTTTTCTTCTCTATTCAACCATTGAATCGACCTCTCGCTCACTGACCCCTTAGGATAGAACGCCTTCTCGTAGGCCGACTGTGGACTCTCTACCCTCTTACCTGGACATGTCACCACGGTCTTCCCACCCATGCAGGTGGTCGCGTGCCTGTGCATGTTACACGACTTTGTGAACCTTGTTGACATCCGGTGCACCCGTACTCGTTCGTCATCTTGCGGAGGTTCGTTATGAGGAAAGAGTGACCTCCAAACATTCCTATCGTCATGATCTTCTCCCCAACCACGTCGTAATTTGCCGGAACCTTCATGAGGTACCACACTCCTTCGTCGGTGGGCTCGTAAACGCGAATGCCCATCTTGAAGTGCTCTTCGACCTTCTTAATATCTTCCAGGGGAATTCCCTTACTATCCGGTCCGTTATCGTGACCGAGATATTCGCGAGCCATAGCTCGTGCCTTCTCACAACATCGGTCTGGTCTCCCTCCACTGTGGATGGCTATGCACCTAAACAGACACAAGTAGTCGTCGTACGTGTCGACGGAATACATTCCCTTTTTCTGTCCTAACCAGTCTGGGAGTTTTCCCGCTCCCATGAGAAGTTGTTGAGCGTCGATGATCGTCTTCACCTCGACCGATATCCAATGAACGAAGGTCCATTTTGTGTTTGGTCTATCAACTTTGTCGATGTCCATCTCCCCATCTACCCCCCTCTCGAAATACCATACTATCTTCCTCCTACCCCTATCAACAGTTTCCCTAACTTCGGCTTCTTCGGCGAGAATCCTGGGACCCTCCTCCACCAAAGCTCTGGCGATATCTCTCCTCCTCTTAGGAGGTCTCCCCACCAACCCTTGATAAATCTTATTGTAGTACGCCTTGTATAGGGGTTTTCTACGTGCGCTGGGATCTTCTTTTACACGCTGCGCGTAAGCGATGGCACGCAGACTGGCCGTCGTCTCGTTCTCCAATTTTTCGGAGCGTTTTTCGGGGTCGGCGGGCAGTCGTCCGGTCGAAACCGCACGCCGCAGCCTCTCCTAGTAGACTACGGCTCGCGCGTCACTTATCCTATCGGCTATAGCTTTCTTGACTCTAAAACCTCTTAGGGAAATTCCCCAACTCTTAGCTTGCTCTCTCATTTGCTTTATGGTAGGCATTATACTGAGTATAACCAATATATGTTTTATCTTCAATAGGGTGTAAGTTTATATTTTATTTGTAATAAATGTATGACAGATTGTTGTAATATACTTAGTATAACTTATGGATAACTTGTCTTTAATAGGGTGTCAGTTTATATTTGTGACAGATTGGTGTATTTATACTAAGTATAACTTATGGATTTCTTATCTTTAATAGGGTGTCAGTTGTTATTTTATTCGTAACAAATGTATGACAGATTGTTGTATATATATACCGAGTATAACATAGGGATTCTTATCTCTAATAGGGTGTATCTTCTCATGTCATAAATATATGGTCTCGCGGTTGATGAAAAATATGTTCCATTCTTCTCATACATACCCGCCGAACAGTGGGGGGGAATCCAAGTAGTATATAAGAGTCACAAATGATACCACCATGCGGTGGGGGGCACCGCGCGTAGCCGGTGCCTTCTAGAGGGTGGTGGTATCATTGTGACTCTTATATACTACTGAATAGGATGCAGTGAACAGGGGCAATTTTGCTCATTAGAAACGTATCTAAGAGACAACATTATATATACTTGTAACATATCATTTCATCTGTTTTCGGGCCGGATTGAATGGTACACCTTACAAAAGCGTATCTTTAAGGGTTTTACAAATAGGGGGGTTCCCGACCATTCAACACCAAGTAAAAAAAAATAATTTAAACATGGTTGTCTTGATATATATATATATATATATATATATATATATATGTGCGGTGGCGCCAGCATTATAATTCAGCCATGAACCCAATAACCGCCATTCCGCCAACAATAAACACAATTTCACTATCTTTTTGACTTTGTGAAGGTGTATAATAATCGCTCAAAGTTGGCTCTCTCTCTCTCAAACGATTGTAACCCTTGTGACTTTGTGAAGGTGTATAATAATCGCTCAAAGTTGGCTCTCTCTCTCTCAAACGAGTGTAATCCTTGTGCGCCTGAAATTGGAGCAGTTACAGCATTATATTCTCTAATAGCTTCGTCGACATTATCAAACGGGACCCAGTATGAGAAGGATGCCCTCGAAAAAAATCAGATTGAAGCAGCACGTATCGCTACAGGTGCCACTCGGCTTGTTTCAATCGAGTCCTTATATACAGAAACCTGCTGGGAAACATTAGGAAATAGACGTCACTCCCATAAATTGTCCCTATTTTACAAAATGAAAAATGGCATCTCACCCGGTTACTTGGTCGATGTGCTTCCACCGGAAATAGATACGTCCCGTTACAATTTACGAAACCCTGAGAATATACAGATTTTACGGTCCAGAACCACCCTTTATTATAACTCGTTTCTACCATCTACAATCCGGGAGTGGAACTCTCTTCCAGAGGACACACGGAACGCCCCATCACTTAATTGTTTTAAAACCAAAATAAAAACAAATACCGGAGAGGTCCCAACCTACTACTACAGTGGTACTAGGTATGTCCAGGTATTACACACACGTCTTAGAACGAAATGCAGTTCTCTCAATCATGATTTATATCGTAAGAACATTATTGACTCGCCCAACTGTAACTGTGGACAAGTTGAAGATGCCACCCATTTCTTTTTCCACTGCACTCAATATGGAGCACATAGAGCTCAACTAATAGACGACATACACACTTTTTGCCAACCCACCCTCCACAATATACTCTATGGCAACAGACAACTTGACAATAACTCCAATGAAGCCATTTTCGCATCAGTTAGACTATTCATACAAAACACCGGTCGTTTTTAATGCACCAACTCCAACTCCTATTGTGGCTTGCTTATTTCCTTATTTTGTTTCCATTTCATGTATCACGTAATTGATTATATAGAACCTATTGCCTGTATATTTGTGTCAATACTATATTTTTCGGAAATTTTAAATTTAATTGCTTTAATGTAATTGCCGTGTATCAGACGATGCTGAAACCAGAACAACTTATAATCCAGAAAATATCAATTATCACATAATATAAACTGTTCAAAAACTGATGGCAGGAATGTCTTAGTTTCGGCATCCTATGATATCTAGTCACATGTAAGGGAGAGGATTTAAATAAGCTTTCTTTCAATCCAATCCCATTTGCATAGTACTGTATATAGTAACTTTGACACTGACAATGAACTTGTAAACAATATGCAAATAAAATATGTTTAAACTAAACGTCTTAGCAGCGTGATTTTGTTACCTGATTTCATTATTAATCTAGTCTCTCTGTTCTGTTTTCTGCCCACTGTGCACTGTGCCTTTTGCAATTGCTCTACGGCCTCGTCATATCTTTTGCGCTCCTCAATGGCAGAATCATTCCCCAATGAACTAAATAAGAAATTACTCCCTGTAAACGCCAATGCATTAACCAATGCGCCACCAACCATCAAATAGGTATTCCCACCATTGTTTTTATATATAAGTTATTACAAAATATTATCTGGAATTATACCTTGTTTAACAAGCATATCTCTCGTAGCAATAGCAAGACCAGTGTCCAACATAAGCATTGCCGCATTATAACCGTCAAGCTGTAGTTTTGGCACACCTTGTTTCATAATTGTATTTGTTATTTGTGCATATCCTATCTCCAAAGCTATAATAAAAGCAGCGTGGTATACACGATTTCCAATTACTGTACCATCGGTATTGATCGTTGTCATTGTTTTTTGTATTTTAATATAATAATTAAATATTCAATTTATTCCATATAGTGTGGATTAACTGCATTAACTGTATGCGTTTTATGTTTCTTATCATTAACTGTAGAGGATTGCCAAAATTTCCACCCAAGAAAAGCACCCGCTGTTAACCCTATTCCCGCCAACAAATATGACAAATTTGATTTTGTTGTATGGACAATGACTCTGATGGGTTCATCGTCAGGTGTTATATCTTCTTTTTTCTAATGTAATATTTTTATTAGACTTTCTTGTTTGGATTTACGCACAGCTGCAACCTTTTTGCCAGCTTCCACACATTTTGGATTCTGTGTTACTTGTTTAATCTCCTCCCCCTTTGGCTCTTCTTCTTCATGTATCTGTTGATTGTTCTCCATTGTTTATATTTTTATCTTTTATATTTTTAAATTGACAATATTTAATTGTTGTAATCATTGTAGTAATTGGTGCCAGAAATGCACCGAACTTAAAGGAGATATAATAAGCTTCTGTTTTCGCGATACGCTTGTGTATTCATCATTTATATATCAAATAAAACAAATTTTACAGTAATCCGACCAGTAAGTGCCGTTCTTTTACGGATTTCATATTCCGGACAGCCAGTTTTTCCAGCCGTCACTGCATGACTAACTTCCCCTTATTTTGCTTACCACAGCTATTTCCCTTTGCGGTCACGTGGGTATATGACGTATCAGTAGTACTTCCGAAATGTATGCATAATACGATTATTACACGTAATAGTTCAACAGACTACTTAAAACTCCAGTTTATTAGACCGCTGATATAAATATATGGGACTGTACTGTACTGTATAAATATAAGAATTACCTAGTTACAAACTACATACTGAAATGCAACAGTGGGTGACAAAATGGACATACTGTGCAATGTTCAACAGTTGTAGGATACCAGTCTTTATTTATTTATATTTACATCGCCAGATTACAATCTATTTTTCACCGATAGTACTTATATATAATGCTAAATCAGACGGGCAACAGAGTAGAAAGTTATCAGAGCTGTCAGGTTCATAGATGGATCTGGTGCTATGCTGGCTAAAACAACGATTTTTCTTCTGGAAAACATCTTTAGTTTTTTAACATCAAGTCCAAATATTTTCTATTTATTTGAAACAAGTCAGTAGGAAAATAGATTAGAAATAGTAAAGAATTGACTGTACATGTGAACATTTAATATATACTTTTAATTCGTTTTATCTGTCAACGAACAAAATATGTGATTTAGTTATATTTTAGTATTCGAAAACAGTATTTACTGGAAAATAAGCGAGAGGACATTCAAGTTACACAATTTTAGTCCTGCAATATAACATTCATCCATGTGTAAAAACAAACACATCATGATTGGATTTTCGGAACTGTAGAAAGCACCCTGATGTGTACAGTGTATCTATTCTACCATGTCTGTCAAATTGGACTCAGCCAATCAGCTTGGCATAGGTGCGGCATTATTGTTGACATCCGTTTGAATGTAGCTTCACACGTATGTCACTGACTAGGACAGATAATCAAAATGGATTCAACCAATCAGCATAGAATATGTGTGGCTTCATTGAATTCAGAATATACCTGTCCCAAGATCCACTTCCCTATTTGCCTGCGGTCAACTCATCGGATAAGTTGTTTGCTATGCCGAATTAGTAATGACCTCCGGCGGCATCCGTTTGAACATAGCTACACACGCGTGTCACTGATTATTTCAACTCGAAATTGTCAAAGCACAAGTATGCTGAAGTAACATTCTGCAAAGCATTGCAGAATCAATTTACGAAATCTCGGAGATTATGTCAGCATTTTGTAAAAAAATAATAGAAATATAACATTTAATTTCGCATTTTCTCTGATTCTGGCTCTGCTGTTTGTTTGACCGTGAATTACAACCGACTTCCGCACATATAGTCGTCGCCGACGATTGCAAGAAACGCATAAATAATCCAAATATAACTAGGCGAAGGAAAAAATAACGATTAACGTATAATATTAAGCAACAAAAACGAAGAAATAATGCAACAAATACATGATGTCCGTAAATCCAAACGATATTATATAAGAAACATTCATCAGGTAAGCTGTACTACTGCTATGTCATAGTTATTTTTACAGCGCCACCTCGCGGCAGTAGGTCGCAGAAACAGGAGAGATAAGCGATGACCAATTCATTGCATGGCTCTGTATAGGAACAGAACAGAACATACCTTTATTGGATTAAATACATCTCTGGCCATAACGTGATGGCATAAGAGAGAAAATACAACACGTATGCAAAACTATGGCGTGACGTACAAGTATGGACAGTATGGCGATTGCTAAATATATATAAGATGTATATGTTCCAGTGAGTAATGATACGTGATGACTGATGCAGTATTCTTGTGGTTAACAGCACAGTTCTAGACAGTTCTAATAACTTGGAGTTGGCAAGCAGAGCCTGCACTAAACAAAGAAATAAAGTCTCCACTTACCCACACAGTACGGGGCGCCATGCAGGACAGGTTAATTATGTGTACAAAATTGAGTTTTGTAACACTAAAAATCACAAAATCCAATTATGTAAAATTCTGATACAAAAACCAATTTTGTCCAGACAAAATTGAGTTTTGTAACACTAAAAATCACAAAATCCAATTATGTAAAATTCTGATATACAAAATTCATTTTTGTTATAAAGGATTCAATTTTGTAAGACAGAATTGAATTTTGTGACACAGAATTGAATTTTGTGACACAGAATTGAATTTTGTGACACAGAATTGAGTTTTGTGGCACAAAAGTGAATTTTGTGACACAGAATTGAATTTTGTGGCACAAAAATGAATTTTGTTGACAAAATTGAGCCATGTCGCACTTGGCGCCCCGTACACAGACACTTGTGTCCTGTTGGGGCGGAAACCACAAACGCACTATCCACCCAGATCCACACTGACATTTGGTTACTACACACGTGAAGTGTGTATTTTTGTTATACCCCAGTGTTAATTTATTATTATACAATACACTGTTATTGTATTAACATTAAAGGTAAATCACGGTCAAAGTGTATGCGGCATTTTTCCGGTTGTTTAATACCATAATATATCATTAGGATACGGCATGCTGCTAAAAAATGTCATAGTAAGCAGTAGTTTATAGGTAAATATTTACCTGTGCAACGGGCACATTTTGCGAGGCCGAAAAACTTCATCTCGCATCGAAACCGGATGTGACGTCAGAACCAGCGATTCCTCCATTTATGAGAAAGGAGAATATTAGAAAACGCCAACTTCCTCGTTATATTTTGCTTGTTTATTGAATTAGTATCGTGCCGTTTTTAAAGCGATTATAACATGTATGCTTATCGGAATGAAATGGCATAATACAAGGACTACACTGATCAAAGAGTCTTCATAATTCATAATGATTGTATGTATGGTCCAAGTGACCAAGCTGGTAACAGAGTAGACACTTATCATAGCTATATATCAGATGCGTAGATGGACCTGGTGCTATGCTGGTCAAAATGTCATAATGAGGGGCCAGCCGCGGGAAAATTAGTCGCTCTAATTGCCACGGGGTGGTGTGCATTGGAGGGCCAGTGACGGAACATCACCCGGGCAATTGTTTTAAGCTGGTGTCAATATCCGCCGTACTTATCAGAGCGATTAATTGGCCCCGGGCACTGCGACCGAGAAGGTATGTTATACACAACACGTGGAGTATAGGGCCAGTGTAGATCCAGATCAGGACCAGTGTAGATCCTGATCAGACCGCACAGTATCAAATCTGCACTTTTCGCCATTCCGTCACTGAAACACACTAACAAACAATCTATACCGAGTTCAGACTACAGGAGTGTGCTATTTGATCAAAACCTACACTGGTCATCACACAAGCCCCATTTCTCCAGTCACAGCCACATATCCGACCAAGCTATTTATTCTTGACATCTTGTCCAATAATTTTCTGTTTATTTGAAACAAGTAAGTGGATACAAACAGTGGATTCAACCAATCAGCATCGAATATGTGCGGCTTCGTTGATTTTAGATTACACCTGCCGCATTATTAAGCGTTTATTATTCCGTAAATCCGCGGAAATACCTACACATGTCACGTCAGAATAATGAATTGAATGTTCATAAACAAGTTGGGAACAATCTCGGTAACTAATTATGTACCGATAAACATACATGTTATAATTCATTCATTATTATTATTATATACATTATGTGATGTGGAGGTCGGTGTGCGTGTGCGCGGGGGAGGGGGGGGGGGTTCAATAAAAGCACACGTCTGACAAATAAAACACTGTCAAATTATTTATCATGGAGATATTATCTGAATATAAATACAGGTAAATATATAAAACATCCAATCTTCCATGGGCTTGGTCTAGATCCTTGGATTGAGGAATCGTGTGAATCTGAAATGAGACATTACGTTACATGTAAGTACAGTCACAGCCAGATGTCATGTATGTTGTGATGTTTGTTCTACCAACTGAGCAATGTGCATTCACCATGTATACAATTATATACATTGATAATAAAGTAGGATTTTTACATGATCAGATCTGGTGTTCGTTTCTTGTATACCTTTTCCCAATCATCATGAGCATACTTGCTTGATGAAATTGCCCCAATACTGCAACAATGTATTAACACAATAGCAACAAAGTATGTCGTTAGGAATATAGCTGATGTGTATATAATGATACAGATAATATAAAATACAGATGAAATAGTAAGTCATCCGTAATGTATAGCTGAGATCATCTAAGCTATACTTGACTAGGCTACTTTCCATATTTCATTCTTCAAATCTGGAACTGATATAATAGAACAGTGAAAATAAATAAAGTCATTTTTGTCTATTTTCACTATATTATTACTGCGAGTTTGCATAGAGTCGGAACCGTTTGGAACTGGCCGTTTTGCAATGGGACGTTTGGCTTACTTCCGCGAAAACCCATTACAGTGTCATATATCGTCAAATGACGACGAAAGATTAGGAAGTCATGGCGATAAAACGATAGTATTACAAGGTAAATCATCTAGCTCGGCAATATAATATTTAAAAAGAATAATATTGGAATATTAAACTAAAATGCAAATAAATACCCACCATTCTGAAATTTCGGGGGGATTTTCCGTGGCTTATTCTACGGACAATTCGGCGAGGCCAGTGTTAGTTTCGTCCACTAACGGCTCGTACAGGTACGGACGGACGTCGGTCTGATCGTCATTGCTGCTTGAACCGTCATAAGAATAAGAAGTGTTGTCAAAATCGCTTTCAAAGTCACTCATATTTTCGTTGTCGGACAGTGTCTAATTTTCTTTGTTCACTGGGTGTGACGTCACGTGGCTTTACCCAATCAGATGCCGTTTCAGGAAATCGGGTAAAAAAACGACAGGTATTCAGGTACGATATTAAAATGCGGATAGCAGGTATAAACGTGAATAGTTCGAGGGAAGTAAGCATAATTCATTATAAGAAAGTAATAAACTACAGAAAAAATGCCGCATACACTTTGACCGTGATTTACCTTTAAACATAGCATATGCACCGTCAGGACTGAACACAAGTTTCACTGCTTGCATCGTTCAAATATTCGGACATACAATGCTGCTGAACACACTGATTTTATGCAAGAATATGTTGTTGCATGTATATAAGTATGGGTTATCAAACTTGACCTACGTTTTGGATGATGCGACGACCTCCAATTTTACAAATCTGACGTGCCCCCAATTGAAATTGTGGACGGACTACGGACGAAAAGCGGTAGCAATCGCTCACCTTGAGCCGTTGGCCCATGTGATCTAAAAAGTATGAGTGCCCCCAAATATTTCACTTACTGATAGAGGCGCGCGTTTGTATCAGGCTATTTTGATATGCAAATGCGGCAGTATAGTTTTTAATTATGTATATCAATTAAATGCGTCACCTAAATAACTATGTTTGTCAACATATTCTCAGTGACAAAACAAACCGTACAGTTTTTAAAAGAGCTATATTTATAAACTGTTTTAAACATCTTTTCCTATCAAATCTACCTTTCAAACAAAATGTTGAGCTGATACAATCAACATTATGCCGATTAGTTTAAACATATTTTATTTGCATATTGTTTACAAGTTCATTGTCAATGTCAATGCTATATACAGTACTATACAAATGGGATTGGATTGAAAGCAAGCTTATTTAAATCCTCTCCCTTACATGTGACTAGATATCATAGGATGCCGAAACCAAGACTTTCCTGCCATCAGTTTTATAACAGTTTATATTCTGTGATAATTTATATTTTCTGGATTATAAGTTGTTCTGGTTTCAGCATCCTCTGATACACGACGGCAATTACCATGATTACATTAAAGCAATTAAATTTAAAATTTCCGAAAAACATAGTATTGACACAAATGTACAGTCAATAGGTTCTATACAATCAATTACGTGATACATGAAATGGAAAAAAATAAGGAAGCCACAATAGGAGTTGGAGTCTTGTTCCCACACCAAGCCATGCCCAGTTAGCGCCACCCCAAGTCACACGCAGGCATCATTATATGGTGCATTAAAAACGAACGGTGTTTTGTATGAATAGTCTAAATGATTCTAAAATGGCTTCATTGGAGTTATCGTCAAGTTGTCTGTTACCATAGAGTATAGTGTGGAGGGTGGATTGGCAAAACGTGTGTATGTCGTCCATTAGTTGGGCTCTGTGTGCTCCATATTGAGTGTAGTGGAAAAAGAAATGGGTGGCATCTTCAACTTGTCCACAGTTACAGTTGGGCGAGTCAATAATGTTCTTACGATACAAATCATGATTGAGAGAACTGCATTTCGTTCGAAGACGTGTGTGTAATACCTGGACATACCTAGTACCTCTGTAGTAGTAGTAGGTTGGGACCTATCCGGTATTTGTTTTTTATTTTGGTTTTAAAACAATTAAGTGATGGTGCGTTCCGTGTGTCATCTGGAAGAGAGTTCCACTCCCGGATAGTGGATGGTAGAAACGAGTTATAATAAAGGGTGGTTCTGGACCGTAAACTCTGTATATTCTCAGGGTTTCGTAAATTGTAACAGGAAGTATCCGTTTCCGGTGGAAGGACATCGACCAGGTAACTGGGTGAGATGCCATTTTTCATTTTGTAAAATAGGGACAATTTATGTGAGTGACGTCTATTTTCTAATGTTTCCCAGCAGGTTTCTATATATTATGCCGATTGATATTGTGTAATCACGTGTAAGTCGGCAAAGTATGTTTTACCATTTTCGGCCCATGCAAAGTTACGGTTCAATGATTCCGTGCAAAATATCGGTTGTGTACATCTCGAAATAACCGAATAAAACCACGAGGTAAGATGAAGTGTCGAGATAATGACCAACGAAATCAGGTAACTGGCGGCAAAAAGTTGTTTGGATCTACTGCATTCAATCGAATACATTTTCATGAATACTGTTTAACATCTGTATTCAGATTCTACGTCACACGCTGATTTCCTATGACATGCTTAAGTGATGTGAATTAAATATGGTTATTGCATAAACATTTTAGGTATTATCATGGTTTTATATACATCTTCTCTTCACCCTGATAAGCCAGTATGATTGCCAGTTTCTTTTGTCGCTGAGTAAGTATAAAGTATGATTATTGAACAAAGAGAATAATTAGTTGTGCATTTAACTTTTGAAAGAAACACAGTTATCAACCCTGATATCAAGAGTGTCAATTCACGTTTAATATAAAAAGTATAATAATGCAAATTCACAAAATTAACGGTAATGGTAACTGAATGTTTATTTGTCCGAAAACAAATGCCATGTCTAAAGAATGGACACAAATATGTCTCCCTATATCACGACCTGTGGTGTGAATGTGCAGGTTAACAACCGACACATCTCCGATGACAAACTTCCGTTAACCCTTTCAACATTATTGGCCTGTATATTGGTTTTGGCAAACTGTGTACATCCAGATGAGCCGGCTCGTGACGAGCCGTTTGATCAGGATATGTACCTTTTGCAACTAGTTTTATTATATTTGAGAACAAAAACACCCCCTTTTTAATAAATGGACTAGTCTGAAAATCAATTTGTGACGATTGGATTGGTTGCAAAATTAACATCAAAATCCATTCCAGTTACTTATGGGTGAAAGGGGTAATGCAATGTTCCACGGTACAATATAATGGCCCGAGACGTGCACCGACTGTAATAATTACGGAATGTCAAGTTTCCTGCCAAGTTGTTGTGTTGCTCCCTCGTCGAGAATGTCTGGGAATTTCTCACACGATACAAATTGCTTCTCACAGGAAATTGTCTATATAGGCAATCACAAGGTGTATGATCACGTGGTTACAACAACAATAATGAGTACTGAAACTTCCAGAAGCCCTCCGATTCAAAGTACGTATTATTTTATTTTGTCCATATTATGTAACGGATTTTGATGAAATATGGCGCATCAAACGTGCCTTATTAAGTTGCATGTGATGGTCTCGGTACTTTGGCCCAAACTTCTGTCGTTTTTGCGAAGAATCGATGTCC
This sequence comes from Conchocele bisecta, assembly GCA_029237695.1. Lineage (NCBI taxonomy): Eukaryota > Metazoa > Mollusca > Bivalvia > Lucinida > Thyasiridae > Conchocele > Conchocele bisecta. The sequence goes on from CM055273.1 coordinate 9,098,183, forward strand.
GTGTCTACCGACACGGAAATCGATTCTTTGCAAAAACGACATAAGTATGTGCCGAACTCCCGGAAACACCAAATGCATATGATAAAGACAGTATTTGCTGTGTCATATTTCACACCCCTACCCCATCTAGCATACTATTTTACAATTATTTTTTATTCTTCATCCATATTGCTTGGCCCTAAATTATACTCTTTTGTGTTGATGCGCCGTTAAGCATCATACCATTCCATTCGTCCTTTTAGTGATGCCCATGTTCCAGCCATTAACAATACGAGTCAGACAATACCAAATTTAGTAGCATTACTTGTGTAGTTAGTCTGAACATTCTGCAGAGAAATTTCAATCGGACGGAATCGAACGTTGTTTAAACTTGGTGCGATTCAAATTTCTACTGGAACATATGGTCATCATTAAAAGGAAGAAACCGCAGTCGTATTGATCTTGATGAAAAATAAGATTTACCTGAGATATCATGGGCGCCGCCATTAATCCAGCGTATTAACCTCGTGATAACAATGCCATTTCTTGATCTTATTGCAGGACGTGGTTCTGTGACAGCCATCAGCATGGAGCCGACGTTCCACACACTTCCAACAGTCGGGATGAATATAGACTGTCAAGAGAGCCAAAGTTACAATGGACAATTTAGATCTGATTGAACATTTGTTTACAACAGTAGAATTATTCATGCACTATTGTGATTCAAAGATGACCACCGGTTCCCATTGGACAATAGTATTTAATTAATAATTGCTCTTGAAATATGAAATGTTAACCAAATCATATTGTTGTATATAGCTGCAATGGCATAACAAACATTCTACTTCCGGATCTATACTGTTTATAGAATGTAATTGCTGAACAAAATTGAATTCAATGCAGTCTGACACATATAAGGCAAGTTTCATTCACCTAATGATTTAGGACACTGTTTGTTTTGTGGCATGTGACATACAACAAACTGTGGCTCGATACTGTAAACTACATATATATCGTTAACGCATTACATTCGGAATACACATTTACAGGTATGATTGTGTTTTTTTTGTAATGTTTTTTTCTTATTTCTCAGTTAAAATATATGTTGTGACCACTCATGCAGTTATTATGGTGGTGGCGTGATCATGTCCGCGTCAGTCTATTGTAAACCTATTACATTCTGTAACCACAATTATGATGTAAAATAAGGTGTTTTACTTTTTTCTCGGTAGATAGCAGAGACAATTGTTTCTGCCTGGCTGCCGATATAGCGGATAGGCCGGGCGGTTGATCTATCTGTGTGTATCCTGCGGCCATTACCGGGTTCTGGTTTGAATATGCGCATGGGTGAGATGGTAGTTTCAGCAGTTAGGTTGAATCAGCATCAAGTGGTTGATTGTATTTCCGCGTGGCTATGTTAATTTATGTTGGTGTATGGACAATGGACCACATGATATGCAAATGTCTGTCATACTAATCATGCTAATGCTGGTGATAAAATATTGAAAACGTAAGTTCCAAAGTGAGCATTCCCTTTAAAAATACGGCAGCTGTCTTGTATTTTAATTTCAATCTGGTTTCACCATTTAAATAGTCAAGAAACGGTTTTATTTTGAACGATAAAACATCAATTGTTCCCTAATGTTTCCATCCCACTATCTATATATAACATACAATCAGAACCCGGGGAGAAATGGTTGTCTGTAACCATCATGAGGGTCGTTACAGAGAGCATGGAGTATGGTATGATGGGGGTGAATTCTAGGCACAGGCAGTGAAAGTAGGAAACATACAGAGTTGCTACCTTGTGTAGTTCAACAGTTAGTTTTCTTTATTAAAAATTAATGTCTTAACATGCAACATTTTGTCTGTTACTGCAATCAGATATAAAGTATGTTTAGAACAATTTATGCACGCAGTTCACCAGTACATGTCTGGAATAGTCTGACAAGTGGCTACAGACAACAGTGTTTTCCAGACCGGTATTTACTCAACTAACCTAACATTCTCTTGTATTTGGGTGTAGGTCTGCATGTAAGGAAATGTAAAGACATTATATAGCTTCTGCTTCTGACACACGTACTGATGCAAAATTTAAGCCCGTTGCAGAACACAAGATAGCATCACTTGGTGTCTCACACTTGAATGAATTTACTCACACCGAACCATTCTTCAGTCTCCTTGTAACACCCCGCATGTCGTTTCCGGGAGATCACTTCCCACCGAGTTGTGAATGCATGATATGTACATACTGCCATGACAAACATTCCGTAGCAATTGTCAGTCACAGAAAAACGCTTAATGGATATTTGAATAAAAAAAACAATGTGGAATTATCAAATGCAAAACCGCTGTCAATTAACTTAATATTTTTGTTTATGTATGTTGCCGCCGCCATTAGCATGCTAGACAATTGGGTATCGTGTTGTACATAGCGCATCCATCAACACTGGTTGGTAGTTATGCTTTAAATTGCAATAAAACATTGAATACGGATTCATACAAATATAGAGTTGAACCTTAAATTCCTGTGCATGAATTAAAATGTTTTTCATCTAAAAGAAATGGATAAAAAAATTGAAAGATGTTTGCCTAGATATGAAAATGCTATATTTTTCCTGGATATGAAAATGCTAAAATATGTGCCTGGATCCAAAACATGCTGTAATTTTATGTGAAAATTGTAAAAATATGAACCTCAACTATTTTCTTTCCTTGTCAAGGTCATATCCAGGTAATTTGGAGGCTAATGGAAAAAAACCAGTCATTTCTGACCACTGTAGACCCTATTCAGCCTTTGTACCCACATAGTTAACCTGAATGTTATGGCTGTCATGCAAGGTGACATATAAGTTGCATTGCATGGCAGCCATTAAATTTGGGTTACCTGATAATAATAGACTGGGTATTTAATTGACGTTAGAACAGTAAATACTCTGATCGCACTTCATGGATGTGCATACTTATATTGGCCATCAATGATTGGAAATGCAATAAGTCGGGTTATGTCAGACCGCGTTAGTGTTTGTTAGCCAGCAGTAAAGTTACTTCAGTGATATTAAGGCGGAAGTGTAGGTCCTGTTTACACGCGTCGCATGTTCGATTTTGTCAGCCGTGAGTCCGTGTTTTCAAAGGTGGAGCATGGATGGTTGTAAGGGGCGGGGCACATAGAAGAAAGCAACAATCATTATTGTAGATAAACCTATAGACTACCACTCTGACAGACATTGTAAGGAACCTAATTAGATGAAAATAGAAGACCGAATAAAACGTCAAAAAGTAATTCAAATGTTTAAGTGCATGAATAACTTATGCCCAACTTATCTAAACAATGCATTTATACAAACAACAGCTATTCATGGGTCATGGAAACAATCTCAAAACCAGCCAAGCTATGCTGGTTTCAATTTGAAAATTACATAAGGTACGTTTTCTCATGAACTGACACTGGGTAATTCATGGGAAAATGTACATTATGGAAAAATGGCAAAACCAGCCTAGCTATGCTGGTTTCAGTTTGAAAATTCCATAGGGGGCATAATGACTTTTAAATGGCGACAAACAGTTGACGGTAACGAGCGTAGTGTGATGCGAGTTTAGATGTTAAGGCTGAAGCACTAGATTTATATAATAAAATTCGTCCCTGTATTTATGGACCAGGTTAAAATGCCATATCGAATGGAAACTCGTTTGAGATTTTCAATATAGTCGTATATGCACATGAAACACATTGAACAATTTCTTTCCATTTTCTTTCTTATTATTCTCTACGTGCATGTAGATCGCAATCTTAACACTAAAACATGTCTAGGCCATCCACATTTAGAATCCGAGTGACGCCACGCTGGCATCTTTGAGCAACTTGAGATATTTGCATAAATCCAAAATGGCCGTCAAATTTCAATATTATTCCATATATTTGGACATACATGGCATATTTACGAATTTTTAAACTTTGTAAGGCGGTTATTGGGTACAAATAATTGTTTTGGAACTTTTATGATGTAAATGACATATTGACTCATATGTATAAATCCAAGAAGGTCACCAAATATCAATATTATTCCATATATGTGCACTTATATGACATATTTACGAAATTTCAAACTTTGTAACGCGGTTATTGGGCACAAGTAATCGTTTGGGTACTTTTATGATGTAAATGCCATATGGACCCATTTGCATAAATCCGAGATGGCCGCCAAATATTTTATTTCGCAATAGTTTTGTAAATGTAATACAGTATGGCTTATGTAAGAAAATGTAATACGGTAACGGCAACGTATTCATCAAGACATGTGCGTCGAGATACCAAACACTACCATATAGCTGTGAGATCCCCAAATGATAGTATGACTTACAGGAACAACAGCAGACATAAATGAGAAAACAACGGAAGCTCCACAGAACACAAAATTAATACCAACAGGATGAAATATACGCGAAGTACATCAGACCACCACCATGACCACAGCGGAATATTTATAATCCAGCGACAGGATGATGCCTACCAGATGAGTATTGCAATCCCACATTGATATGCTGGCGGTGTATCGTCGTGTATCTTAGTTTTGTAACAGTTCCATTCCGTGGGGCCTTATTTCAATATATTGCAATTTTAGTTCATATTTTATTCAACAGGACCTTACAGTGCTACATATAGTCGTATATTAGTTGATTGTTGTTCAATGAGCCTTTCAACCTTTATTACACGGGTAATAGTTTGTTCGATGTGAACGACCGTCTTGTGACTCCTTCATTCAACTTCTATGTCGACAGTCGACTCCACCGAACCTGTGAGAACATTACAGCAGTTGTTTGCAAAATATAGTGCATGCAAGCTTCGATTTGCTACACCGACATTGCATAGTGTTGCACGGAGAGTCTGTTGCACATGAGCACTTGATGAGCTGCAAAATATCTGTAGGCGCAACATCTACATTGCTGGGTACAACAGTAGGTGAAATGGATTTGGTTTGATCATCTTTCATCCAGCCATACTGAACTGGATCAAGATGGACAGGCTGTAATAACAATGCCTCTTTCCATACATGCGCCTGCAAATGTGCCCTTCTTACATTTCAACAAACGTTTCAGTGGTTAGAGGAATAAGTTTCAGAGTGGATGCTGTTCCAGTCCCAGATTCAGACGTGCTTCAGACATTGTGACACAGTTCGGTTGTCCATATCATGCTACAACGAATGCACTTGCTTGCTCGACGACCTGTGGCATTCCGACAGTTACGTCACCCAACAGGGAGAGTGAGTATCTAGCCCGTAGTGCCTTCAATACCTTGCCTTTGTCGATACCAACATAGTACGCAACTGTGTCACATCCCGATAGTGCATGAGCAGATATCAATCCTGGTAAAATGGCTTCATACTTATCTACAGTTGCCCGGATGTCTACAACACCTCTGTCATGCACTGGAGATTTCATCAGGAATGGAGATGTCAGTTTCTGCTCTGAGTAGTGGTACAGTAGTAACACAAACACGTCTCTGTCATCACACAAGACCGATACGCCAGTGTTATCCTCGGCACCCATAATCGATTGCTGATCAACAATGGTGTCGGCTTCCTAGTGAAACGTCTTCATTTCGTGTCGAAAGTGCACAACACCGCCCTCACGTATGTCAACTGGTGTGTCATCTTGCCCAGTGACCACGAGTATGTGGTTCTGTGTGTGAGCCTTGTGGAATTCCACATCGTTCCTGAGGTCTGTACAGATGGTATTTATCAGTTGAATCTTGTTTGCGGTGGTGACCAGAAGCACAACCTTTTGTGACACAAGTTCGGTATTAAGATTCAGCTGGTGTACTCTACTGGCTTCCTTTCCAGCTCGTGTCTGTCGTGTTACAGACTTCATACTGTGTTCACGATACCTATCAAACACGAGATGAACATTGCCCGTGTCCAACATGATACATATATGTGTTTCTGGAAACTAGCTACAAAGTCACTAACTGTGTCCTTTGCTGGCCAGTGTGGTATCCACATCAAAGCACATCCATCGATCACATCACAGTGCAAGAAATACCATCGGTAGCATGCCGTCCTGAGATTTATAGTAAAAGCTGGTTTTTGTTTAAGGTTGACTTTGATGTGGCTAAACGCAGGTCTCCAGCATCCGTGAAAAGTGATGTTGCCACAGGTGCTCCACGTATACTTCCCTTGAACTAGCTTGAAGGCCCATGATTCTCTGGCGTATGACGTTCGTGCCAATGACATTGGTCTCGCCAATTTTCACACATTTCTTTGTAATTGACATTGTTTCAATTTTCTTGGTAATTGTGTTTCGAACTCGCTATTTTGCTGAATGCCAATTGCTAGAGCGTCATGGACATTCACAGACGATGGCGCAATGCACCCACTGACAATATTGGCAACATTTTCTGGGTGTCCTGGATTAAGTGGGTCAATACAAAGTTCCAACAAAGACCAAACCTGTCCTGTGTATATGACGCAATCCTTGCATTCATTTCCTCCTTGTGTACATTCTGATGTTTTGAGGTATACAGTTTCCTTACACATCTGACGTACCATAACCGATTCTCTAACATCGGCATGCACGTGTTTGGTGGAGTAGGGAAAATGTTAACAGGCAAGAAATTTCCCCCAAAATGTCCAAGCGATATCGTTCTGCAGGATCCACCAATGCCTTCTACCACATACCTGTTAAACGAACTGGAACGGCGCAGTCTGTTGAGTAAGACAACAAAGCTCTGGGTGAACATGCTGATAAAGCCAGTCTTACTGACTATAATGTACGTACTAACAGCTAAGAGGGAAAGTGACTACTACATTTGGACACTGTTATATTGATGATCCCATATTCTTCGCAGCGAGGCATGTCAATTATGCCCGTTATGGCCTCTATTACATGGACTCAATGACAGCATTGCCAAGGGCAGTATCTGACCGCTTTATGAATAGTTAACATGTGATGCGCCACATCCAGGGCGTATGGAACTGGATTTGGAGTGATATGTTTATAGAAACAACGTTCATGCGATATGGGTCCCAGTCCCATTTTCACCAATCTAATCAATCATGCTTGTGAGGTCGTATTGGCAGGATATCACATATGTTTCACGGTACCGTGTTTCATTGTACATAGGCACTGCGTTGACGGGATAAATATTGTTCAATGTGCACTTTTCTGGACAAAATGTGTACGTTGTCGCCAGTGGTTGTGACAAATACACAAAATCCACAAGTTCCAATTCTTAAGACAACGGCAATTCAAATAATGACGACTGCGGCAATATGAGATAAAAGATATACTGCATTGATTAATATGAATAACACAAAATCAAAAACATACATTAAATCTGCTGCAAACAATGAACTACGCTTCACAACGTGGACTGTTCGTGGTATTATTTCCTCTGCAGCCAGTCTCTCACAACTACTGCAAGCTCATTATATAGACATTGTTTTTATCACAGAACACACATTATTTCCACATTCTAAACGATTCTATTGTCACTGAGTATCGAAATATAACTATGTCACCAAATATTCAACATTTACGACTCTCAACATTGTGATAAAGGCGGTGTCTCTATTATGTACAAAACTGACCTAGTTTTTTTCAATCAGACACTGAACAAACATAGCGATTGAGAATATAGCTGTAATCGAAAATGTATGTGATAACAGTGTAAACTTATATGCATTTTGTGTGTACATGCCCTCATCAAACTACGCACACATCGTAGATTACGATGAAAGTATTAGCACTCTTCAAGCGATATGTTACTCATACTCACACCTTGGTACATGTATCTCCCTTGGTGACATGAATGGTGAAATAACAAGCCACTCAATGACTTGCGCTACATATTGAGACACGATATTAACTAATTTCTTGTGTAAAGCCCGGGGTATCGCCTGAAGAAGAGATAGAGAAAAAGTATAAATTAGTGGGAACTAGTTGTGTACGCTTGAAACTGTAATGGCTGCTGGGACGAACACACATACTAAGTCATAGCGAAGCAATAATGAGTGTATACTTCATTAAAACAGTAGAACCCTGGCCACTGATAAACAGTAAATCAACTCGTTGTCTAGAAATACCTTTACCCGTCTCCCTAAAAATATCAACTGTATCATCAGACACGTTTCGGTTCTAGATGAGGAACAGGCAAACACTGTTCAGCTGTTTATCAGTAGCACTAAACCAAAGCTACAACATGTAGCATCTCTAAATGCAAAACTATATAAAACTGTGTACGCTGATCAACACATTCTTAATCAAGACTTGGACAATGATAGTGTCAGCACATGGGGCGCCGACTGCAAACATATATACAATTCGTTTACATGTGACCACTGTAGGCTTTGTCACCTTCATGATCCTTCAGACAAAATAGGAATAAAACTGCAAGGTTATATTGACTGGCTGGCAAACAGTGTAGTCCGCGATCGGACTGTGCAAATACACAGGCTGAATCAAAAATTCAGTTTTCTCCGATCCGTCAAGTAGAACTCGACTTATTGCGTGGACAAGGATACAGAGTCCGAAAATCAAAATCAATAGGCTTCTTCGCCTTACCGTTATAAACATGTATGCCGAATTTGGTTATGATCGGTCAAGTAGAACTAGAGTTATTGCGTGGACAAGGATACAGAGTGGGAACATTAAAAAATGGCCGCCAAGGGGAGATAAGTATCGGAACATTTTCAAAATCAATAGGCTTCTTCGTCTCGCCGTGATAAACATGTATACCAAATTTGGTTACAATCCGTCAAGTAGTCCTCAAGTTATTGCGTGGACAAGCTGTGCCCGCCTGCCGCCCGTACAAGATGAATACATAATACGTCCCGTTTTTTTCAAACGGGCGTATAAAAAGTGATACGACAATGTGAGACTTTGTCACTATGAACATTACTCACATGTTATGATGTACATCATATTCAGACATGAATTTAATTGGAACCGGACACTGGAGTATGGTCTTACTTTGTGTACAACCAGCCTAGTACCATTATTATATGATAATAACCACTACTTAAAACATGGGCGATGTCTGTCTAACAGAATCGGAAACAGAGTAGACACAGATCAGACTGCACGACTGTGCAGGCTGATCAGGACCCACCCTGTTCTCAATGACCAGACAATGTCACTACTTATCCCAGGAAGCAATACTAGACCCATTAATTAACTGAACAGTATATATACTGACAGTGGTCATTTTCCACTCACAAAATGGTGAACATTGCAGATCCTGATCAGACCACGCGGTTGCGCGGCTGATCTGGATCTCCACTGGTCTCCACCTTCCAACATATAATCATATCACGCTTCACAGTATAAATACTTAATAACCGGTGATCTAGATTCATAATTACTACAAGCAATGAGCATGTACTCAGCCTCGTACTCAGAAGAAAGAAACCTAAGTAGAGGAAATCGAGCTATTCTCAGTCTCATCCAACCAGACAGCCAAAGAACGAGCACGAGTCACGAGAACATGATCATTACTAAAGCCTTTTCACACTAATATTGCAGTATACACTCACTAAGTTGTTTGCACAATTATGATAACTAGATTGATAACAATAATATTATTTAGAAACAATATTGAATCATCCCATAACTCCAAATGGTCACATAAAATACAAGTGAAAATAGGTCAATATGAAATACACAAATACATGTACATGGATCCTCAATACAAACCAAGGTAGTGAAATGATTGTTGCTATATGTGTGAATAATCATTTGGACCTAGCTGTGGACTAGAAACCAGTAACCATTTTCAGTCCTTGTAAATGACTGTTCGACTCGGACTGACCCATCATATTTTGCTTACAATCCCCGACACTTCAACTCCAAATACAACTTCAAAGTGTGTGCATTAAAATTAATGGGGTTTAACGTACCAGCCAAAGCCATTATCATATACAGACGGACATTGAGTTTGACTAAAAATTAACGATTGTTCAACAGTGCTATTCTATACAGATCATTAGTTGAATCACATACTGGTGAAAACCCCCAAGGTTAGAACTTCGTATTAACCAGCTTTACCATAAAACATATCCAGCAATAAGTATGCTGAAGAAATGAGTTTGCTAGTACTTAATTTGTAAGCATGAGCATAATATGTTGAAATACATGTACAAAGTTTCACAAGGGCACTGTCAAAATGTCCGAGTCTCTCAGTTCATACCGATATTCACAGTACCCCACCCACTGAACGTCACATGTTAAACGCATGCGGTCAAACTTTGACTGCATTAAAAAGAACAGTTTACACATAGCAAGAAATAATGGCCAAACACTTTTTGGTTTGATAGATGGAATGGAAATATAGAGTTTGGCTAAATGACAAGTTATTACCTGAAGGGGAGATAGAGAAAAAGACTAAATTAGTGGGATCTAGTTGTGTACGCTTGAAACTTTAATGGTTGCTGGGACGAACACACGTTCACTCCAGCAACGTACCTACATACGCACCTTGCCTCCTTCGGACCACTTCTTAGACGACTACATTTGCAACAAAATTAAATGTTTTCACTTACCCACTTACCATGCCGCACCGGACCGAACTACATATATGTGACGATGGAAAATCACTTGATCACATTATTATGTATAGTCGGAAAATTGATCTGGTACAGACCGTCGACATCTTATGCAATGACCTGTTTCATGTTTCGGATCACCTACCTATTGTAGCTGTGCTTTCTATATATGTACCTGTCGAGTGACACGGGGATTCTTGTGTATAATATTTGTGTATAATTGTGTATTTGTGGCATGTTGTACTGTAATGTATCGTATTGTGTTGTATTGTATTCAGAGAATTACGTGTCCAATTTATTAGCTGTGTAATACCGGTTTCCCGTCGTATTTGCCATACGTTCACCACGTAGATACTGCGCGATTTATCGACCAATGCAGGATTTATTAGCTATCGGGATAAACCACTTTCCATGCGAGAGGGAAATTATCGGCCGACAGTAGCTCGCGTGTTGTTGTTCCCCAAGAGAAAAAGGTGTTCGTGTGTTTGAGAACAGTGTATGTTTAGCTATTATATTAGCATAGGCGGCGTTGTTCTATATATTATGGCTTAGTGTTCTACGTAGTCGGGAACTAACAATCGTGGCAACATAACATCAAGTAATGTTCGTTGCTGTATTTCTTGCTAGCTCCGTAAATGACCACGATATTGGGACGGTAGCCTAGGCTTTAGTCCCATTTTGACTATATCGTTTCAGTGCGTCCATGTGGGCTGTTCCGATACTTATCTCCCCTTGGCGGCCATTTCTTAATGTTCCCACTCTGTATCCTTGTCCACGCAATAACTCAAGCTCTACTTGACCGATCATAACCAAATTCGGTATACATGTTTATAACGGCAAGGCGAAGAAGCCTATTGATTTTGATTTTCGGACTTTGTATCCTTGTCCACGCAATAAGTCGAGTTCTACTTGACGGATCGGAGAAAACTGAATTTTGTATTCAGCCTGTGTATTTGCACAGTCCGATCGCGGACTACACTGTTTGCCAGCCAGTCAATATAACCTTGCAGTTTTATTCCTATTTTGTCTGAAGGATCATGAAGGTGACAAAGCCTACAGTGGTCACATGTAAACGAATTGTATATATGTTTGCAGCCGGCGCCCCATGTGCTGACACTATCATTGTCCAAGTCCTGATTAAGAATGTGTTGATCAGCGTACACAGTTTTATATAGTTTTGCATTTAGAGATGCTACATGTTGTAGCTTTGGTTTAGTGCTACTGATAAACAGCTGAACAGTGTTTGCCTGTTCCTCATCTAGAACCGTTCATTAGAATCGTCTCCATGAGCTGATTCTAAGAAACGTGTCTGATGATACAGTTGATATTTTTAGGGAGACGGGTAAAGGTATTTCTAGACAACGAGTTGATTTACTGTTTATCAGTGGCCAGGGTTCTACTGTTTTAATGCAGTATACACTTATTATTGCTTTGCTATGACTTAGTATGTGTGTTCGTCCCAGCAGCCATTACAGTTTCAAGCGTACACAACTAGATCCCACTAATTTAGACTTTTTCTCTATCTCTTCTTCAGGCGGTACTCCGGGCTTTACACAATAAATTAGTTAATATCATGTCTCAATATGTAGTGCAAGTCATTGAGTGGCTTGTTATTTCACCATTCATGTCACCAAGGGAGATACATGTACCAAGGTGTGAGTATGAGTAACATATCGCTTGAAGAGTGCTAATACTTTCATCGTAATCTACGATGTGTGCGTAGTTTGATGAGGGCATGTACACTCAAAATGCATATAAGTTTACACTGTTATCACATAAATGTTCGATTACAGCTATATTCTCAATCGCTATGTTTGTTCAGTGTCTGATTGAAAAAAACTAGGTCAGTTTTGTACATGATAGATACACCGCCTTTATCACAATGTTGAGAGTCGTAAATGTTGAATATTTGGTGACATAGTTATATTTCGATACCCAGTGACAATAGAATCGTTTAGAATGTTGAAATAATGTGTGTTCTGTGATAAAAACAATGTCTATATAATGAGCTTGCAGTAGTTGTGAGAGACTGGCTGCAGAGGACATAATACAACGAACAGTCCACGTTGTGAAGCGTAGTTCATTGTTTGCAGCAGATTTAATGTATGTTTTTGATTTTGTGTTATTCATGTTAATCAATGCAGTATATTTTTTATCTCATATTGCCGCAGTCGTCATTATTTGAATTGCCGTTGTCTTAAGAATTGGAACTTGTGGATTTTGTGTATTTGTCACAACCACTGGCGACAACGTACACATTTTGTCCAGAAAAGTGCACATTGAACAATATTTATCCCGTCAACGCAGTGCCTATGTACAATGAAACACGGTACCATGAAACATATGTGATATCCTGACAATACGACCTCACAAGCATGATTGATTAGATTGGTGAAAATGGGACTGGGACCCATATCGCATGAACGTTGTTTCTATAAACATATCACTCCAAATCCAGTTCCATACGCCCTGGATGTGGCGCATCACATGTCAGATACTGCTGCCCTTGGCAATGCCCTTGGCAATGCTGTCATTGAGTCCATGTAATAGAGGCCATAACGGGCATAATTGACATGCCTCGCTGCGAAGAATATGGGATCATCAATCTAACAGTGTCCAAATGTAGTAGTCACCTTCCCTCTTAGCTCTTAGTACGTACATTATAGTCAGTAAGGCATTGGTGGATCCTGCAGAACGATATCGCTTGGACATTTTGGGGGAAATTTCTTGCCTGTTAACATTTTCCCTACTCCACCAAACAAGTGCATGCCGATGTTAGAGATTCGGTTATGGTAAGTCCGATGTAAAAGGAAACTGTATACCTCAAAACATCAGAATGTACACAAGGAGGAAATGAATGCAAGGATTGCGTCATATACACAGGACAGGTTTGGCCTTCGGAAAAAGTTGGAACTTTGTATTGACCCACTCAATCCAGGACATCCAGAAAATGTTGCCAATATTGTCAGTGGGTGCATTGCGCCATCGTCTGTGAATGTCCATGACGCACTAGCAATTGGCATTCAGCAAAATAGCGAGTTCGAAACACAATTACCAAGACATTTGAAACAATGTCAATTACAAAGAAATGTGTGAAAATTGGCGAGAAAAATGTCATTGGCACGAACGTCATACGCCAGAGAATCATGGGCCTTCAAGCTAGTTCAAGGGAAGTATACGTGGAGCACCTGTGGCAACATCACTTTTCACGGATGCTGGGGACCTGCGTTTAGCCACATCAAAGTCAACCTTAAACAAAAACCAGCTTTTACTATAAATCTCAGGACGGCATGCTACCGATGGTATTTCTTGCACTGTGATGTGATCGATGGATGTGCTTTGATGTGGATACCACACTGGCCAGCAAAGGACAAAGTTAGTGACTTTGTAGCTAGTTTCCAGAAACACATATATGTATCATGTTGGACACGGGCAATGTTCATCTCGTGTTTGATTGGTATCGTGAACACAGTATGAAGTCTGTAACACGACAGACACGAGCTGGAAAGGAAGCCAGTAGAGTACACCAGCTGAATCTTAATACCGAACTTGTGTCACAAAAGGTTGTGCTTCTGGTCACCACCGCAAACAAGATTCAGCTGATAAATACCATCTGTACAGACCTCAGGAACGATGTGGGATTCCACAAGGCTCACACACAGAACCACATACTCGTGGTCACTGGGCAAGATGACACACCAGTTGACATACGTGAGGGCGGTGTTGTGCACTTTCGACACGAAATGAAGACGTTTCACCAGGAAGCCGACACCATTGTTGTTCATCAATCGATTATGGGTGCCGAGGATAACACTGGCGTATCGGTCTTGTGTGATGACAGAGACGTGTTTGTGTTACTACTGTACCACTACTCAGAGCAGAAACTGACATCACCATTCCTGATGAAATCTCCAGTGCATGACAGAGGTGTTGTAGACATCCGGGAAACTGTAGATAAGTAAAAAGCCATTTTACCAGGATTGATATCTGCTCATGCACTATCGGGATGTGACACAGTTGCGTACTATGTTGGTATCGACAAAGGCAAGGTATTGAAGGCACTACGGGCTAGATACTCACTCTCCCTGTTGGGTGACGTAACTGTCGGAATGCCACAGGTCGTCGAGCAAGCAAGTGCATTCGTTGTAGCATGATATGGACAACCGAACTGTGTCACAATGTCTGAAGCACGTCTGAAACTGGGACTGGAACAGCATCCACTCTGAAACTTATCCTTCTAACCACTGAAACGTTTGTTGACATGTAAGAAGGGCACATTTGCAGGCGCATGTATGGAAAGAGGCATTGGTATTACAGCCTGTCCATCTTGATCCAGTTCAGTATGGCTGGATGAAAGATGATCAAACCAAATCCATTTCACCTACTGTTGTACCCAGCAATGTAGATGTTGCGCCTACAGATATTTTGCAGCTCATCAAGTGCTCATGTGCAACAGACTCTCCGTGCAACACTATGCAATGTCGGTGTAGCAAATCGAAGCTTGCATGCACTATATTTTGCAAACAACTGCTGTAATGTTCTCACTGGTTCGGTGGAGTCGACTGTCGACATAGAAGTTGAATGAAGGAGTCACAAGACGGTCGTTCACATCGAACAAACTATTACCCGTTTAATAAAGGTTGAAAGGCTCATTGAACAACAATCAACTAATATACGACTATATGTAGCACTGTAAGGTCCTGTTGAATAAAATATGAACTAAAATTGCAATATATTGAAATAAGGCCCCACGGAATGGAACTGTTACAAAACTAAGATACAAGACGATACACCGCCAGCATATCAATGTGGGATTTCAATACTCATCTGGTAGGCATCATCCTGTCGCTGGATTATAAATATTCCGCTGTGGTCATGGTGGTGGTCTGATGTACTTCGCGTATATTTCATCCTGTTGGTATTAATTTTGTGTTCTGTGGAGCTTCCGTTGTTTTCTCATTTATGTCTGCTGTTGTTCCTGTAAGTCATACTATCATTTGGGGATCTCACAGCTATATGGTTGTGTTTGGTATCTCGACGCACATGTCTTGATGAATACGTTGCTGTTACCGTATTACATTTTCTTACATAAGCCATACTGTATTACATTTACAAAAATATTGCGAAATAAAATATTTGGCGGCCATCTCGGATTTATGCAAATGGGTCCATATGGCATTTACATCATAAAAGTACCCAAACGATTACTTGTGCCCAATAACCGCGTTACAAAGTTTGAAATTTCGTAAATATGCCATATAAGTGCACATATATGGAATAATATTGATATTTGGTGGCCTTCTTGGATTTATACATATGAGTCAATATGATATTTACATCATGAAAGTTCCAAAACAATTATTTGTACCCAATAACCGCCTTACAAAGTTTAAATATTCGTAAATATGCCATGTATGTCCAACTATATGGAATAATATTGAAATTTGACGGCCATCTTGGATTTATGCAAATATCTCAAGTTGCTCAAAGATGCCAGCGTGGCGTCACTCGGATTCTAAATGTGGATGGCCTAGACATGTTTTAGTGTTAAGATTGCGATCTACATGCACGTAGAGAATAATAAGAAAGAAAATGGAAAGAAATTGTTCAATGTGTTTCATGTCAATATACGACTATATTGAAGATCTCAAACGAGTTTCCATTCGATATGGCATTTTAACCTGGTCCATAAATACGGGGACGAATTTTATTATATAAATCGGGTGCTTCAGCCTTGTCATATAAACTCGCATCACACTACGCTCGTTACCGTCAACTGTTTGTCGCCATTTAAAAGTCATTATGCCCTCTATGGAATTTTCAAACTGAAACCAGCATAGCTAGGCTGGTTTTGCCATTTTTCCATAACGTACATTTTCCCATGAATTACCCAGTGTCAGTTCATGAGAAAACGTACCTTATGTAATTTTCAAATTGAAACCAGCATAGCTTGGCTGGTTTTGAGATTTTTTCCATGACCCACGAATAGCTGTTGTTTGTATAAATGCATTGTTTAGATAAGTTGGGCATAAGTTATTCATGCACTTAAACATTTGAATTACTTTTTGACATTTTATTCGGTCTTCTATTTTCGTCTAATTAGGTTCCTAGGGTCAGAGTGGTAGTCTATAGGTTTATCCACAATAATGATTGTTGCTTTCTTCTGTATGCCCCGCCCCTTACAACCATCCATACTCCACCTTTGAAACACATGTTTTATTTGCCGACGATATCAATGAATATTGTTAATACCCCAAAACTTTCATATAATCGTCCGGCAAACATATGAAGCACATCCATCAGCATCGGATCGACTGTCAATAATTTCGACACGTTCAACAACTGCTGAATTTAATTTTGTTCTGAAGACAAAATAACAACATAATACACAATATTGAATTATTGCATGTATCGGTACTACGGTAGTAAACTTCACGGCAACATTTTCAATTCCATTGGCCAACAAAGCAAAAATTAACAAAATTCATCAATAAATGATCATAAAGACAATATTTTGTGTTTGCCTTGAAAATCTGCTTACTATCCCTAAAAAAACACCATCACCCTCCATATCTCATTTCTACGTGTGTTTTACACCAATTACATGATATTCAGTACAATACAGATCCCTACAATTAGTTGCGAACAGTAACTTGCATTCTACCATCCGTATCGAGTAGCGATTCCACTCATGGGCTGCAGAATAATTAGCTGCTAAAGTTTGAATACAATCTGATTCGCTATTCTGCAAAGGAAGCCTATGTTTGGAATTGTAACTCAGACTACCGACGGTACGGCAGTAGATTGCAAGAGTTACTGTTCGCAACTAGCATACAATAAGGTGATTTTCGTACAACTAAATTTTATTGACATTTATCACATTTAAATTTCAGTTGTGATTTGGTACAGCTCCAAAGTTTCCGAAACCGTGGAATGTATTGCCAGACAAGAATGTTGCAGGAAATGGATTTTGGGCAGAGAAAGTGTTCGCTGACGAGGTGACATTTTCGATCTCCTGTAGCGGCAGAACATTCACACTACTAGGGACAGATACAGTGGCCGTGCTCGATGGGGCGATTACTTGACCCAGTTGTACTGTGCTCGGTGGGGCGATATTCTGACCAGACTGTAATATATTTGATATCTGACGATGTTCTGCGATAGACAGTTCGGCGTCATAGTGTGTGATGGATTGTATATTTTTATGTCCCGTAATTTTCATTATTTTTTTGTGGGGGAACTCCTGCTTTCGATAAAGTGGTGACTGTTGACTTTCTAATACTGTGATTTGTCAACCGTGACGAGATTCCAGCTTGCTCTGCAGCATTCTTCATCAGACTGCCAAGTGTAGCCTCTCCCATGGGCGTGGGGGTAATACCTGAAAATAAATATTTGGGAGAAAATGTGTAAGAAATACTTTTGAGAACTTTGCATATCGACCAGGCTGTAGAATCATTTTAAGATCACTATTCAGACACACTGAATTACATCTCATTTTTCACCAATTATAATAATTATCAAAAAATTGTCGTATTTATAACTATTTTACTTTTCTAACTAAATATTAATGTCACTTTCTATAAAACTTCATTTGATCTTCGGCCTTGTCCGTAATGATTTTCAGTGTCATATGATAATGTTTAAATAACATTTAAAACAAAATGGAAAAAAATCATAGTGCATTATTTCACATAATAAATGTCATACCATGGCTCATTTTCTGTGCCTTTCAATCGTTGTTCTGGTACTTCTGTCAGGTAAAATGGACTGTCAGCAGCCAACATCTCGGAAGGTCGGCGACTTCTGAAGATCTCAAAAATCTTGACAGGGTGACTCGGTCTCTGAAATGGAAATATTGGTCCATAAAAACATGTTATGTTTCTCATATATTGTCACGCCAGACGGCCGATATTGATTTCAAACAAAAATATAATAGTTTTTCCAACAAATTTCACAGTACATTGTATTCACAGAATTATATCTCAAATTCAACTTCAGATGTATTTATGGATTTAAGTCGATATCAACAAAATACAGTGATAAGAAACAATATTTTTTTCACATGCTGGCCCAGATATATTTTCGAGCGATAACTCTTGCAATTTGCTCCCATACCGTCCACGAGTAGATTGCAAGTTACCGTTCGCAACAAGCTTTATTCGCTGATGTTTCCATGTCAATTCAGACCTATGTATCTTATTAACAATGATATAGTAAACTTTCTTTACTGAATGTATGAAAAGCACAATACTTTTTATGGACTACAAGTAGTAATGATCACAATACATCGGACCTCCGCTCGTATGCACCTAACTTTATTGTGTCTTGAGATATTTGAATTAATAAAAAATGTATAACAAAACAAATATTTATATTTGAATGCTGATATATTGAGGATCGATTAACATTACGCTCGTGAACATTTGATCGATTCTCCAAGTATCGTCATGACAACCGTGATAGTTTTCAAGTTATTAAATGTTATTATCGACAATATTCTCGCGACTACCAAAAAAAGTTTTGCGCTTACAAGCCAGCAAACAAACCTGGAGTTGTCTGTTGCAAAAATCTTCGTGTGGTCTCTCGTGTATTCGACACGATTCGCCCATCCCTGGTCTTGCTTGCCCTCTCATGGAACTCAAGAAAAACTTTCCCCATTGGATGTCGTTTTTCCATCTCTGTACACCGAATTTCAATTGTCTTGCTTCATCTCGTCCACTCAGACCGAACATTTTTTCCGAAATATAAAATATCGTGAATTGAAGCTTTTTTTTGTGTACTTGTAACCTAGAGACCCAAGATGAATACATGTTCTCTTCTTCTTTTTTCAGGTGTAATGTTCATAGCCCTTTTTCGGTTTATATGTGCCCTATCCCCAAGTTTCTTCAGCTCCCATATTCTTGGCCGTTAATGCTCGTAAACACTGCCCAACAACTCTGTTTCCGATAAATATGTTATTTGTAGCAATGATAAATGAATGTACAATATTAGTAACCTGATCGAACGAATATATTGATTTAAATGATTATAATGATATTTTTGTGAATTATAAACTAAAATGTGTTGAGCACGTACAGCGAAGGATTACAGGACTTTCAGTCCTTTGATTAAACAATGCAGACGACCTTTGTAAGCCAATACACAACAAGAGTGCCGCAACTCACAAAATACGCCCGTCGAAAATGGGACAGACAGCGAAGATGCAGAAAAGTGAAGCTGGTCACCCAAGGCAAGAAATATTAATGAGAATTTAAAGTCTAAAGCAATTTATTCTTTCTCATCTCGTTGTGCTAAACAAGTATACTAAATTAGGCCATAGACAGAAAAGTAAGAGTTGTAAAGTAGAAATATAGGGAATTGGATACAATAATGGTAGAACAATAGTTTGTCAAGGACAACGAAGCGCGCCCGTGGCAACAAAGGACCGAGGCACATTTGAAAACACAACGTGCGTGGATCCGAGCGTTAAGGTTTCGAGATGCACAAAGTTGTGACCTTAGACCCTCGGGCTTAGAATGGGCGGCAGCGGACGGTGGATTTGCCACAGCGCAGTAGAGGACCCTTGGAGCAATGCGTGTGTGAAATAAGAAGCAAATCCCAAGCAAGTAAACAGAAATACGGCCATTTACCCGACGTCCGAGCGTTAAGGTTTCGAGATGCACAAAGTATGTGAAACCTAGACCCAGGCTTAAAAGGGGCCGACACGGACGTGTAATTTGCCCACAGCGCAGTAGAGGACCTCCTTGGAGCAATCGGTGTGGAAATAAGAAGCAACTCAAGCAAGGAAACATAAAATATAGTCCATTTACCCAGCGTCCGAGCGATAAGGTTTAGAGATGCACAAAGTATGTGACCTTGCCCCTGGGCTTAGAAGTGTGCGGCACGGACGTGTTTATGCCACACGCAGTAGAGGACCCTTGAGCAATGTGTGTGTGAAATATGACGCACATCCAAGCAAGGAAACAGAATAATAGGCCATTATAATTTTTGAAGACAGACGGACAGACGAACAGACTGACAGAGGACGAACAGACAGACGTACGGACGGACGGACAGACAGACGAACGCGCCTACAAAACGCCGAAGTATACATAAGCACGACGTCCATCGAAGGCGGCTAAAAATGGCTAAGTTACAAAACATTGTTTCAGCATAAAACAACCAAGGTGCAACATCTACAATATGTGTAGAAAGACTTATAAAGATTCAGAAAGACGACTGAAAACGGTTTCGGAGGAGTTGTGTCACTAACTCTGTACCGTAATAAAGAATTGGTATAGAAAAATTAGAAAAAATGCTAGTTAAAAAGGTGATATTTTGTCGCAAAAAAACACCCAAGGTCACTTCTTCAATATGTGTAGAAGACGTATTAAAGTTTTCATAACGATTCGACTGACGGTTTCGGTGTATAGAAAAATGTATAGAAACAAGAATACCGCGGAATCAAAATTTCTCGTCGCCTTGTCCCCGCTGCTTGGAACTTGGGCCAGAAGCAATAAGCATTTCCCTGGCCTAACATATTATACAATTATGAATAGTGAGCCATAAGAATATCTGGATTTATAGTCTATGCTCACTAGTCCAAATTGTTTTAGTATATGAATAATATCGGTATATAGCACTTTACGACCTTATCTACTATACAAAAATGGAAAAAGAATTTGAAGAAAATAAACAAGAAACGAGGCTACATTTTGTAGACTAGATGGCCGTGGCCCTGCATGTCGCGCCTTGGGGCGAGGCATGGACAGTAAAAAAAAAGAGAAATAGTATATGGAAAAACTTAAAAAACCGGACACGACGGACGGACGGATCGGACGAATGCCAAAATGCAGACTATTTCGGATCGCGCTTACCGCAAGCGGCGCGACAATGATGATAAACACCCATGTGAAGTATCAAGGTAATGGGTGAAGCAGTTGCAAGAAATAGTACAACAAACAAAATCAAAGTAATTTGACCTTGACATTGGGCACAGGGGCCGCACAAGTTGGGGTAGAATTGAAAATATGGATTATGATAAACACCCATGAGAAGTTTCAAGTAATGGGCGAAGCAGTTGCAGAGATATAGTATAACGAAACAACATTAACCAAAAAAAACTTTACCAGACGTACGATTAAAAAGTTTAACGTTGAAAAATGGCAAATCAATACGTAGAAAAAATAGATGATAGGTAAAAAAAATGTCACATGGTTTGGATAGTTTTATGTGGAGGGCAACGACTTGGTTATGAAGCTGTGAAAGTTTGGTGTCCTAGGTGGTAAAGTACCTAAGAAATGGTCTGAAAAAACGAAAACTAACATTGATGTGGAACGCCGCCCGCCCGCCTGGCTATCTTCGCCAAATTCCATAAGCGAGGAATTTTGATTCCTACCAAAAAAACCAGGCTAAAAATGGAAAAAAAAGTTATAAAAAAAAAAATTTAAAAAGGATTTAATTTTCTTCAAAAAAAACCCCTGGCTAAAAATGGAAAAAAGATTCAAAACAAAATTAGTTTAAAAATTAACAAAACAATAATGCTCGCTACGCGCCCAGAATTTATATAATAGTCCCTATATTATCTACATACAAAATCTGCACAGGTCCACATATTGCCACAATATTGTCAACACACATTACGGAAATGTAATACCGTATAATAATTTACCTGTATAAATTACCTGTAAATAATTTAGCTGGACATTTAGTGGTCAAGCTAAAAATTGCACATGCCTGCACATCTGAAGTGTTCAAAACTGAGAAGGCTATTGTTCTCTCTACAAGTAATGGTGTACAAGCGCAACGAGAAAACGGGTCTTCATGCATTAATGTTCAGTTTGTAGCATAGAAAAAATAAGTTTGACCTTTGTCCCTGGAGCCCAGGATTTTTTTTTTTTTATAATAGTCCTATAATCATCTACATATCATAGTAAATGTATGTATAAAAGTTTTTTGATGACTGTACTGATAAGGTTGTTGAAGTAATGAACCGGTAACTACGAAACAAGACATTGAATGAATGAAGACGAACGACGCCGACGACGACCGCCGACGTCCGACTACGCCGACGACGCCGACGTCCGGAAAAGCAAACCTAATCCTCGCTTTCCGCTTCGCGGGCGAGACAAAAAGCTAAGTTAAAAAAGGTGATATGGTTTCCTCCCCGCCATAAAACACCAAGGTGCACACCATACATATGTGTAAAGACGTGTGTATATGTTTCAGAACGATCGACTGAACGGTTTTTTCGGAGAGGAGTTGTGTACACAACTCTGTACCGTATATAGAATTGAAAAGAGACAAATGTAGAACAAATGGCTAAGTTAAAAAGTGTTAATATTTTGTCGGCAATAAAAAACAAACAAAGGAGCACATCTTCAAATATGTGTAGAATACGTGTGTTTTAGTTTCAGAACGATCGACTGAATGTTTTTCGGGGGGAGTATGTGTACACAAACACTTACCGTATATAGAATTGTATAGAACGAATGGGTTATAAAACAATAATTCCGCGGAATCAAATGTCTCGCCTTGTCCCGCCGCCTTGACTGGGCCAGAAAGCAATTTAACACTTGGCCCGAACATATTGTACAATTATTGACTATTGAGCCTTAGAATATCGGATTATATATTCTATGGCTCCTAGTCATAATTGATTTATGTATATGATAAATAGTCGTATATAGCACATTTACGACCTTATGCTACAAACAAAAATTGAAAAATAATTTGAATAAAAAAAACAAGAAACGAGGCTTACTTTTATGTAGACTAAGATGGCCGTTGGCCTGCAAGTCGCGCTTGTGGCGAGGCATGGGCAGTAAGAAAAAGAGATATAGTAGATTGGAAAAACTTTAACCGGAAGCCACAACCACAAAAACCTGGACGGAACGGACGGACGGACGACGGAAGTAAATGCCAAAATGCATACTATATCGGCGCTTTTCCGCAAGCGGGCGCGACACATGATGATAAACACCATTGTGAAGTATCAAGGTAATTGGTGAAAGCAGTTGCAGAATAATAGTACACAAACAAAATCAAAGTAATTGACCTTGAACATTGGGCACAGGGCCGCACAGTTGGGGGTAGAATTAAAATATGGAAGATGAAAAACACCCAGTAAAGTTTTCAAGGAAATGGGCGAAGCAGTATTGGCAGAGATATAGAAAAAAACGAAAAACTTTGACCAAAAACATTAACCAGACGTTCCTTTAAAAAAAAAGATAACGTGAAAATGGCTAAGACAAATTAGCGTAGAAAAAAAAGAAGAATAAACAAAAATGGTCACAATTTGGATATTTGTATTGGTGGGCCGACTTGTTATGAAGCTGTGCAAAGTTTGGTGGTCCAATGTGTAAGTACCTAAGAAATGGACCTGAAACACGAAAACTTAACATTGGATTGTGGAATCGTCCGCCCGCCCCCTGGCTGCGCCAATCCTTTCGCGTGGATATTTTTTCTCCAAAAAACCTGGCTAAAAATGAAAATAAAAAAAAAAAAAAAAAAAGTTTAAAAAATTAAACAAAAAAAATCTGCTAGCTACTGGAGCTCAGAATTTTTATAATAGTCCTATATATATCTACATATCTCTGCACAGGTCCACATATTGCCACATGATTGTCAACACAGTTTACGGAAATGTAATACCCAGGTATAATAATTTACCTGTTATAAATTACCTGTAATAAATTAGCTGGACCATCTTAGTGGACAAGCTGAAAATTTGCACATGCTTGCACATGCAGAAGGTGTTCGACTGGAGAAGGCTATTGTTCTCTCTACATGGTAAGTGGGTACAAAGCGCACGATAAAACGGGTCAACATGCATTAATGTTCATTGTACAAGAAAGACATATAGTTTGACCTGACCCTGGAGCCCGGAAATTTTATGAATAGTCCTTAATCATCTACAATATCATAGTAAAGGTATGTACTACGTAAGTTTGATGACAGTAGTCTGATAAGGTGTTGAAGTAAAGACCTAATCACGAAAACGAAACAATGAATGAAGACGACGTACGACGACGACGACGACGCCGACTCCGTAAAAGCAAAACCTATGTCTCCGCATTCCTTCCGCATCGCGCGCGAGACACAAATGGCTAAGAAAAAAAGAGTGAATGTTTTCGCCATAAAACACACCAAGGTGCACACCTTACAATTATTGTGGTAAAGACGTGAGTATATTTCAGAACGATCGACTGAACGGCTTCGGGGAGTTGTCACACAAACCGTACCGTATATAAATTGTATAAAAAATGATAGACAATATGGCCAAGTGAAAAGGAGATATATTTTCTTAAGAATATTTTTTTCGGCATAAACACAACCAAAGTGCCCCACTCTTTCAATATGTATAGAAACGTGTGAATAGTTTTGAGAACGATCGACTGAAACTGTATTCGAAGAGTTGTGTACACAAACTCTGTACGTATATAGAAATTTTCGGCATAACATACACCAAGTTGCCCATACTTCAATATGTGTAGAATACGTTGTATAGTTTCAGAACATTCGACTGAACGGTTTCGTGGAGGAGTTGTGTACACAAACAGTGAAACCACGTATATAGAAATTGTATAGAACAAGAAACGAGGCAAACCACTGAAGGGCCAGGTTTTTTTCCAAGCATAGAAACTTGGATAAACTAATTATATCCCACTTTTTTTAGACCTAGGTGGCCGTGGCCTGCATGTCGCGCCTTGGTGGCGAGGCAAAGGGGGTGGACATAACAAAATGATATAGTAGATGGAAAAACGGACGGACGGACATATGCCCTAAAAATGCCGACGATATCGCGCTTTCCTCAAGCGGGTGCGACAATGATGATAAACAACCCATGTGAAGTAACAAGTAATGGGTGAAGCATTTGATAGATATAGTACACGAAAAAACATTAACAAAAAAATACAAAGTAATTTGACCTTGACATTGGTCACAGGGGGCCGCACGTTGGGGTTAAGAATGAAAATATGGATGATGATAAACACCCATTTGAAGTTTCAAGGTATTGGCGAAGCATTTGCCAAGAGATATAGTATAAACAAAAAAACTTTTAATCACAAAACATAACCAGAACGTACGTTTAAAAAGTTAACGTTGAAATGGCTAAGTCAAATTAACGTAGAAATAATAGGCATGAGGTAACAAAAAATTGTCACATGTTGATAGTTGTATTGGTAGGCACACCCTATGGTTATGAAGCTGTGAAGTTTGTGGTGGTCCAAGGTAGGTACAGTACCAAAGACATGGACTATACCAAACGAATACTAAACATTGTAAACGCGAAAACTTAACATGAAATGGCCTAAGGATCCGACTGCGCGGAAAAAATAGTCAAGTTAAAAGAAAGTAACATGTTGGATGTGATATTGGTGGCACCCCTTAATTTATGAAGCTGAGAAACTTTGGTCCTAGGTGGTACAGTACCAAAGTAATGGACTTAAACACGAAAACTTAACATTGTAAACGCGAAAACTTTAAACATTGAAAATGGCTAAGTCGACCTGCGCGGAAAAAATGGGTCAGTTAAAAAAAAAAGTAACATTTGGATATGATATGTTGGTGGGCCACCCCTTGAATATGAAGCTTTAAAGTTTGGTGGTCCTAGTGGTACAGTACAAAGAAATGACTCAAACACGAAAACTTAACATTGATTGTGGACGCCGCCCGCCGCCGCCGTCCGACCGCCAGCCCGGCCTTTCGCCAATCCAATAGCCTGATATGTGTTTAAAAAAAAACCTGGCTAAAAATGTAGAAAAAATGGCTATTAAGTTAATTAAGGGTGATATTTTTGTTAAATAAATTCCAAGGTGCACATCTTCAATATGTGAAGAAAGACGTGTGTATAGTTTCAAAAGAAATTTCGACTGAACGGTTTTCGGAGGAGATGTGTACATAACTCGTACCGTAATAGAAATGTATAGGACAAATTGTTAATAGAAAAAATGGCTAAAGTGGAAAAAGGTGATATTTTGTTAAAAAATATTATTTTAGGCATAAAAAACAGCAAGGTGCCCATCTCAATAGTGTAAGAAGAACGTGGTGTATAGTTTCAGAACGTCGACTGAACGTTTCGGGGTGTACACAAACTCTGTACCGTATATAGAATTGTATAGGTGTATAGAAAAATGTAGACAAAATGGCTAAGTTAAAAAGGTGATAAAAGTTAAAAAGGTGACATTTTTTCGGCATAAAAACACCAAGGTGCACATCTTCAATATGTGTAGAAGACGTGTGTATAGTTTCAGAACGATCGACAGAACGGTTTCGGAGGAGTTGTGGACACAAACTCTGTACCGTATATAGAATTGCATAGAAAAATGTAGAAAAAATGGCTATTAAGTTAAAAAGGTGATATTTTTGTTAAAAAAATCTCAAGGTGCACATCTTTCATTATGTGTAGAGACGTGTAATAGTTTCAGCCGAACGACTGAACGGTTTCGGAGGAGTTGTGTACACAAACTCTGTACAGTATATAGAATTGTATAGAAAAATGCAGAAAAAATGGCTCAGTTAAAAAGATGATATTTTTGTTAATAAATATTTTTTAGGCATAAACACACCAAGGTGCCCATCTTCAATATGTGTAGAAGACGTGTGTATAGTTTCAGAACGATCGACTGAACGGTTTCGGAGGAGTTGTGTACACAAACTCTGTACCGTATATAGAATTGTATAGAAAAATGTAGACAAAATGGCTGTTGGAAATGTGATATTTTTGTTAAAAAATATTTTTTCGGCATAAAAACACCAAGGTCCACATCTTCAATATGTGTAGAAGTAGAAGACGAGTGTAATAGTTTCGAGAACGAACGACAGAACTGGTTTCGGGGAGTTGTGTACACGAAACTCTGTACCGTATAATAGAATTGGTAAAGAAAAAAATGGGCTAAGTTAAAAAGGTGATATTTTTTTCTGAAAAAAAACACCAAGGTGCACATCTTCAATATGTGTAGAAGACGGTGGTATAGTTATTTCAGGAACGATCGACTGTGAACGGTTTTCGGAGAGAGTAGTGTACACAAAACTCTGTACGTAATAGAATTGTAAAAGAAAAATGTATTAAAAAAAGCTAAGTATTTAAAAAAGGTGATATTATTTGTAAAAAAATATTTTTTTAGCATAAAAAAACAGCAAGTTCACATCTTCAATAGCAGTAGAAGACGTGAGTATATTCAGAACGTCGACTGAATCGGTTTTCGGAGGAGTTTGTGTACACAAACTCTGTACCGAATATAGAATTGTATATGACAAAATGCCAAAGTTAAAAAGGTGAATATTTTTGTTTAAAAAAATAATATTTTTCCGCATAAAACATACCAAGTGCCCATCTTCAATTGTGTAGAAAGACGTATGATATTTTCAGAACGAACGAACTGAACAATTTCGGAGGAGTTTAGTACACAAAACACTGTACCGTAATATAGAATTGTAATAGAAAAATGAAGACAAAATGCCAAGTGAAAAGGTATATTTTTCTTAAGAAATAATGTTTTCGGCCAAAAACACTAAGGAGCCCATCTTCAATATGTGTAGAAGACGTATGTATAGTTTCAGAACGATCGACTGAACAATTTCGGAGGAGTTGTGTACACAAACTATGTCCCGTAATATATACTGAGCAAAACCTAGAAACTCCCTCCATGTTTAAGGAAAGATTCATCTAAAACCAAAAGGGTTACTTTTAAAAATCAAATGGAAAAACAAGTCATTCATTTCTGTATCAAAGCCAATAAATTGCATTTGGATATCTTGTTAAATATTCGAGAGATAACCGGGCCAAGGGCGAAGGGGTCAAAATCAAAATCACAAAAAACTCAGAAATGGTGTTACTTAATGATTAGAGATAGGAATTTCAATAATAATGGTGGTAAATTCCGTAAAATCTCGTTAGTACCGATTGTGCCACCATTTGCAATGAAAATCATGCAATGATCCTACACGGCCGCATCGACGTGACGTAACGCAATAGCCAGTGCGTTAGGCAAATTCCTCCATACCCGTTGTAAACGAGCCCGTGTAAAGGATCGCGAACATTGTCAAACTGAAGGATTTAGCTCGTGCTTTGTGCGGCCCAGCTCATCCCAAATTAGCTCAATGGATTGAGATCCGGGGAGACCGCGGCCCATGGCATGACGTCCGAACGTTGTTTTGCCTGTAAGTATGAGTGGTGACCCTTGCTAACGTGAGGGCGGCATTGTTCGTGCATCAATGTCACACCAGACCCATGCTGACGGACAAATGGTAACGGCATGTTCATTTAGCACACCTGCAACAATAACGTAGTGCATTGATATGCCCTGTACAACAACCAAATCTGTCTTCCGGTTTCCCCATGATCCTCACCCCCAGACCATTTACGCTCCCTCCCCCCAAACCCTGTTCTTCTCAACAATGCAAACAAATCGTGAATCTTTCATTTTTTACGCCCTGTTATACCCTTAATCTTTCCGTCAGCATGTACTAACTGTGAACCCGAGATTCATCGTAGAACAAAACTCGGTTCCAGTCAGCCCCTCTCCAGTTCAGATGACGTCCGCGCCCAACAACAGTACTGGCACACGGTGACTTTGGGTCATTATCAGACCAGTGTACGGGCGCTGTGGCCCCGGATTGGTTGGCGTTACGACGTAACCGTTGCGAATGGTCTGCCCTGATACACCGTATCGCCTATCATTGACTGGTGGCTGCCAATCGACGTTGACGTAAGTGCTCAACGTAATGTAACGATCGGGCTCTAGCCGCGTTACACGAGCCTAAACCAGGTCGCTGTGCCGGTCCGTGAACAGCCCAGTCAGCTTGGTAACCGGGCTGCAAACGATCAATCGTCTTCCGAAACAGCAACCAAACCGAGGCGCGACCAGGCCTGGCGGCCATCCCACCCCCAAGCATCCAAATTAGCCTGAATTTCGCCTCGTTTTCCGAAAGCCGTGGCATATCGAAAACAGTGAAAAAATTTAAAAAATTGTTTTAAATTTCCGAATAGCCCCTATCGCATGAATGTACGACAATGAACTGAATCACCTATCGATGACAAGTAAAGCGTGCACGTGCAAAAAGTGAATCAACGTTCCGGTCACTGCCGCTATGTAAACCCGTGTGTATCGGCTAAACTCTACACGATCCGTATCTGAACAATCCCACGGTTTAAAATACATGTACTTTTGAAAACATATGTACATACATAGACAAGCTACACCGGCTATAAAACAGGGACTTTCTAATTTTGTTGATTAGAATTGTATAGAAAAAATGTAGAAAAAATGGTAAGTTTAAAAAGATGATATGTTTATTTAACAAAAATTATTTTTTTTCGCGCATAAAAACACCGAGGTTCACATCTTCATATGTGTAGAAACGTGTGTAAAAGTTATTTCCAGAACGATCATCGCTGAATAGGAATGGAGGAGTTTGTGGCACATAAACTCTGTACCGTATATATAAATTGTATTGAAAAATGTAACAAAATGGCCAAGTATAAAAAGGATATTTTGTTAAAAAATATTTTGTTTCGGCATAAACACACCAGTGCCCATCTTCAATAAGTTAGTAGAAGACGTGCGTAATAGTATCAGAACGATAGATCAGAACGGTTTTCGGAGGAGTGTGTACACAAACTCTGTCCGTATATTAGAATTTGTACAGAAACAAGAGGCCCAAAAGGGGGCCTGTTTCCTCACCTAAAAGCCACCATAGTGGTCATCTTGATTTCACAAAGACTCACTACTTCAATGTTCCACAACAGAATTTGTTTGGTACCTGTCAGATCAAACATATTGCGAATGTGCAATGTGATTTACTGCTATAGCCTTCGCTTTGATATAAAAATGACCATAATTCCGGGCAAAAATAAAATTAGACCCCTATTTGACCCCTCGGGCCATGACCATTTTTGACCAGAGGCCACCATATGAAACGAAAAAAGTCAAAAACAAAACTGAATCAGCAATAACTATCCATCATTCATACAAAGTTTCGTCAAATCGGCCGGCGGTTTGTGAGAAGAATTAATTTGACAATTTGACCACTTTTCAACGGCGTAACAACTTGGGGTTTGGTGATTGACCTCACATATTAACAAAATGGACAGGCTTCACCCACATACCATTACATTAAGTATTGGCCAATACGGCCACGCATTCCACAAGAAGAATAGCTTTTGAAATCTTTAGTAAAAGAACAACTTTTTTACCTTTCGGGGCCATCTTGGATACAAAATCATCTGATTTATGAACAAAAAAAATGCTCCAAGTGATAGACTAGTCGATAACCATTCGATTTGACATATATATAACCATATTCGGGCCAAAAATTAATTTACCCTTAGTTACCCCTCGGGCCAATGACCCAGGGCCACCATATGAACAAATCTGAAACAAGCGTTAACTATCAATCATTCACTACCAAGGTTCGTCGAAATCGGCCTGAAGGTTTGTGAGAAGAATTTTTGAAATATTGACCTACTTTCAACGGCGGACATCTTTGGATTTGTGATGACCTCCATTTTAAAAACAAAAATGGACAGGCTTCACCCACAGACCATTACAGTTAATTTGCCAATATCGGCCAAGCAGTTCACAAGAAGAATACGTTTGAAATCTTTAGTAAAAAGAACAACTTTTTTACCTTCGTTGCCATCTTGGATGACGTAAACCTTATGATATAGGACAAAAAATTTTTCCAGATGAATGTCCTTCGTCGATAGGCTTCGATTTGAATATATTACATGACTATATTCGGTTAAAAATAAAATTTGACACTAATTGGACCCCTCGGGCGACTGCCATTTTTTGATCCCACGGGCCACCATATGAACAATCTGAAGACAGCGCTAACTACTATAGCTCATTCATAACCAATATCGTCGAAATCGCGGCCTGTCGGTTCTGAGAAGATTTTTTAAGAATTTGACCTAACTTTTCCATGGCTGCCATCTTGGATTGTCGATGACCTCCATTTAACAAATCTGAAATGGCATCACCCCAAATATCATCCCTGTGAAGTTTGACCAATATCGGCTCAGCATTCGGGAAGAGAAGGAAGATATGAAAATGTTCACAGACGGACACGGACACCTTGCCTTACCAATAGCTCACATGATACTAATAATGGCTAAGTTAAAAAGGTGATATTTTTTCCGGGAAAAAAAACACCAAGGTGCACATCTTCAATATGTGTAGAAGACTGTGTGTATCGTTTCAGAACATCGACTGAACGGTTTTTCGGAGGAGTGTGTACACAATCTCTGGTACCGATATAATAGAATTGTATAGAACAATGTAGAAAAAATTTGCTAAGATAAAAAGGTGATATTTTTTAGGCATAAAAACTCCAGGTGCCAACTTTCAATATGTGTAGAAGATGTGTTGAATAGTTTCAGAACATCCGACTTGAAACGGTTTTCGTAGTAGTTTGTATACACTCACTCAGTACCGAATATAGAATTGTATAGACAAAAGTGTATAAAAATGGCTAAGATAAAAAGGTGATATTTTGTAAAAAAATATTTATAGGCATAAAAAACAGCAGAGCAACATCTTCAATAGGTGAAGAAGACGTGTGTATAGTTGTCAGAAGTTCGACTGAACGTTTTCAGAGGAGTTTGTACACAAACTCTGTACCGTATATAGAATTGTATGAGAAAAAAATGTAGACAAATGCCCAAGTTTAAAAGGTGATATTTTTCTTAAAATAGTTTTCGCATAAACACACCAAGGTCCCATCTTCAATATGTATAGAAGACGTGTGTAAGTTTGAGAACTACTGACTGAACGGTTTCGACAGGAGTTTGTGTACAAACAAACACTGTACGGTATATAGAATTGTATAGACAAAATGGGGCCAGATAAAAAATATATTTTCGCATAAACACTCCAAGGTGCCCATCTTCAATATGTTTAAAGAAGACGTATGTAAATTTTCAGACGATCGACTGAACAATTTTTCGGAGGAGTTGTGTACACAACTATGTACCGTAAAAAGGAAAATGTATAGAAAATTAGAAAAAAATGGCAAGTAAAAAAGATATTTTTATTGAAATAATATTTTTATCGCATAAAACACGAAAAACACCAAGGATCACTCTTCAATATGTGTAAAGACGTGTGTATAGTTTCAGAACGTACGTGCTGAATAGTTTCATCGTAGGATTGAGCACATAAAGTCTGTACCGTATATATAATTAGTATATAAAAATGTAGACAAAATGGCCCAGATAAAAAAGTGATATTTTTGTTAAAAAATATTTCTTCCCGGCATAAACACACCAAGGTGTCCATCTTCAATATGTGTAGAAGACGTGTGTATAGTATGAGAACGATCGACAGAACTGTTTCGGAGGAGTTGTGTACAACAAACTCGTACCGATATACAATTGCACAGAAAAAATCGGCCAAGTTTGAAAAGGTGAATTTTTTTCGGAAAAAAAACACCAAGTTACACATCTTCAATATGTTAGAATCCGTGTGGTATAGTTTCAGAACGATCGACTGAACGGTTTCGGAGGATTGTGTACACAAACTCTGTACCGTAAATAAGAATGTATAGAAAAATTAGACAAAATGGCCAGTGAAAAAGGTGAATTTTTGTTAAAAACTATTTTTATCCGGCATAAAAACACCAAGGAGCACATCTCAAATAATAGTAGAAGACGTGTGTATAGTTTCAGCACGTTCAGTCGTTTCGGAGGAAGTTGTAACAAAACTCTGTACATATAAAAAATTGTATAGAAAAATGTAGAGAAAATGGCCAAGTTAAAAGTGGGATATTTTCGCAATAAAAACACACAAGGTGCACACCTTCAATATGTTTAGAAGACGTTGTATAGGTTTCAGAACGATCGCCTGACGGTTTTTTTCGGAGGCAGTTGTTTACACAGAACAAACACTGTACAGTACCGTATATAGAATTGTATAGAAAAATGAAGAAAAAATGGCCAAGTTTAAAAAGAAGATTTTTTCGTCATAAAAACACACCAATGAGGCACATCATCAATATGTGTAGAAGAAACGAGTGTATAGTTTTTCAGAACGATCAACTGAACGTTTCGGAGGAGTTGTGTACACAACCTCTGTACCGTATATAGAATTGTATAGACAAATGTCGAAACAAAAGGCTAAGTTTAACAAGAGGGCCAACGAGGCCCTAATTTCGCTCACAACTGACTCCATGAAGACCAGAAGGGAGAATGGTGACTTTGAATGTTAATGTTTTTAAAAAAAATTGTTCTATTTTAGACGTCGGGTCCATCTTGGATTAACGAGGGACTCACATTTTTTACCAAATCAGAAAATGCTCACACAATGATCGGAACTTCCTATGAATTAGGCCAGCATCGGCCATGTGGTTTCTGAGAATAAAGATTTTCCAAAATCTCAAATACAATGGACCTTTTGGCGGACCATCATGGGATGACATCATCATCCGATTCCGACAAATATTGCGCCAGAGCAATCGCCTCATCGATAAACCTTCAATTTGTATAAAAGACATGAGCATATTCGGTCAAAAATTATAATTTGACCCCAACGGGCCAACGCCCATTTTTGACCCCCGTGGTCACCATTTTCAGTAGTACTTTAAAAGAGCAATGAACATCGATCATTCCTACCAATATTCGTCGAAATCTGGCCAGTGTTCATGAGGAAAAAGATTTTTTAAGAATTTGGTGCTATTTTTAGACGGCGTCCATCTTGGATTAGCGATGACCTCCATTATAACAAATCTGAAATGGTCATCAACCATGACCATCAACTGTGAAGTTTTACTACCATGGGCCAAGCGGAATCAAATGAAGAACAAATTTTAAAATCCCTAATAAAGAAAATCCGACCCTATTTTATCGGCGGCAATCATGGATGACATAACCATCAGATTTCGACAAAACATTCACCAGAGTGATCTGCCTCATAGAATACCATCGATTTAGTATATATAACCTGACCATATTACGGTCAACAAAAAAAATTTGACCCCACTTTGAACCCACGGGCCACGCCCATTTTTGAACCCCGGGGTCACCAATTAACAATTTTGAAAGAGCATAGTCATTGATCATTACTACAAGTTTCGTTCAGAAATCCGGCTGGCGGTTCATGAGAAGATTTTAAAGAATTTTATGCTATATTTTAGACGGGGCGGCCATCTTGGATTAGCGATGACCTCCATTTTAATAAATCTGAAAAGGCTTCACCCATGGACCAAAACTTTTAATTTGGCTACCATGGGACAGCGTTCCATAGAATGTGAAAGAATATTGAAATCTCAAATAAAAGAACAGACCTATTGAACCTTTCCGGCAGCCATCTTGGATGACGTAACCTCAGAATTTCGCCAAAAAATTGTGCACCAGAGTGATCGTACTCTTTGATACCTTCAATTCGATATATGACTTGACCATAATACTACCAAAAAATAAAATTTGACCGAACCCAGAATTTGACCACAGGCCACGCATCCGCCCATTTATTAAAACCCCGGGTCCACTATTTTAACAACTTTGAAAGACATTGGTACATTGATCATTCTACCAAGTTTCGTCGAAATCCCGGCTAGCGGTGGATCATGATAAATGAAAATTTAAGAATTTATCCTATTTTTCAGACGGCGGCCATCTTGTATTAGCGATGGACCTCCATTTTAACAAATCTGAAAAAGGCTTCACCCATGGACCAAAACTTTTAAGTTTGGCTAACCCATGGGCCAAGCGATTCATGTGAAGATGAAAATTGAAATCTCTAATAAAATAAACGACCTTATTGACCTTTCGGGCTCGGCTCCATCTTGGATACATACCCATCAGATTTCGAAAAAAAAATGCACCAGAGTGATCGCACTCTTTGATACCATCAATTCGATATATGATATGACCATATTCAATTAAAAATAAAATTTGCCCCCAATTTGACCCCACGAGCACTGCCCAGTTTGACCCCTAGGGTCACCATTTTAACAACAATGAAAGAGCATGTACATCATCAGTCCTACCAAATTTTTGTCGAAATGCGCGGTTGGCGGTTTCATGAGAAGATTTCTGAAGAATTTGTGCTATTTTTTAGACGGCGCCATCATTGAATACGCAATGTCATTATAAACAATTTTTTGGTAATCCCCCTCAACCAAAGGACCATATCATGAATTTGGTGACTATATGGCCCAATGGATACTGAGGAGAAGACGTTTGAAAAATGTTCACGACGATCGACGACACGACGGACACATTGCGTAACAATAGCTCACATGAGCTTTGCTCAGGTGAGCTAAAAAGGTGATATTTTTTGTTAAAAAATATTTTTTCGGCATAAAAACACCAAGACCAGGTGCACATCTTCAAATATTGTAGAAACGTTTGAATAGTTCAGATTCGATCGACTACACAATGTTTCTGAGGATTGTGGTACACAAGACTATGCACATTTTCTTCCAGCCACCCGCCGCCAAGCATAAATAACGTACCGTTTTTAAAAACGGCGTATACAAAGTAGTTCCCGGCAGTGTGTGACAGGTCAGCCGTTGAGACAGAAAAATCCCACATGGGCGTGGCATGCGTGAAATAACTTGAAATGGACTCTGGGTATGCGAGTAATCAGAGTAATCCATATATACTTCCCGTGTGGTGACAAAGGATAATTCCAACCGAGTGGTCAGAATATGTTGTCAGAAACGAGCTTTGCAGAGTTTCTACGACATATTCTGACCACAGAGGTGGAATATCCTTCGTCACACACCCGGAGAATATCTGAAAACTTTTTCTCGCATACCTACTAAATCCAGAATCATGTTTAGGATAGCCACAGAACGCCAATCAACGAACCACCAGATAGTATAATACTAACTTTTTGTCTTTTATAATGCTATCTCCAATACAAACCAACTACCCCCCCGCACTTACCCGTAACAACAAATGGGTAGGTAAACAAGTTTACACCACAAATTAGAGTCTCCTACATTGATCGATACATAACACATAAACGGCCCAATAAAAAAACGGTCTGAAGACGCCCAACGACAGATGTGTAAACCCAATTTACACTACATACACCAAAATAAATAGACGCAGGTACTGAGACAAACTCCAATAAATATTGAAAATAGACCATATATCCTCAATCCAAATTTGGGTACAATAATGTTTGCCAGAATCATTTGATGTTTTTATTTTGAGTATTTATTGCAATTCCGAGACGCAGTCTTCAATTACGCAAATATCCATCGGCCGAAAGATTCACACCGACGGACCGTTTGCCGTTTCAAGAAATTCTTTGCTCACTGTATTA
This sequence comes from Conchocele bisecta, assembly GCA_029237695.1. Taxonomy (NCBI): domain Eukaryota; kingdom Metazoa; phylum Mollusca; class Bivalvia; order Lucinida; family Thyasiridae; genus Conchocele; species Conchocele bisecta. The sequence continues at coordinate 9,134,961 of CM055273.1, forward strand.
ATAAACAAATATTCAATCACTATCACTGTCACTATATCAAATGTTTATGTGAAGAATCAACAACATACGAGGGTAAATATTTTGCCGAAAAATACAGGTTTCTTCTTTAAATAATAAATCATGCATTCAGTATTCGCCAATCTGATTTACAGACGCGCACCTACAACAACTCGACCCACAAATTACGCAAAATTGATAACTGTGGGATAAAACATGAAATACATAATAGCCTTACAAAAACAAGTCCAGAGCACGTTGTTGACATTGTTGACTACTGACAGTACTGTTTAGAGAGCGTGTGTTTGTAATCAATGCAGACGACGATTGGAAGCCAATACAACAAAAAGTAGTTCCGGCAGTGTGTCACAAGTCATTCGTGTGATAGCCGTGCGAGACAGAACAATCCACAAGGGTCAGGTTTCGGCAAATAACTTTGAAATTGACACTGTGTAAGCGAGAACAGGATAATCCAACCCTCAGTATAAGTCTTAAGTATCGATCACAATTGACAAAGGCACGTATTCTATACGACATATACAGCAATTTGGGTTAATAATCCTTGTTCCACACCAGTGCATATGCTGGATATTCTTAATATTCTGACAAATTCAAGTGACAAAATGATTTTTCATACAAGTCCATCTATGAAAAGGGGGAGTTTCGTCTTCTAAAAATATGAAAATTACTTGCAAAAGCGCAAATCCGCAAATCCCGATGAACAGGCTCGCAACGAGTTCAACTGGATCTACACTGTTTGCAAACACCGTTATAGTGGGCGGTACTGTTTAAAGGGTTAAGCTAAACTCTTGCAACTGCAGATTGGGCCACCAGCTGAGAAAATGTGCCTTACGACATTGGCAGCAGTTGAAGCCCATGATCATTTTATAGTCAATATGATGTTGGGTCGGCTAGTGTTGCCGACAAGACAAAAGATACATCAGTGAATCAATGGTGATGGCCCCAACGACTGATCGCACGGCTGTAAGGCACATTTTCTCAGTAAGGCCCACACTTGAATAGTCAAGAATAGATACACATTTCAGGTATTTTATTCATTTATTATTTTTCCTTATTCCATAACAAGCGAGTTCTGGAATTCTTTACTCCTGAAACGAGAGAAAGAAAATTCATCATTAACACAAATAACATATTTTTGTTGTAAATACTTGAAAGTTCCAGCAACAGCTAAGGTCATATAGGGAAGGGACCACAGTTTAAAGTCTCATATCAGTGGGATTGGAATACGGTAGTATGAAAGTATTTTTCATGCCCTAGAGTAGGTTTTGAACTCGCAACCTTCAGTCCTGTATTCTACCCATAAGCCACAGCCCATCCCAACTTTGGCAGTGTAATAATGTATGTGCATAAATCACAAGAATTCCGCCATGGAAGCGGCATCATTTCTGCCGAGGCATTTGACCACAACATGATCATGGGCATGTGCTAAAGTAAGCATCACAAAAACCGTGAAGAGAAGTGCATGTTTAAAACACGAAAAAGGTCATGGTTGAAGAAACTTTTTGACACAAAATGGCTAAGGGTTTCCATAACCATGTGAAGGTCAAAAAGGTCAAGGTAATGTTAATGGCGGCATGAGTGTGTTCCAAATGCTAGCATGTATCAAGTGTCCAAACATTGAAGCAATCCATCAAGTAACAAACTTTTTGACGCAAAAAAATGGCCAAGTGTTTCCGCAACAATGTGACGGTCAAAAAGGCCAAGGTCAGGTTAATGGCAGCATAAGTGATCCAAATGCTTACATGTATATATAGTGTTCAAATATTGAAGAAATCCACCAAGTAATCAGGCTTTCAACTGGCCAAACAACAAAAAGTAGGGAAAACTAGGGATTTTTCCAACAAAAAGTAGGGATAAAGTAGGAATTCAATTTTTTTTTTTTTTTAATGAAATTCTTAACACATATTCAAGGTATATGCATGCTCGACAACTACGTAATATTTAATTAATGGTGAATTTGTTTTGGTTTGTTTATTGGGGTTTATTGGGGTTTAACGGCCTATCAACAGCTAAGGTCATTTAAGGCCGGGTCAATGGGTTTAGTACTAAATCCCATATATTACCTGTACACGTACAAGTACATGTTCAAGCATGGCCGCCAAGAGGAGATAATTTATCAGAAAATTTTGAAAAGCAATAAGCTTCTTAGTCGCGCCGTGATAACATGTATCACGAATTTGGTTGCGATCGGTCAAGTAGAAGAGTTGTTGCGTTGACAAGGATAATTGTGTGAAAATTAAACAAGAGAACAGGGTTCGTACAGACATGACATGATAACATTCAAGCACTTTTCAAGCACTTTTCAAGTACAATTATTAATTTTTCAAGCACAATATCAATTTCTTTCCGACATACAGTACAATAGGCTTTGTGCCTATCGGGCGCTTCTTTAACCCACTTAAAGCGGCTTATCCAGATACGGTTGAATACATTTTTCCCCGTTGTGAAAACGCAGTGTAGCGTTCACGCACGTCGCCATTAAACATTCAGAACGAGGCTCATATTGGACTAGTTTAAAACCAGAACCGCGCACGGTTTTGCCGATACGCAGCGGGTTTGCCGATACCACGCATAGTTTAACATGCAGTTTCCAATACCGATCAGCGCTCCACAATTTACACTCGACTCATCGAACATCGAATTTTAGCGATTAACCTTTTCATGTTTTCTATTAAAATTCAAGTACTTTTTCAGCACGAAGGCATTTTTTTATGCACTTTTCAAGTACTAAAATTCAATTCAAGCACTTTTCAAACAGATTTTCAGAAAATAAGTACTTTTTATTTATCACTTGAGAATTCAAGTACTTTTCAAATCTGTACGAACCCTGAGAGAGCCATGATGGCCCTAATTCGCTCACCTGACTCCATGAACACCAGAGGAGAATGTGACATCGAGTTCACGGTTTTAAAAAAATTGTGCTATTTTTAGATGGCGGTCATCTTGGATTAAGCGACGACTCATTTTACCAAATCTGAAAATGCTTCACCCAATGATCTTAACTTACTATGAAGTTTGGCCAGCATAGGCCATGTGGTTCCGGAGAAAAAGACGTTCAAAATCTGAATAAATGGACCTTTTGGCGGCCATCATGGAGGACATAATCATCCGATTCAGACAAATAATGCACCAGAGCGATCGCCTCATCGATACCTTCAATGTGATATACGACATGAGCATATTTGGTCAAAAATAAAATTAGACCCCACGGGCCACGCCCATTTTTTGACCCCGGGGTCACCATTTTAACACCTTTGAAATGAAAGAGCATTCTACGTCGATCATTCCTACCAAGTTTCGTCGAAATCCGGCTGGCGGTTCAGGAGAAGATTTTTTTAAGAATTTGTGCTATTTTTAGACAGCGGCCATCTTGAATTAGCGACGACCTCCCGTTTTAACAAATCTCAAAAGGCTTCACCCATGGACCATAACTGTGATGTTTGGCCACCATGGGCCAAGCAGTTCGTGTGAAGAAGAATTTTGAAATCTAATAAAATAAAAACCTTTTGGAGGCAATCTTGGATGACATGACCATCCAATTTCGACAAAAAATGTACCAGAGCGATTTTTTAAGAATTTGTGCTATTTTTAGACGGCGGCCATCTTGGATTAGCGATGACCTCCATTTTAACTAATCTGAAAAGGCTTCACTTCACCCATGGACCATAACTTTTAAGTTTGGCTACCATAGGCCAAGCGGTTCATGTGAAATCTCTAATAAAAGAACGACCTTTTGACCTTTCGGCGGCCATCTTGGATGACATGACCATCGTTGATACCTTCGATTTGATATATAACATGACCATATTCGGTCAAAAATAAAATTGGACCACACAGGCCACGCCCATTTTTGACCCCGGGGTCACCATTTTAACAACGTTGAAAGAGCATTGTAAATCGATCATTCCTACCAAGTTTTGTCGAAATCCGGTTAGCGGTTCTCGAGAAGATCTTTGAAGAATTTATGCTCTTTTTAGACGGCGGCCATCTTGGATTAGCGATGACCTCCATTTTAACAATTTTGTAATCCCCCTACCTAAGGACCATGACGTTTGGTGAATAGGCCCAATGGTTACCGAGGAGAAGACGTTTCAAAATGTTCACGGACGGACACATTGCGGTAACAATAGCTCATATGAGCTTCGCACAGGTGAGCTAAAAAATGGCTAACAAGGGGAGGCTCTGCAGAAATGGCGGCGTCAATGGTATCTGGTAAATCTTATTTTTTCATCAATACGACGGCGGTTTCTTCCTTTTAACGATGACCATGTTCCAGCCGTCAACACTAAGAGACGGAATCGAACGTTGTTTACACATGGTCCAATTCAAATTTCTCTGCAGAATATTCAGACTAACTACATATAAAGTAATGCTGCTAAATTTGGTAATTCGTGGACTCGTAGTGTTAACGACTGGAACATGGCCATCATTAAAAGAAAGAAACCGCAGTTGTATTGATGAAAAATAAGATTTACTCCCGAGACCTCATAAGGCACCACGATTACTGCAGTGTAAACAATAGACCATGTGATTCCATACCATGTAAGTACAAAATTATGAGTGTAAATTTCACATTGACAATGTGTTCTTGTAAACAATTATCGTATTTACATTTATTGAGCATATGCAGCCTATGCTATATACATGTAAATCCACGAATTGAAATTTCCAGACCAACATTTTAGTCTTACAAAGTTTAGTGAAACGGGCCCCTGGACTCGCAAACACAATGCAGGGGTGGGAACAGTGCCAAAATAGAACTCATGAAAAATCCCACTCACAAAGGCATGTTCAAGAAACACAGAAGTGAATGTGAAAACTACCGAACCAAACCCTTCAGAAAAGTATTGTCAACAGCGACTTCAGAAGAACGAAAGTCATGAAGGTTATTTTCATCACCAAGGTTTGGTCAGACAGCACAATTGAACGGGAATTTCAATGAACTTTCATTTAAATTGTGATTCTGAAGCGATTGATTAAATGGTTCGACTTGACAAATAAGAGCTTATGGGTTTAGTGACCAGTGAAGATCTAGATCAACCTGTCCAGGAGTGTGCTATTTGATCAGGAGCAACTCTGGTCACAAATCCCATAAGCCACATTCCTCCAGTAACAGCCACAAATCAGGACGGGATTGATGCTATTTTCCACCTCTAAGCCAAATCACTGTCAACTGGGAGCTAATACAATGTCAGTGACTGGATGACAAACTTGACAAGACGCAGAGGATGAAAAGTGGAAGGGTTTAACTTCCCAGCAACAGTAAGGTCATAAAGAGGGGGCCTCAGTTTCAAATCTCATCCGAAAGACCAGTGGGATGGAAATGCTATGAAAATATTCACAACATTCAGTGAAACTTCTACGCACTCGTCTAGTTAGCCAGCCCTAGCAAAACCTTGGATGCAAGTCACTAGTGCGACAGACGGGACAGTCCATCCGTCGCACATGTATCAACGTTTTTACACCCCGGGAAATAAAATATTCCAATAAGCCATTCAGAAAATTATTGTCAACAAGACATTCAGAAGAACGAAAGTCATGATGGATATTTTCATCATTATGGTCAAGATCTAGTCGGGTTTGCCGACAAAAAAGTGTAAGTGAATCATCCCAGCAACAGCTAACGTCATATACAAACGGTTTAAAATAATTTAAAGTCTCATCCAACAGACCAGTGGCATGGAAATACTATGAAAGTATTTTACAAGCCTAGGGTGAGGATTCAACTCGCAACGTCCCGGTATTGAAATCCAATGCAATTATATCCCTAGAGATTTATTTATGGTGTTTAACCGCCGTCAACAGTCAAGGTAATTTACGGCCGTGTCGAGGTGGGATATTTAACCCGTAGTGGTGTAATGAAAGTGAAATAAATGGTTTAAAGGCACTTGGTTTCAGAGGAGGATGAAATGTGAGAAAATGAGCATTTAATGACTACATGCCGCCAACACTGGACAAAACCATTCAGCAAAATATTGTCAACAAGACATTCTTCAGAAGAACGAAAGTCATCATGGATATTTTCATCATTATGGTTTGGCCAAGTTTGTTGACAAAGTGAGGTCAACTGAAACAAGTGGTTTAATGTCCCAGCAACGGATATCATATCAACAGCACATCCGTTTCATGTATTTTTCTTGCCTAAAGTAGAAAGTAAACACCAAATGCTCCAGAGCTCCAGATAAGGTGCGTATTTGCTTAAATACCCAATTAAAATTGCCAAAAACCCAATTGAAATTAGAAGTAGTGAGTATCAAAAAGCAATGAAAAGTTTGTGGTATCTTTATCATGCTACAGAAAACAAACAAACCACAAATATAGCATATTTTTCTTATTTTTTGCATAAAAAGACATTATTTAGAAGCAAACTATTCAATAATTGCGGTCTGCTGTGTAAACAGTAGTGTGATTTTATTTTACCAATTAAAATTTTGAAATACACAATTGCTTCAGAAATGATCAGATCGAGTGACAATACTCAATTACTAATTCCTTATCTGGAGCACTTGGCTCTACACATAAACTATCAAGCATTCCAGTGAAAGAATTCAACATACCAGCAACTGGTTTAGTTATATAACGACAGGGCCTAGGGTTTCAGATGTCCCAAAATACGTACATGTACTGTTAGTATTTTCATCCCACTGATTGAAGCTGAGCACACTACGACAGACTATGAAAAGGATTTCATGTGTCGGCAAGTTTTTTTTTTTTGTTAGGGTTTAGGGTTTAACGGCCTATCAACAGCTAAGGTCATTTAAGGCTGGGTCAGGGCTATTCCAGTAAAATCTATACAGGGGGGGGGGGGGGGGGGGGGGGAGGTCAGGGGGGGGGGGGGGGGGGGGGGGGGGGGGGGGTAGGGGGGACGGGCAGAGGGGGGGCGGGGGGGGGGAGACGGCAGGTCCATTGATTATTTATCATAGGAGGGTAAATTTGTTAATTGTATAATAAATTGTGGGTTATTGTCAGCCAGAAAAGAGAATTATACAGACGCTGACGGCCCAGCAATTGTTGTTGTTGTTAGTTTAAAACTTTCCCAAAATGTACAAAACAACTCCAAGAACGCACATAGTAGGATATTTTGTTTCTATTTCTACATTAACGCAGTGGCCTGGTGGTATCGACCAGAACTTCAGAAGTTGGGGTTGCGAGTTCTATACTGGCTCCCATCAATATTTTTTTTATTTTTTTTTTCATTTCAAATTGCAAACAAAAAAGGATAAATAAATAAAGCAGTACAATTGGGTTGTACTGTTATATAAAGCAGTACAATTGGGTTGTACTGTTATTTATTTATACTTTTTGCCATTTAAAATGAAAATTACTTAATACAGTAGAACTTCGATAACTAGAACAGGTCTGGCTCGAACACAATGGAAAACTCGAACTGGTTCGACAGTCACGGCAAATTTCCTATATAATTCATGTAATAAAACACCTTAAACTCGAACTATGAATTACTCGAACAGTCGAACCTGTTGATTAGTCCGTGAACGGTCAAACAGTGGTAATTACCGCTAATAACTCGAACAGGTAAGTCTGTGATCAGCTGTTTGTCTAACGAGGTGCGAATTCCACCATTGCGGGCGGTCGCGTTGAGTAGTTTCCCTTGACGCGGGATGACATTAAATCACGAATCGCAAACAATAGCAGCGTGAATTACGGGCGTTATGATGTCCACGCTAATTAAGTGATTTGAACAAAATTCATTTTATGTAATGTTTAATTGGCTGTTGAGCGACTATTGACACATTTCTATGTCTATCGAGTGAATAATGCGTGCTTAGTTTGTGAATAAAACGAGACGAATTCGAGCAATCGTCATTCTATGACACTTATGTCTGAGAGTTAATTTATAGTGTTTATAATTGTATACTGACATTGTTTCGTTTATATTTTCCGTTTGTATATTTATTCCAACCACTGTGCTATGTGCTATTTTTAGACACTGGGAATACCAGTATTATGTATAGACGCAAAGCGGAACATAGCGGTTTATTTGACGTATAATTACATGTAAATATTGAATAAAACAGCAACTTTACAATTGTATTTGTTATTTTTCATTTCTCCCTCCAAATGTAATGCATATACAATGGCAAGTCACATCGGTCATCTCATATATTCACATAAGTGATTTTATTGACTGAATGTGACAGTACATTTTTGAAACTTCATTCCCTCGAACTCAAACTCGATTCCGTTGCCGGTTCGAGCGATCGAAGTTCTACTGTAATTATTTAATAAATATTTTGGTCCAAAAATTGGAAGTTTGTTGACAAGTCAATATTTTATAACCTTGGGCCATAGTGTAAATAACAAGATGCAATGGTGCCAATGTCTTGGAGGATATCGATGTTAGGACTACTGTGGTAGAGCACCACCTTAATGAAATTTCTTAGTCAAATACAACAATAAACATCACATTTTAATAATAAAAGCAATATGTGTAATTTTAATGTATTAAATGCACAATTTCATTGTTTAATATCATTTAGGCACTGTATATACTATATACTATAATATATGTAACAAAATGACTTGGTATAAAAGCCATTCAATGAACAGAATTTTTATTTAATATTTTTTGTTAACTGTACGTTGAGATTTTTATTTTTATTTATTGTAGGTTGCATGTTTTTAGATTTTTATTTACGTAGGTTGTGATTTTTTTTTTTTCATTGGTTGGGTTTAAGAAATTTTTTAAAACACCGTAGGTAGGCTGAGAATTTTTTTTTATATGTCGTAGGTTACCCCCGGCAAAAAACGCCTTCTCCCCCCCCCCCCCATATAGATTTTACTGGAATAGCCCTCAATAGGTTTAGTACTAAATCTCATATATATATTACCTGTACAAATCGCAAAATCCGAACTGAATATTTACAATAAAATATCTATATATTCAGCCCCGAAATCAGAATAATCCTGATCTGATTGCCAGGTCCTCGCCACACCAGAATCATTTGGCCCCCTCCCAAAAGCAGTAGGATCAGTAGTCTTGTTACTTTTATAATAGGCAATACGGTAACCCAATTCAACTCCCAGGTAACAAAAGAGCCAAAGATGAAAACGTACAGGAGAGCCAAATCGTGATTCTTATAAAACAACAGACCTCGGTTTCAAATCACATTCAAATGACTACAAACGGCACCGCCACCCACCCCCTCCGAGGTGAATGAACCACGAGTAACTTACGTCGGCCACGTCGTATTCGCCGCTGTTGATCTTGTCGATAATATCATGAGGTGGTTTCCCATCTACCTGGCAGCCTACCGACTGGCACGTACCTGCAACATGTGGGCAACATTCGGTATACTAGAGCTCCAGATAAGCTGTGCTTGTGTAACCTTATCACAGTATAATCTAGCTATTTTATGAAAAAATTGTGTTAACCTTCCCAGTTTATTTTCCTTCAATCATGTCGAAAAACGACTAGAAGGCCCAGTACCTGACAATTTCTGGTACATACCAGCCTATCAACAGCTAAGGTCCTTTAAAGGCACATGCCCACTCAGTAGGCACAAAATGTTCTTTATAGGAATTAAATAAGTGTATAATTGCAGGGCTCTAGATAAGGATTTATTCATAAGAGTATTTTTATTCCATGAGATTTTTTTCAATTGGATATTTTCAATTATCAATTGGGTACCTTACAACCGTTACCCTACCCTATTGTGTAAAATTGAATAGGGTATTTTCCAATTCTGGTATCAAAATGTGCAATAAACATGGCTACACAAAACATTGAATACGTACATGCGACATCTTTTAAGTGTTAGTTAAAACTAATTAGAAACTAGAAATGGACGCTTGTCGACAAGCGCATATGTATCCCCCTCCCCAAATACACAAGTAGTTTGAAAAAAGGGTGTTTCGAGTTATGCTCCGGAGACAAAATCAGTGTGCGGAAAAAACAAAGGGGGATAATCAAGAAATTAACGATGCAAGAGTTGTCATTCTTGCGTGACACACCTTTATGGTCGTGGTCTATGCATGTGTGAAGTTTCATGAAAATATTCCAAAGGGTGTTCGAGTTATGCTCCGGACACGAAATCTGTGCACAAAACAACAAAGGGAGATAACTAAGAAATTAACGACGCAAGAGTTGTTGTTCTTGCGCGCGACACACCTTTGGGTCGTAGTCTATGCATGTGTGAGGTTTAATGAAAATATTCCAAAGGGTGTTCGAGTTATGCTCCGGACACGAAATCAGTGCATGAAACAACAAAGGGAGATAAGTAAACAAGAATTCCGCGGAATCAAATGCCTCGCCTTGTCCCGCCTTGACCTCGAGCCTGGGCCTGAAAGCAATTTTCACTGGCCGGAACATATTATACAATTATTGACTAGTGAGCCATAGAATATCAGATTATATTCTATGGCTCACTAGTCAATAATTATTTTATTATATGATAATTAGTGGTGCAACGATATACCGGTATATTGCGATATGTCATCCTGACGATACGTATCGCGGCAAGGTTTTCGCATATCGCGATATTTACGCCATATTCTCGGTCGCCATCTTGTGTTAAAATAATAATGTAAAATTATTCAAAATCATTAAAAACATAATTTTTAATATGACAGAAGTAAATATTTTGAATAAACACGCCACAATTGGATGACTAATACATGTAGGAGTAATCTCGGACTTCTGTTGTGAACCATCATGTGTCCCCATTCGCGTTGACAGCATCAGGTCCGTACGCAGAGGGGGTGCAGAGGGGGTGCAGAGGGGGTTTGTCTTCCTCTGGTGCTACACACCAAACAAGGAGTTTGAAGTTATAAAAAATTGCACTAAAAACAAACTTTCTAGACCAAATATGCGTACGTGACCGTAGTCGTGTTCTGACTCTTGTTTACTAATGGACTTGTTATAGTGGAACATTTATTTTTGAAAATAACTATAACTAGAAAAAGTCGATGGCGCGCCATCGCAATATACCCACTTTCCCCAAATGCTAAGTCCGAAAGGGGGAGGTAATCCATGATGGAGGGTCGGATAAAAAATCCGAATTCACTTTGCGCATCTGCACATGATAACGAAGCTACATAGCAAATATGAGGCGCGTAGGTATGAAGGTGAAAAAGTTTTTCGAGTTACAAGGAAAAAATGGGAAATTCTGAGTCGGAAAGGGGGAGGTAATCGATGATGGAGGGTCGGATGAAAAATGGGAATTCACTTTGCGCATCTGCACATGATAACGAAGGTACATACTAAATATCAGGCGCATAGGTATGAAGGTGAAAAAGTTTTTCGAGTTACAAGGAAAAAATGGGAAATTCTGAGTCCGAAAGGGGGAGATAATCCATGATGGAGGGTCGGATGAAAAATCCGAATTCACTTTGCGCATCTGCACATGATAACGAAGCTACATAGCAAATATGAGGCGCGTAGGTATGAAGGTGAAAAAGTTTTTCGAGTTACAAGAAACGTGACGGACGGACGTACGGACGGACGTACGGACGGACGTTCTTACATTAGGGTACTTATGTGGCTTATCACATGTTAAATATTAGCCACATAAAACGATTTTTAGCCACATAAAACGATTTTTTAGGTGGCTAATTATAACCAACCCTATCCTTTAACAAGTCCATAACCCTGTGGGGCTAGCCACATAAGTACCCTAATGTGTGGCCGTACGGACGGACACCCGTGACGAAAACAATATACCCATTTTTTTTTACAAAAAAAGTGGGTATAATAAACGGATAAAGGAATGAATGAAAAGTCATGCAGAGCATGATGTTATTAGCCGATCAAATCAGGGGGGGGGGAATGAATGAGCGAGTGAGTATTGGTGTTTAACGGCCTATCAACAGCTAAGGTCATTTAAGGCCGGGCCAACGGGTTGTACTATCCCGCATTAAACAGGTCCACGATGAGGAAAATTCCCAAAATCAGAACTCAATATTTCTATGCCACACCAGTCACTTTAGTAGCTCGGCCCCAAAGTAATATGATTTGCCATAAGCTTATTACTTCTTAATGGAGCATAACAGGTTAACGTTGTCACTTGTTTATCACTTGTTTATCGATTTAAATGGTTTAAATCGACTCGAAGCTTACGTTAAACGGCCGCACAAACTCGATTGAACTGCACGCCTTCCAATGACAAGACAATCAATAATTTGCGGCATTGACAATAATTAAGGGGGATTGCCGCAATCGCGCGTGCTGGATGCATCCCTGCCATCCCTGCATGATACGTAAACAAATCAAAGTTGGCTATGAAGGGCAATTCTTCGTTTTGATTGGTGGAAAATTTTGTGAATATTAACTAGCGTCAAATGACGCGCATACGCGATCCAATGGGATAAACCCCAAGATGCTGGGGTTGCTAGTCGGAGGAGATTTTGAGCAGAGGTCAATTATAAATTAGCCGAATAAACACATTTTACGCGATTATACGTGGCTGAAACTTGTTCCATTTAATAAATAAAAGCTTTAAATTAGCCCAATAATCGGCGTATGTTGGCGTATATGGCCCTTAGAGCCAACTATGGACTTCAACAACAACTTACGGGTTCAATCTCTTCCGGCGTTCAGCTCATTACGTATTCAAAATTGTGTTATTTTTTGGAAGTGATACAGCAAAATTCGCGTTCATAGATTACCGAATAGCGGAGAAAAGGGTTGCTACCAACTTTTTCAGAATTCGATGGATGACCAATATATTAGCCGATCTATAAATAGATCGGCTAATAATAATACTATATAATCTTAATAGTATTTACATGTACATTAGTACTCGTTTAAAAGCTGTAGCAATATAATTGTTAACAAATTTAAATGATTTTGTGTTTATTTTAATAATCCTTTTTAGGCACCATCTCATTATTACATTCATACACAAGTCTCCATTTTCTTGTCCAACATGAAAACGCCAGTAGCAAAATAATTCAAACAAATTGGTGTCCTAGTGAAGGAAAGTTTGTACTTTGAAGAAACTTTCATTGTTAAATATACAAGGGAGCCCTCACCCACCCCACACATTTTGCTATTGAACATACATATAACACCATTGGCAATCCATCAGTCATTATTATGTTCTCATGCTTCACAATTTGAACAAGTATAATACCAATCTAAGGGACTGGTCATTATTTATCACCAAGAGGGTTGGGGTGGAAATGGGGCTGGATAAATTTTGTTAACTCACCTTCGAAAAGTACAAGCCCCCACCCCTTCCCACAGCTTTTCATTAAATTGTGAAGGTCCCCCCCCCCCCCCTTGAACAATTAATAATGTTCAAACCCAAAACGAGACGGTTCAAATGAGTGATATCATATTTTTTTAATAAAGATATATTGCATCTACTGATTGCCTGGGTTAATCATGCCCCTATGTGATAGCCAGGGGGACATATTGCCTTGCTCTTGAGGTTCCGTATGTGTACATTTACATCAACAAGTTTGTAAGTTTCTCCAGTTAAGAGTCCAGTATTCCAGAGGGGCACATCCATGTTTTACAAACATAATGTCTAGTATTAATGTTGGTACAAAAGCTAATTTATTAAAGGTATTAATACATGTACATGTACTTACATTTTCCTAAAATGTTGGGCAAGTAGCTTTTTTGTCCGGGCGAGTAATTATAATTGTACTTGCCCGGCCGAGCAAGTGTGAAAAGTGAATATTTTTAAGCCCTGAATAATGCAATACGTATTGCAATATGGGTTTGTTGTATCGCAATATATCGCAATACGGGTTTGACCGTATCGTTGCACCTCTAATGATAATAGTCTGTATATAGCACTTACGACCTTATGCTACTAGACAATCAAAGTACTGAAAGTACTGAACATAGGGTACTACAAGATTAAACTAGATTGATTGATTGATTGTTCATTCAACAACATTACAGATTATGCATAGCAATATCAGAAAAATACGGTAACAAATATACAAGACATCAATTCAAGTATAAATACAGATTCCAGATATCTATGATCATTATAGATACATTGAAAACTGATTGAAGAGCAATAGTTACAAGAATTCCGCTACGGAAGCGGTGTCGCGCATGAAAATGCCTTGTCGGTACAAAACAATGTTGTAGCAGGATATTTGTTAAAGGTTCTGCATCGCCATTTGAAATCTCTAATAAAAGAACAACCTTTTGAGCTTTTGGCGGCCATCTTGGATGACATGACCATCCAATTTCGACAAAAAATGTACCAGTGTGATCGCCTCTTTGATACCTTCGATTTGATATAGACATGACCATATTCGGTCAAAAATAAAAGTTGACCCCACGGGCCACGCCCATTTTTGACCCCGGGGTCACCATTTTAACAACTTTGAAAGAGCAATGTATATCGAAAGAGCATTGTACATCGATCATTCCTACCAAGTTTCGTCGAAATCCAGCTGGCGGTTCATGAGATTTTTTAAGAATTTATGCTATTTTTAGACGGCGGCCATCTTGGATTAGCGATGACCTCCATTTTAACAAATCTGAAAAGGCTTCACACATGGACCATAACTTTTAAGTTTGGCTACCATGGGCCAAGCGGTTCATGTGAAGAAGAATTTTGAAATCGCCAGAATTTATTTTTGAAAAAATGATCGCCTCGTTGATACCGTTGATTTGATATATGACATGACCATATTTCAAAAATAAAATTTTACCCCACGGGCCACGCCCATTTTTGACCCCGGGGTCACCATTTTAACAAGTTTGAAAGAGCATTATACATCAATCATTCCTACCAAGTTTTGTCGAAATCCGATTGGCGGTTCTTGCGAAGATTTTTGAAGAATTTGTGCTATTTTTTAGACGGCAGCCATCTTGGATTACGTAATGACGTCATTTTAACAATTTTGTAATCCCCCTACCTAAGGACCATGACCATGGTGACTATAGGCCCAATGGTTATCGAGGAGAAGATGTTTGAAAATGTTCACGGACGACAGACAAGAATTATTGATGATATTACATGATGGAGAAACTCCTACAATTTTTTGGACGTAAATGTACACACACGGACGGACGTACGGGCCTCAAGGGCAACGCAATATGGCCCCCTTGCATTTGCATTGGGGCATAAACAATAGTATAGAGAGGAATAATATTTGGTTCTTTCATTATTTGACTCGGATTCACGGTTATTTGTTTTGTTTTTTTCTTTAAAAATATTGTATGTCTCCTGCTTCCACGAACCCCTTCAAGTGTGATACAGCCTTCACAGGCCTCAATTACATAGTGGGAAAATGGAACGCAAGCGGTGATTATCGCAGACCACACACACTGCATCCCATTACACACACAGCGACAATACTGCAATGTAGACAGACCTCATAATTGCAGGACAACTGGCATCATGGAGAATCATACAGCCGGAGCCGTGATGTCATTAATCACTGGTCGTCTACACTGCGGCCACAGTGCATGTCGATCACCATGATCAGTCTCGAGGAACCATATTAAGAACCAGGGTTCAATTTTGAGGGCAAAGTGAGCTTTTTTTTGTTGTTCACTTCGCTTTTTATTTCCCGTCGGGCGAAGTCGACTTCGCTTTGAAAAAATCCCGTAATTTTCGGTAATTGCAGTTTCCATATAATCGTCATAAATTGAAACAAAATTGTTTACCTATTTGTTTACCTATTTGTGGGGTTTACACCTACTATATCACTGAGTGGATTCCCCCAAATTTGTTACTAATAATATCTATCCCACAATGCCGTTTTATGACGTTATTAGCAATATATACGCACTAGCGAAGAGAAACGAGTTACACGAAAAGAAAAGAAATTTTCGGCTTTCCAAAATGGCGGACGATGTGTTTTCCGATTCCGGGAGCGACGCGGAAATGCAAAATAATGCGGATTCTCAGTCGGACTCCGACTTTTCAGGGGTTGATACGGAAGAATTAATACGCGTAGCACAAGTTGTGCATGAATATCCTATGGTACAATCGACTCGTGACCGAGAATTCCCAAATGATTGGGAACAAGAGTGCAGAGGGTCACAATATACGCCCGTCGAGACAAGGCCAGTCAAAAAGGGGAGATAAGTCACTAAAAACCAACAGGGTTCTTTATATTGCCGTGATAAACATGTATACCGAATATGGTTATGGTCTGTCAAGTAGAACTTGAGATATCGCGTGGACAAGGATACAAAGTTTGAAAATTAAAAATGGCCGCCAAGGGGAATAAGTTACCAGAAACTTTTGAAAACCAATACGCTTCTTCGTCTTGCCGTGATAAACATGTACATGTATACTAAATTTGGTTATGATCGGTCAAGTAGCACTTGGGAGTTATTGTGTGGACAAGGATACAGAATCCGAAAATAAACAAGAGTGCAGCAAGTCACAAAATACGCCCGTCGAATATGGGCCAGACAGCGAAGATGCAGAAATGTGAAGCTGTCACCAAGGCAAGAAACATTAATGAGAATTTGAAAGTCTATAGCATTATTTCTTCATCTCGTGCTAAACATGTACAGTGCAGTCTCCGTTTTTGTTCCACCGCAGACAACACTTGCAAACTCAACGCGAACGCAACGCGAACGCAACGCGAACGCAACGGTTTGCTGTAGCGTTGTATACGTTGTTTAAACGTTTAATACGGTTTGTACACGTGTAATACACATGGTCAAACCGTATAGTTTAAAAGCGTTGTATACGTTGTTTAAACGTATAATACGGTTCGTACACGTGTAATACACATTGTCAAACCGTTTAGTTGTAAAGCGTGTAATACGTTTAGCTTCAAGGCGTATAACACGCTTTGGCGTATACATATGTAGCGAGGTGAAAGAGTTGAAACGTGTACAACGCTTTACCTGGAAGCGTGTAGCTATATGAAAGCGTTGAAACGTGTACAACGGTTACACGTTTTAACGCGAATACCTGTTCGGCCCCGATCGCTTCGAGGCGTCCTTGTTTCGTCCCTTTTAAAATATCGCGAATACATACCCTCAGATCGAGTTCAAAGTACATCGGCGGTGTGATTTAGCACTTCAATTGATCCCTAATCCCTGATGCCTAATGAGTCACGCTTTTAACACGACAGATGTACCTTGTCGTTTATCAAAATGTTTGCGAATTGTAGATCACGTGAGCCGGCTCATCAGGATCTGCGGCATTCCTACGTACATGTACATTTTATATACACAAAAATGACCCCTAATACAGCGTAATGTAACAGTTCCTAACTTAATATGGAATAGCCCGGGCCGATAGTCCATGTCAGTTACTTGGGGTTAAATATTACAAACACAGATAAACACAGTGCATGGTTTCTTTATTTTATTTTAACATCAGAAATGGCGAGCCTAGGAACTCTCGTATCTTTACGCTGAAGCCAGTCTATTTCAGTCACTAATCCGCTATACACCTGTCCCACGCGTGTGTTAAGAAAACTCGATATTTGGAGAAACTGAATACACAGCGAGCTGCACACTGGTTTAACACGGATATGGCCCGCGGATATGTGTCATAAATTACTTGGTGGTCAAAACCGGTAAATTTACAAGGTTTATAGCGAAATAGCAGCCGACTGGCAATTTTTCTCGGACCGATTTTTAAGACTAGTTTTCAAATCTCAATCGGTCTGAGAGTTCAAAAATCGGTCCAGAACTGGAAAACTGAAATTTATAGAAGCCCTGCTGAGTCTAGAAGTATATATACACACACGAAGAACGATCTGAGCATGCGCATTCTACGCGATACACGGTTGGCATACCAAAACGTGTAATGCGTTAAAACCCGTGGAAACGTGTTATACGTATAACACGGTTTCATCTGTACGGTGCTGTGTACATGTAGAAGCCTGTAACCGTTCGTCAAAGAAAGCGTTAAATCGTTTAAACGGTTTACCTTAGCGTTGTATACGTTTACAACCGTTGTACACGGATTACACGCTTTTGAAACTCAATGCGTTGTTTACAACCGTTGTATACGTTTACAACCGTTGTACACGGATTACACATTTTTGAAACTCAATGCGTTGAACACGGTTTGTTCGACTTTCGCGCATGCGCAAGAGTGGGGAAACGCAACACATGGCCGAAAACGTATTACACGTAGACGACACACGGTTTGAAACGCAACTAACGGAAACTCCACGGATACGCAACGCACAACACTTTGTACACGTATAAACCAGGAACATTTAGACAGAAAAGACTGTATACTAATTTAGGCAGAGATAGAAAAGTCGAGTGTAAAGTAGAAATAAGGAATTGGATACAATAATGTAGAAAAAATGGATAAGTTAAAAAGGTGATATATGTTTGTTAAAAAATATTTTTTCGGCATAAAAACACCAAGGTGCACATCTTCAATATGTGTAGAAGACGTGTGTATAGTTTCAGATCGATCGACTGAACGGTTTCGGAGCAGCTGTGTACACGAACTATGCACTTTTTCTTCAGCCGCCCGCCCTCCATGCGGTAAAACATAATACGTAACGGTCATATAAAAAGTAGACCATCCTCCACTTGTGCCGCCATTTATAGGAGAAAGTGGAATAAAAATTCCACTTCCTGTAATTTGCAAATACCGTACATCATTGGCAGGTAACATTTTAGGTGAAATACATGCATTTCCTTCCATTGCACACTATATAGTATATAGATAAGAAAGAATACATGGGTTTTGCTACGATAGCTTCAAAAATAAAAATGTTATAAACGTTTATACACGCCCAGTGCTGTATAACGCAAATTTCTCATTTTTATTCGGCAGTGGAAATTGGTATATGCAATTATGTGCGCGGCAGGATAAGGGTTAATTAAGTTACAGTACCATACAAATACAAAACCACACACAATGCGACATCCTGCATGGACTAACAGAGACATACACTGAGAAAATTGTGGAGAATCTAGAAAACCAATTTCTTATTTGTATTATATGGTGCAGTTAAATTGTCTTTGCCGATAACCGACGACAACATTTAACATACTTTACAAATTATGGAGAAAAAAACACTTCTCCCACTTCCCCCTAAATTCCCTGGAGGAGGAAGTGACTTCCCCCTAAAATTTAGAGCTAGATTGAACCCTGAAGAACAGCCATTAAGAAGCTATAGCATGATCACTGGTTGAATGCGTTTCTTCTGAAGTAACACTTACAATGCTGAACTAATTTTTGACATCATTATGCACCCGCAACCGAATGTTGAGGGTGGCATATAGAGTTACCGGCGTCCGTAGGTCCCGTACATCCGTCCGTACGTATGTCCCGAAACCTTAAAGCTTGGTAAATGTCTTATAATTTCTGTTTCCTTGCACGGATCTGCTGGATATTTCACACGCATTGCTTTAATGCTCCTACTGCCCTGTGACAAATCCACAATGTTCCCGCCCCCGTAAAGCCCAGGGCCAAGGTCACATACTTCGTGCGTTCCAACTTCCAAACCTTCATGCTCTGGCAACTGTGTTATAAATTCTGTTTCCTTGATTGGTTTTGTTTCAGCTAAGGTCATGCAAGGCCGGGCAAACGGGTTCGATCCCCTTTTAACCTGCAACATTGGGGGGAAATCCCAAAATCAGAACGGAATATTTACATCGAGAAAAAATATATTCAGCCCTGACATTAGAATAACCTACAAATTGTTAGACGTAAATGTACACGGACGGACGTATGGAACCTCAAGGGCAACGCAATATGGCCCCCTTGCTATCGCATTGGGGCATAAACAATAGTGTACAGAGGAATAATATTTGGTGTTCTTATTTTGCAGTTTCTTTCATTATTTGACTCGGAATTCAAGGTTATTTGTTTTTTTTTTTGTTTTTTTTTAAATATTGTATATGTCTCCTGCTTCCACGAATAGACCTCATAATTGCAGGACAACTGGCATCATGGAGAATCATACAGCCGGAGCCGTGATGTCATTAATCACTGGTCGTCTACACTGCGGCCACTGTGCATGTCGATCACCATGATCAGTCTTGTGGAGCCATTAAGAACAGCCATTAAGAAGCTATAGCATCATCACTGGTTGAATGTGTTTGTTCTGAAGTAACACTTACAATGCTGAACTAACTTTTGACATCATTATGCACCCGCAACCCCAGGGCTTCTAAAATTTCAGAATGCCAATCGGTCCAGAGCTGGCGCGAAGGAGCTGAAAATCTGTCGACTATTGGGTGCAGACGAAATTAGGTTACATCTCGCCGCCATAGCTTGGCTAAGTTTTGTGCTTTCTGCAGTTTATCTGAAGCGAAGACACTTCGTGTAAACATAGATTTAGTATATATTTTATAGTCAATGTACTATATTTAACGATTTCTGTAATGGAAAAGTCGTGTTTGAAACATTTAATACACACAGGCACTTAAATGCGATGTCATAAATCGGCTGTTACCGTATTTAGCCGTGTATTGCGCGCACTGGTGTACAACGCGCACCTATATTTTGGGGGGAAAAATCAGGGGGGAAAATAGTTTGCGTCTATACCGCGCAACAAAAAAAAAAAATCGGCGGAAATTCCGTCACGTACAAGAAAATTGCATTCCGAGTTCACATCCACAATGCTGAACGTGTGCTATTAGGCTCTCTCGAAGAGAAAAAATATCGCCAAAGGTCAGCTTTATGGCATAAATTAGACTTTATATTGTCTAAAAGTATGTTATATTTATTGTTATTTACTCATTAATATGCTTAATAAAAATTCATGATGCATGTAATAAACTTATTGAACCTACTTACGAAGAAATTTGTTGTATATAATTCCACCATATTTGCCATTCGTGTATAACATAATTACCCGTAATCGCAAACACACAGCAGGCTAGCCATGTGTAAACTTCTTCCCCAAGGCGATAATAACTCCCTACTAGTGACCTGCACACGAGAAATGGGCCCTAAACAATTCCCCCCAGCCAAATATTGACACTATGGACCACCGTGGATATACGTAGGTACAGATAGTGTGTATTCACTGTTTATTGATTAGGTTTAACAATATACATAGGTACTACCTGAATACACGACATTCCAGCATAGCCCCATACAGTGTATGCGCAGATGAATCAGGGGCTATGCTGGTCGCACATATCATAAGGTATTGATGTGTGAATACTTGTCAATATGTTACAAATATAGTAACACAGTCAGTCGGCACCTAGCAACGAAAAACGACCATTACCGCGTGTTACCGAATGCGATCTGAATGTGCGCGACGCTTGATTTAGCATCTAAAATCTTACATCAAGCGCTTATGGGATTGAGATGATCTGTCCTCATTAATTATTCACAGAATGGCAAACGTGTGACGTCACTTTGAAAATGTACAACCAAACAATACCCGACAGGCAACATTTGACCGATATGAGATCGGTACACCAGCGTAAATACAGAAAACACGTACATTTCCTCTAATACATGTAGCCTCTTATGTTACGAGCCTGGCTATATTAAATCCCAAAATATACCAATTTACCATCAATCTATACTTACCGCACCCATTCATATCGATTGATTCCTTTTCTCTTGTTTCACACTATGCGTATT
This sequence comes from Conchocele bisecta, assembly GCA_029237695.1. Taxonomy (NCBI): domain Eukaryota; kingdom Metazoa; phylum Mollusca; class Bivalvia; order Lucinida; family Thyasiridae; genus Conchocele; species Conchocele bisecta. The sequence continues at coordinate 9,156,461 of CM055273.1, forward strand.
TAAACGTCTGTCAAAAATTGATATTTCCGTTTCCGGGCTTGTTTTGTTTGCGTGAAACTGGCAGAAATCAGTTGGAAAAAATGTTTGAAATTTATGTTCCTACTTATAACGCGTAGGGTGACTTCTGGATTAAAAATGGGGCTGAAAAAATGCACGTAATACACGACTAAATACGGTACATCAATTGAACACACAAAATAAAATAGTTAATCAAGTTTTAAAATGGTAATGTTTTACCATAATTCTGGTGTACCAGCATACACAAACAATTATTTACTGTTAGGGAAGCAAGATAATTGTATTTTTGTCAAGTAAATAACGATAATATCAACTATACAGAGGTAAATGGAACAGCCGTTACCTGCAATTGCCAGCTGATCAGGTTAATGACAGGACAATGTTTGATTTTGGCAGTCTGAATTGACTGGTAATGTGTGCACTGCTTTTCTCTTATTTGTGGCTGTGACTGGAGAAATAGGGCTTATAGGAATTGTGACCAGTATAGCTCTTGGTTGTATACATGCTTAACCAAACTAAACAGTGTGATTTTTACATAACGCATGTTATTTTCTTTCGCTTTGTTTGTGCCTTTTTAAATACAATCGATCGATGTCCATTGTCATAAATATTTGGTGACACAAGACCCTAATTGACCCACACAATACGTCACATTGGCGTGTGTGGCTAGAAAATCAATATAAGGTTTGATCATGTCCAGCCGTGTGCAAACGTTTGCTGTGGCCCCCGAGGGAACTGTTTGAACCCAAGGCCACAGGCCGCGGGTTCAAACAGTTCACGAGGGCCACAGGAAACGTTTGCACATGGCTGGACATGATCAGACGTTATTGTTACATTTCCAACAAAAAACTGATGTAATTTGAGCATTATATTCAGTATTTTCAGTACTTTTATAAATCGTCCCATTCACGTAGATAATTTTCGGTATTCATATTCCGGTGCCGCGTCAGGAACGTCATGAAGGCACTTCCGCGTAGTGACGTCATGAAGGCACTTCCATTACGCGCGGCCCCGGAATGAGCATTGCCTAAAGTCATATGCAAACAGCACGCGCTATATGTTTGCACATATGTGCAAACAACGGAAACCATGTAACAATATCTGGTAACACGAGGCACGTGACAGCTAGCTGTGTATTGCGCCGCTAATCGGGATATCCGTTATCATGGTTATCGAGGTGTGTAACTTCACACGTCACACCAATAAACCAGTGAGATGTTGTGCATTATTTTGGGCATTCGGAGCGTGGATTGAGATATAGCAGCCGGATTTCATTATTTTCGGACCAAATTTTAAGGATAGTTTGCATCCGTCCCGTACATCCGTACGTATGTCCCGAAACCGTAAAGCTTGGTAAATGTCGTATAATTTCTGTTTCCTTGCACGGATATGCTCGATATTTCACACGCATTGCTTTAATGCTCCTTCTGCCCTGTGACAAATCCACAATGTTCCCACCCCGCAAAGCCCAGGGTCAAGGTCACATACTTGATGCGTTCCAACATCCAAACCTTCACGCTCTGGCAACTGTCTTATAAATTCTGTTTCCTTCATTGGTTTTGTTTCAGCTAAGGTCATGTAAGGCCGGGCAAACGGGTTCGATCCCAAAATCGAGAAAAAATATATTCAGCCCTGAAATTAGAATACCGTAATAACCCTATGTTTTCGGACGGGTACAAATAATTATTATTTTTACTGTCCGAGTATATAGGTGCAAAAAATAATTATCGAAATTGCTGTCCGAATGTTTAGGGTCGCCAACCTCCAACCACCAGAATGCAATGTTCTCCGATGCTTTCTGTAAACGCCACGGGGGCAATTAAATGCTCTGATGATTTCTGTGATTTCAATTAAATGATCAGTATAATACAAATGTGTTACCTTATTATTGGAAAAATAATCCCTGTATTAATTGCAATACTTACTCCAATTCATCAGATAATCCAAGTAGCGTGTGGAAAAATCGATCACTCCATGCTAACACGGTATTGCCAGTAGCCGTGTCCGCTTGGTGAGACATCATGTTTTTTTTTAACTGTGACAGATTTCGGACGAGCGGGTAGACGCACGCTGCTTACAACTTATACAAGATCACCTTTCTTTGCCACACGCAAGAATCGAACTGTCAAACCAATACTCCATTCACCGATTTACATTATTATATATGCGTAAATGCAGGTCTGCCTACCAGTATTACCATCCACACTGCATCATTTTTTTTTGGATAATAATTTTACGTATTAAACCGACAGCTTTTGAAAATCAATATTGGCAAAATACGATGATGTCTACTCCGAAATTTATGTCGGTTTTCAACGTAATACAGAAGTCGATTGTATTTTAATATCTGCCACGAATTCGAATTCCAAATCCGAGACTCGATTACACCAGACACATATTACACACAAAATTTGTGTGTTGCTTTGTGTAAAAAAAAATCGATAACGCTCAGCCGAGTCAAATGCCAGGTGTTTATCTGAAGACATCATTCAGCGCGAGGCTGTAAACTGTGTGACCTTTAGGCTATGTTTTGAAATTGAACTGATTGGTCAATACGTTGTTTGATCTGTGCCGCAAACGTCGGGGAATGTGCAAATTTTACCCTCGCATCAAGGGGCAAAATAACCAATTACATGCTTTTATGTTTGTGGAAAATCACAAACCTGGGACAATCCTAAATCCTCCCGACTGTACACCCTAAAATCCGAATCTGGGAACGATTACGTGCCTAGGGTAGGGATGATCAGCAACAACATAACGCGAAGTACATTCCCCGACGGGGAGCCACATCCATCCCTAGCACACATACATATCATACCAAATCGGAGTAGAGAGACATACCATTAACTTGATACTTTTACCATCAACATAGGTATTATAACCGTTTATAAAAGTTCCGTTTTTTATCACTTAGTAAGTGCAGGAGTTCCGGCGAATAAACCTGTCCCACGATGTTTATACAAAATGGCTTCCAGAGAAATGATACAAATGTCTGTGCGACTAAATTGTCTGTCGTGACGCACAGGACAGGTATAAATAGGTTTGATCAAATTTTCGATTGGAAACAATGTTTTTTCTATGCAAAATGTTTCTTTACGGGCCGGGACGACATAAAAGTGTATTTTGAACCTGATGTTTACTCTTGTTATATAGCAGTATCAGCCTCGGAAATGTTGCGGTTCTTTCACGACCTAGCAATGATGATAATTTTTTTTAAAAGCTCGAAAACGCGTTGACATAGCGCATCAGGGAATATATCGTTGCGGAATACTAACATTGTCCCAACTTCTGCAATAGGCGAAAATGATATAACTCGGTTGACGTTTCGCGAGAGTCCGTTGTCTCGAGGCCGTCCGGGTTCGGCCAATTAAAAACATAGCAACCTTCTATAATGGAGTATATGGAGGGAGCAAAAAAATATAAAAAATTTCTTTCTTCATTTATCGATGCTTTTAGGCATATTTAATGCATTTAATGTATAGACCTCGGTCCGTTACTTCAACCTGTGTATATGTCTCCTGCTTCCACGAACCCCTTCAAGTATGATACAGCCTTCACAGGCCTCAATTACATAGTGGGAAAATGGAACGCAAGCGGTGAATATCGCAGACCACACTGCATCCCATTACACACACAGCGACAATACTGCAATGTAGACAGACCTCATAATTGCAGGACAACTGGCATCATGGAGAATCATACAGCCGGAGCCGTGATGTCATTAATCACTGGTCGTCTACACTGCGGCCACTGTGCATGTCGATCACCGTGATCAGTCTCGAGGAGCCATTAAGGAGCTATAGCATGATCACTGGTTGAGTGGTTATCACCGTGATCAGTCTCAAGGAGCCATTAAGGAGCTTTAGCATGATCACTGGTTGAGTGGTTATCACCATGATAAGTCTCGAGTAGCCATTAAGGAGCTATAGCATGATCACTGGTTTAGTGGTTATCACCGTGATCAGTCTCAAGGAGCCATTAAGGAGCTTTAGCATGATTACTGGTTGGGTGGTTATCACCGTGATCAGTCTCGAGTAGCCATTAAGGAGCTACAGCATGACCACTGGTTGAAGTGTGGTTATCACCATGATCAGTCGCGAGTAGCCATTAATTGTTTGTTTGTTTGTTGGAGTTTAATGGCCTATCAACAGCTAAGGTCATTTAAGGCCGGGTCAATGGGTTTAGTACTAAATCCCATATATTACCTATACAAGTACATGTCAAGGAGCCATTAAGGAGCTATAGCATGATCACTGGTTTAGTGGTTATCACCGTGATCAGTCTCGAGTAGCCATTAAGGAGCTATAGCATGACCACTGGTTTAGTGGTTATCACCATGATCAGTCTCAAGGAGCCATTAAGGAGCTTTAGCATGATCACTGGTTGACCATTAAGGAGCTATAGCATGACCACTGGTTTAGTGGTTATCACCATGATCAGTCTCAAGGAGCCATTAAGGAGCTTTAGCATGATCACTGGTTGAGTGGTTATCACAGTGATCAGTCTCGAGTAGCCATTAAGGAGCTATAGCATGATCACTGGTTGAGTGATTATCACCGTGATCAGTCTCGAGTAGCCATTAAGGAGCTACATTTATATATATAGCATGATCACTGGTTTAGTGGTTATCACAGTGATCAGTCTCAAGGAGCCATTAAGTAGCTTTAGCATGATCACTGGTTGAGTGGTTATCACCATGATCAGTCTCAAGGAGCCATTAAGGAAAGGAGCCATTAAGGAGCTATAGCATGATCACTGGTTGAGTGGTTATCACCGTGATCAGTCTCGAGTAGCCATTAAGGAGCTATAGCATGATCACTGGTTGAGTGATTATCACCGTGATCAGTCTCGAGTAGCCATTAAGGAGCTATAGCATGATCACTGGTTTAGTGGTTATCACCGTGATCAGTCTCAAGTAGCCATTAAGGAGCTTTAGCATGATCACTGGTTGAGTGGTTATCACCATGATCAGTCTCGAGGAGCCATTAAGGAAATATAGCATGATCACTGGTTGAAGTGTGGTTAAGTGTGGTTATCACCATGATCAGTCCCGAGTAGCCATTGAGCTTTAGCATGATCACTGGTCGAGTGAATGTCTTATAATTTCTGTTTCCTTGCACTTTTTTTTTCTTCATTCATCGATGCTTTTAGGCATATTTAATGTATTTATAGATCTCGGTCCGTTACTTCAACCACAGGTGGAAGACTCGGACCCATGACACCAAAAAAATGCCTATTAAAAAAAATCCCATTACCCACCCACTTGGTCTCTTACAGTACCATATTCTATTTATAAAGGCGAGTATAAATATGGCTATTATAGAAAGAGCCCTATCTTTTCCGGCTCGCACAAACACAATAAACATCGATTAAATGTATGACTTGTCTCTGGCAATCGATAAATGTATTAGGTGTGTGATATACTCACTTCAAATCGCTGTTTCCAGCATTTATTCAGTTATTTGCATTTTGTATACCCCATCCAAAGCGAAATTTGCATGTACGAAAGAATCTCACACAGAATCGGAGGCCGTCCGGCGTGGATTATCAGTCATATTTGGCCGATAACTGATCGCCAGCTCAAACTAATGACGTCCACCATGACCATATACATTAGAAACTCCAACCATACAAAGTTCGTCCAATTCTGATCGTTCACCGATCTAAAAAACACTTTTTTGTCTAATTTCGTTCATTATCTGGAACTGGGTCAATGCACCATCTTCCATAATACAAGCACTGAAGCGTCTATGTAAGAACAGCTCTATGTAAGAACAGGCTAAACCTAAAAATAGACGCGAGGACTTTCCCTTTTCAGGGTTTCCGGAAGACATAATCTGATAGTACGCGAATCATGAATGAAAGCCAATGAAATTAGAAACAAGAGGGCCATGATGGCCCTAATTCGCTCACCTGACTCCATGAACACCAGGAGAATGTGACATCGAGTTATGTGTTTAATAAAAAAAATTGTGCTATTTTTAGATGGCGGTCATCTTGGATTAAGCGATGACTCATTTTACCAAATCTGAAAATGCTTCACCCAAGGATCTTAACTTACTATGAAGTTTGGCCAGCATTGGCCATGTGGTTCCTGAGAAAAAGACGTTCAAAATCTCGAACAAATGGACCTTTTGGTGGACATCATGGATGACATAATCATCCGATTCTGACAAATATTGCACCAGATCAATCACCTCATCGATACCTTCAATTTGATATACGACATGAGCATATTCGGTCAAAAATAAAAGTTGACCCCACGGGCCACCCATTTTTGGCCTCGGGGTCACCATTTTAACAACTTTGAAAGAGCATTCTACATTGATCATTCTTACCAAGTTTCGTCGAAATACGGCTGGCGGTTCACGAGAAGATTTGTGCTATTTTTAGACGGTGGCCATCTTGGATTAGCGACGACCTCTATTTTAACAAATCTGAAAAGGCTTCACCCATGGACCATAACTGTGAAGTTTGGCCACCATGGGCCAAGCAGTTTGTGTGAAGAAGAATTTTGAAATCTCTAATAAAAGAACGACCTTTTGACCTTTCGGCGGCCATCTTGGATGACATGACCATCCAATTTCGACCAAAAATGTACCAGAGCGATCGCCTCTTTGATACCTTCGATTTGATAGACAGGACTATATTCGGTCAAAAATAAAATTTGACCCCAATTTGACCCCACGGGCCACGCCCATTTTTGACCACGGGTTCACCATTTTAACAACTTTGAAAGAGCATTGTACATCGATCATGCCTAACAAATTTCGTCGAAATCCGGCTAGCGGTTCATGAGTAGAAGATTTTTTAAGAATTTGTGCCATTTTTAGACGGCGGCTATCCAAGCTATCGTGGATTAGCGATGACCTCCATTTTAACAAATCTGAAAAGGCTTCACCCATGGACCATAACTTAAGTTTGGCTACCATGGGTCAAGCGGTTCATGTGAAGAAGAATTTTGAAATCTCTAATAAAAGAACGACCTCTTTACCTTTCGGCGACCATCTTGGATGACATAACCATCCAATTTCGACAAAAAATGCACCAGAGTGATCGCCTCGTTGATACCTTCGATTTGATATACCGGTATGACATGACCATATTAGGTCAAAAATAAAATTTGACCCCAATTTGACGCCACGGGCCATGCCCATTTTTGACCCTGGGGTCACCATTTTAACAACTTTGAAAAAGCATTGTACATCGATCATTCCTACCAAGTTTTGTCGAAATCCGGTTGACGGTTCTGGAGAAGATTTTTGAAGAATTTGTGCTATTTTTAGACGGCGGCCATCTTGGATTACTTAATGACGTCATTTTAAAAATGTTGTAGTCCCCCTACCTAAGGACCATGACCATGAAGTTTGGTGACTATAGGCCCAATGGTTACCGAGGAGAAGACGTTTGAAAACGACGGACACATTGCGGTAACAATAGCTCACATGAGCTTCACTCAGGTGAGCTAAAAAGTGTTTTTTAGATCGGTGAACTATCAGAATTGGACAAACTTTGTATGGTTGGAGTTTCTAATGCATATGGTCATGGTGCACGACTTTAGTTCGAGCTGGCGATCAGTTATCGGCCAAATATGACCGATAATCCATGCCGGACGGCCTCCGATTCTGTGTGAGATTCTTTCGTACACGCAAATTTCGCTTTGGATGGGGTATACAAAATGCGAATAACTGAATAAATGCTGGAAACAGCGATTTGAAGTGAATATATTCACACACCGAATACCTTTATCGATTGCCAGAGACAGAAGTCATACATTTAATCGATGTTTATTGTGTTTGTGCGAGCCGGAAAAGATGGGGCTCTTTCTATAATAGCCATATTTATACTCACCTTTATAAATAGAATATGGTACTGTACGAGACCAAGTGGGTGGGGTAATGGGATTTTTTTAATAGGCATTTTTTTGGTGTCATGGGTCCGAGTCTTCTACCTGTGACTCCAACCTGTGTATGTCTCCTGCTTCCACGAACCCCTTCAAGTGTGATACAGCCTTCACAGGCCTCAATTACATATTGGAACGCAAGCGGTGATTATCGCAGACCACACACACTGCATCCCATTACACACACAGCGACAATACTGCAATGTAGACAGACCTCATAATTGCAGGACAACTGGCATCATGGACAGGCATCATGGACAATCATACAGCCGGAGCCGTGATGTCATTAATCACTGGTCGTCTACACTGCGGCCACTGTGCATGTCGATCACCATGATCAGTCTCGAGGAGTCATTAAGGAGCTATAGCATGATCACTGGTTGAGTGGTTATCACCGTGATCAGTCTCAAGGAGCCATTAAGGAGCTTTAGCATGATCACTGGTTGAGTGGTTATCACCGTGATCAGTCTCAAGGAGCCATTAAGGAGCTTTAGCATGATCACTGGTTGAGTGGTTATCACCATGATAAGTCTCGAGTAGCCATTAAGGAGCTATAGCATGATCACTGGTTTAGTGGTTATCACCGTGATCAGTCTCAAGGAGCCATTAAGGAGCTTTAGCATGATTACTGGTTGAGTGGTTATCACCGTGATCAGTCTCGAGTAGCCATTAAGGAGCTACAGCGTGACCACTGGTTGAAGTGTGGTTATCACCATGATCAGTCGCGAGTAGCCATTAATTGTTTGTTTGTTTGTTTGTTGGAGTTTAATGGCCTATCAACAACTAAGGTCATTTAAGGCCGGGTCAATGGGTTTAGTACTAAATCCCATATATTACCTATACAAGTACATGTACATGTACAAATGTGGGGGGGGGGGAATCCCAAAATCAGAACTGAATATTTACAATAACAAAACTATATATTCAGCCCTGAAATCAGAATAATCTTGATCTGATGCCAGGTCCTCGCCACACCAGAAAAGTAGTAGGATCAGTAATAATCTTACTACTTTTATAATGGGCAATAACCCAATTCAACTCCCAGGTAACAAAATGCCAAAGATAAAAACGTACCTGAGGGCCAAACCAGGTAAATTGCGATTCCTATAAGGAGGAGTGAGTGAGTGAGTGAATAGGGTTTAACGTCCGCTTTTCTGACATAGAGGTACAAGCCTCAAGGAGTCTACACGCAGACGGGTCAACGGGGTCGTGTCCCGTATCCACCTGTCCGAGGGGGGTAAATACCAACTTCAGAACTCAATATTTACAATCAAAATATATATTCAGTCCTGAAATTAGAACAACCTGATCTGGTGCCAGGCCCTCGCCACACCAGCATCATTTATCCCGTCCCCTAAAAGTAATATGATTAGCGCTAATCTTACTTTTATATATGGGGCATAGCCCGACTCAACTCTCACATACAAGAAAGCCAAAAATGTACATGAGGGCCAAATCCGGTATAGTGGGTTCCGGAAAGTATGAACCCAATCGTTAAGCCAGTTTAGTCGCCTTTTACGACAAGCAATGGCTACTGCAGCACTATTCTCAGGATCAGTTGATCCCGCCCCGCCTATAAGGAGGAACACCTACCGTTAATTTACGTCGTCGCGTTCACCCAACCACCACCCACCCAGAATTTGGTATTTTTCGGCGACGTCAAAACAGCTCCAGTTGAACCGTGAAGGAAAGTTTTTCAAGGAGCATAGCCATAGCAACACAATTTACACATTCGAAGGACCACGATGCATGTAACTATTATCAAGTGGCCTCATATTAGGAAATGGTTTCATATTAGTTTCAAAAGCTAATACATGACTAGTACTAATCATTGGCCGCTTGGATCATCTAGTACAGTATAGTGGTTAACCATTAAAAAAATGTGTTGAACGATTTTGTTTTAATGTTGGTTTACAAAAATAAAATGGCTAGCATTGGGACACGAACTTGGGCATCTGGATAAAGCTTAATCTCTGAATCTCCCTCACCGCCAGCTAATACAGATGTTGATAGACGAAAATGGAACAGATGGCAGAGAGCCGGAGACAATGATACGTGTCTATTGCGGTTCTCTCACAGATCATGTTCCACTATTGCTTACCAGAAGTTAATTTTTGCAGACAATTAAAAGGGGAACTGCTATCACCGCCTATTTTAAGGACCCTTCCGCCACTGCACACGGTCGATATTTACGTATGCATGGCGATGTTTGCCAGTGTACATATATGTAATAATATTTCCATTATATAATGAGTATCACAAACCTTTACACATTTAATCCATCCAACACTTGTTACTCCCCATTGATTGTAAGCACTGTAAGCCATCACGTTTGTTTAATCTAATCAATGGCGGCCATATTGGACGATAGTTACAAAATTGTGGTAGAGAATATAGACAAAACGGGAATGTGGGATTTATTTCATTAAAACTGAGCATGGCAGAGCGGTGCTAAATGGAAATTAATCATCTTTTGATAAAAACATTATTTTCGGTGCCCATCTTGGAAACCATTAGAATTGTATATTGTTTGTTGTTGATTATTAATCAAATACATTGTACTAACCATAACAATGAAACAAAAAAGTGATGTAATGAACAGTCCAGAGCTACAGATAGCTGCGTATTTGCTTAAATACCCAATTAAAATTACCAAAAACCCAATTGAAATCAGACGTAGCGAGTATCATGTTGCAACGTAGCGAGTATCATGTTGCAGAAAACAACAAACAGACCAAAAATATAGCATATTTTTCTTATTTTCCATGAAAACACATCTTGGTTTCTCCAAGGAGACAATTCTAATGAAATGCCAAGACATGTTTTCATTTCGAAGCAAACTATTCAATAATTGCTGTCCGTTGATGTGTAAATTGTAGTGAGATTTTATTTTACCCAATTAAAATGTTGAAATACCCAATTGCTTCAGAAATGATGGAGTGACAATACTCAATTACTAATTCCTTATCTGGAGCACTGGAACACAATGCATTTTCAACCAGATTTGAACATTTTCTAGCTATAGTGACAAATTTCAATATTATGTACAGTATTGGCGTCCTTCTTGAATGCAATTTTGAATATATAACACTGCGACACGTTATAATGTTATAAGGATGTGTCTTAAACAAGAGGGCCATGATGGCCCTAATTCGCTCACCTGACTCCATGAACACCAGAGGAGAATGCGACATCGAGTTAATGTTTTAAAAAGATGGCGGTCATCTTGGATTAAGCGACGACTCATTTTACCAAATCTGAAAATGCTTCACCCAAGGATCTTAACTTACTATGAAGTTTCGGCCATGTGGTTCCCGAGAAAAAGACGTTGGAATGGACCTTTTGGTGGCCATCATGGATGACATAATCATCCGATTCCGACAAATATTGCACTCATCGATACCTTCAATTTGATATACGACATGAGCATATTGTCAAAAATAAAATTTGACCGCACGGGCCACGCCCATTTTTGACCCCGGGGTCACCATTTTAACACCTTTTGACCTTTCGGTGGCCATCTTGGATGACAAGACCATCCAATTTTGACAAAAATGTACCAGAGCGATCACCTCTTTGATACCTTCGATTTGATATAGACATGACCATATTCGATAAAAAAAATTAAATTTGACCCCAATTTGAGCCCATGGGCCACGCCCATGTTTCACCCCGGCGTCACCATTCTAATTTCTAACAACTTTGAAAAAGCATTGTACATCGATCATTCCTACCAAGTTACGTCGAAATCCGGCTGGTGGTTCAGAAGATTTTTTAAGAATTTGTGCTATTTTTAGACGGCGGCCATCTTGGATTAGCGACGACCTCCATTTTAACAAATCTGAAAAGGCTTCACCCATGGACCAAGCGGTTCATGCGAAGAAGAATTTTGAAATCTAATAAAAGAACGACCTTTTGACCTTTCGGTGGCCATCTTGGATGACATAACCATCCAATTTCGACAAATAATGCACCAGAGTGATCGCCTCGTTGATACCTTCGATTTGATATATGTTATGACCATATTCAGTTAAAAATAAAATTTGACCCCACGGGCCACGCCCATTTTTGAACCCTGGGTCACCATTTTAACAACTTTGAAAGAGCATTGTACATCTATCATTCCTACCAAGTTTCGTCGAAATCCGGCTAGCGGTTCATGAGAAGAAGATTTTTTAAGAATTTATGCTATTTTTAGACGGCGGCCATCTTGGATTAGCGATGACCTCAATTTTAACAAATCTGAATAGGCTTCACCCATGGACCAAAACTTTTAAGTTTGGCTACCATGGGCCAAGCGGTTCATGCGAAAAAGAACTTTGAAATCTCTAATAAAAGAACGACCTTTCGGCGGCCATCTTGGACAACATAACCATCCGATTTCGACAGAAAATGCACCAGAGTGATCGCCTCGTTGATACCTTCGATTTGATATATGGTATGACCATATTCAGTCAAAAATAAAATTTGACCCCAAGGGCCACGCCCATTTTTGACCCATGGGTCACCATTTTAACAACTTGTTTGGCTACCATGGGCCAAGCGGTTCATGTGAAGAAGAATTTTGAAATCTCTAATAAAAGAACGACCTTTTGACCTTTTGGTGGCCATCTTGGATGACATAAACATCCGATTTCGACAAAAAATGCACCAAAGTGATCGAGGCCGTTGATACCTTCGATTTGATATACGATATGACTATATTCAGTCAAAAATAAAATTTGACCCCACGGGCCATGCCCATTTTTGACACCGGGGTCATCATTTTAACAACTTTGAAAGAGCATTGTACATCGATCATTCCTACCAAGTTTTGTCGAAATCCGGTCGGTTCTTGAGACTTTTGAAGAATATGTGCTATTTTTAGACGGTGGCCATCTTGGATTACGTAATGACGTCATTTTAACAATTTTGTAATCCCCCTACCTAGGGACCATGACCATGAAGTTTGGTGACAATAGGCCCAATGGTTACCGAGGAGAAGACGTTTGAAAATTTTCACGGACAACGGACAACGGACACATTGCGGTAACAATAGCTCACATGAGCTTCGCTCAGGTGAGCTAAAAAGCAATGCATAATGTTAGATAAAGAAAACGGGTCTATTTCACACTATTAAGAGGCAAATACCTGGTTTTGCTGGCAGCCATCTTGGATTTTTGGAAAATGCTCAAGGATGACAAGAGTATCATCCGTCGGATTCCAATAATAAATGGTCTGTAGATGCAAAATCACCAAAAATCCATTGTATATACACCAAGTCCAGGTTCGGTCAAAAATGGTTAAATATCGACAGGACTATTTGTTTATTTGTCCATAATGGTGTATGTCGAGATGGTTCAAAGTGACAGTGAATGGGTTTAACATCCCACCAACAGCTAGGCAGATGGAAATAATAGGAAAGTATTTTTGATGCCAAAGCCGAGGTTTGAACCCACAACCTCCGGATTGGGGGACAGGTGTTCCAACACCTAGGCCACAATCCATCCCTTGCGAGATGGTTCAAACGAGTGGTAACAATATATAATGTCGAGCTTAAATAAAAGAAACACTATCAAAGGAGTGATGACAATACCCCCACAAAAAAGCTAGCCACCTGAAGAGGTTTAATTTCAGAAAGAAGATTCATACATGTAGGTCGGAATCGAAATTTCATCGGTTAGAAGATCTAGAGCGAAAACAAAATATTGTGCACATATTTTTGACATCTAAGTGTGACCATGACCTTGTATGTAGACTTGGGGGTATTGAATGCAAGTCATCATCACATCATCGCAAACATTTGTGGTTCATCGTTTGAAAATCTATTCATCGGTTTAGATGGAGCGGAAATGAAATTTCATGCACATCTTTGACCTCTTAAGATTGACCTCGACAGACACATGGATATAATTATTGAACGCGACATCGTCTGATCATGGCAAACATTTTAAAATACATCAACTCCCACATACAAGAGCCAAAGACATACCTGAGAGTCAAACCAGGTCTCCGGTCAGGATCATAGCATACAATAATTTATTGGAAAATCGATTCATCGGTTCAGATTATCATCAAAAGATCTAGAGCAAACGAAATTTCCAACATACTGACCGACCGACAAGCAGACTTCTATATATGCACCCACGCCCAAACTTTGTTTATATAGATTGTATCCAGCCTATAGCCCACTGATGAACAGATGCTACGATGTGTAAATCATCGAGTCCGTCCAATGTGTCATACATGTATCATCAAGTGTGCATGGTATGTGACCTCATTTACAACTCAAGTTTCAGGTTTCATTCAAAAGCTAATACATGACGATTTACTAATCATCGGTCACCTCATGCCACAATGAAGTTAAGGTATGTTAAGAGAAGTATTTCATCATTGTTGAGCACTCCAGATAAGGAGCGTATTGCCGTATGTTACTCTCATATTTTACCTGAATACGCATTGATTATCAACAGTTGGAGTACAAAACACTAACAACAATGTGAAAATATGCATTGATTTTCAAATTATGCAGTAGAAATACTGCAATAAAGTTGAAAATGTACTCGGTTGAGCAGCAACACCGTTTGCTTTTTGCAGCTCAACTAAGTAACTTTTTAACTGTATTACAGTATAAATAACAGCTACACGAGTGGCCTATGATATGGTATCTAAGGCTACACATTGGTCCATTAAAAAAAAGCGAGCCGCAAAAATATATACCCAAACCAGTTGCATGTAGGTCCAAATGTAGTAAACTGTATATGTTATACCTTTAAATTAATAATCTTTCATGTAGAACTGGTTATTTGCGGGAAATCAAATGACACAGAAATTATTTCCTGACGGACGCCATCTTGATGTAATTTCAACTGACTATTTGCACGGTAATATTTTATCGAAGAATTATGAACATAACAGACCATGGATATAACGGACCAGGGCATAACGGTCTAGATTTCAGGCGAAACGGACCAGATTTTTGGACAAAACGTACCACCCAGTTATTTCTAGATTATATGTTAAGATATACGGGAAAAGTGACCATACAGTTCAATAATTTATTTAAGTAATTGTATATTAAAAGTGTTATATGTACCTTAATGAATACAAGTCAAATAGTCTGCATGTCATATCGTCCGCTATTTGGTCAAATCGTCCGTTATTGGTTAAAGACTTAAAGTCGCCCACTAGTATACTATATTATGATGATACAGTGCTATACAAACTGGTAAATTCAGTTTTGTTGCAAATGCCGAGGAGTTATCGGTTTTCGTGCCCATAAGGAGTAAAGTAAAAACAAATAACATAAACGACTTCCCTGAACAGATATAAATCATGAACAAAGACTACAACCATCCCTCAATCATTTTACATGGTAACCCGAGTTCATTTATGAAACATTGGCACGAACGCTGTCTATTTTTGTGACGTCATGTAATATGGCGTAATTGTAGACAGGATAAACAGTATTTGTGCCCTTCCAGGAAATGAGTGTGTGAGGGTCTGCATGGAGGCTTCCTTAATTATTTTTTACAGAAAAAGATTACAAGAAATGTTACAAAAAGTATTAAACTATGGTCTGCGATGGGACCTATGCTATTTGTGTTGAATATAAAAACAAGAGTGCCGCAAGTCATAAAATACGCCCGTCGAAGATGCAGAAATGTAAAGCTGCCACCAAGGCAAGGAACATTAATGAGAATTTGAAAATCTATAGCATTATTTCTTCCTCTGTGACAAACAGGTATACTAATTTAGGTAGAGATGTGTAAAGTAGAAATTATATAGAATTGGATACAAAAAATGTAGAAAAAATGGCTAAGTTAAAAAGGTGATATTTTTGTTAAAAAATATTTGTTCGGCATAAAAACACCAAGGTGCACATCTTCAATATGTGTAGAAGACGTGTGTATAGTGGCACATCGATCGACTGAACGGTTTCAGGAGTAAACATAATACGTACCGTTTTTTAAAAACGGTCGTATAAAAATAAAAGTAATGATGCTAATAAAAGTCTTCTTGATGACAATTGAAATACACTGCAGCTCCATTATAACGCGGTGGTCGGAGTCCAGGATTTCAAACCGCGATCGAATCCGACCGCGTTATAAAATTTCGGGACATGCACGGGTACTGGTACTGCACGGTTACTGGTATCATTCGCATTTCGGTTACCAACTATTGCGGGAATTCCATTAGCAACGGACCCATATAAAATCATGTCATTTGAACAGAAGTTAAAGTAATTATTAATAATGCCTATGACATACAAACTTGTATGTATTAATGTATTAAATATATGAGTTATTTATAAAATCATGCTTATTACGTTGCATAGTGCTCGCGATAGACAGACGCTTATTACAATGTATACTACTCGCGATCAACAGACGCTTAAACGGATTAATTGATAATAAATAATGCCTATGGTCACGTGTCCTGCCTATTCATGCGGTTGATACGTGCATAATCTCAGGATATGGGGTCACGTGATCTATTGTTTATGCTGCAAGTCATATTGATGAATGAAATTTACGATTTAAGCGAGATTGCCGTGGGCTGCAGTGTAAACAATAGACCACGTGATCCCATACCCAGATAATGCTGAAACACCAGTCTATTTATAGAACGCTAAATATTACACCTGGGAGTAAAGAAAAAGTCAGGCGATCGAACACGCAACCATTTATTAGCGACAATTATGTGTAATTGAATTGATTAATAAATATGCCTATTAACATGATTACCTGATTAAAGGTACATATATTACATTTGCTAACATACTAATAATAATCCTTTCATGGACTTTGAACTTCGTTGTTTGAATAAACTTGCAGAAATCACAAATCAACTAATTACATAATGACTACGACGTCCGACGATTTTTTTTTCTTTGTTTTTTTTCTCGTTTTTTTCTCTCGATTTTTTAAAGATTTTTTTGGGATCCACCAGAGACCCGCTTTATAATGGAGATCGCGCTATACGCGACCGCGTTATAATGGAGCTGCAGTGTATAAGTATTGAACAGATACGTTACCATTTATATATAGCTCACTATATGTCGAGATCTAAATCAATAACCATACATTTACTAGCATCAACTGCAATCAGCATCACTGAAGTTTATCATGTAGATGAATCATGCTATAGCATACAAATGCATAGCTTTTTATAGACAAGAGATGAATAGTATGTGTTTGGTAGATTAACACAGAATTGTAATGCGTCTTAATTAAAACTCTTATTTTGATGCTGATTTCAACTGCAAATCTTTTTTCCACATTAATATTCGATCAGATGTTTCACTTCCCAGATCATGTAATGCTACACGATATTATACATAGAAAAATGGACATGGAAACATGAATTCATTTTATTTCACTGTTTCTGAAGTAAACAGTGTTCTCAGCCAGGTAAATATTCCTGATGAATTTTGCATTATGGGGTGGCATGATTTCAGCATAAATATCAACTTCTGTGCTTATAGGTAGGACATTCTAACATATAGTCATTATTGTATATACCGTATTCATTCTAATAAACGCCCACTCTAATAAAAGCCCACCCCCCATTTTTGGACAAAAAAATGAACATTTTCTGCCCGATTTTACAAAAATTGGGACCTAATAAACGCCCATGGCCTCCTCTGGAAAGAAAAATGGACATACCTGTCAAACTGTAATTTTCCGTATTTCCCTTTTTAGTAACGCGCGGACATGTGCCTTTCGTTCTTTGCGTCCAAATATTCTGTAGGAACATCGAATTTCAAGGCCACCGCCCCTTGCAAATGTCCCGATAGAGGAGGGTCACGGTTCCCCAGAAGTTAACTGCGATCACCTGGGTGATATCTCCCCACAACAGTTTCGCCTTATTTAACAATTATTGCAGAGTCACTATAGTCGTTATCTGGTTCTAATATACAATCCAGTTCCGCACCTTAACTGGAGCGCTGCCTAGCATTTTCCTTATTCGTTGTTGACAGCCATCGGTACCCGGTCACAGTTTAACGCACAATATTGTACAGCAAAACCGGGAACCATATGTGATAGTGGTGCAACGATATACCGGTATACCGGTATATTGCGATATGTCATCCTGACGATACGTATCGCGATACGGTTTTCGCGTATCGCGATATTTACACCATATTCTCGGTCGCCATCTTGTGTTAAAATAATTGTGCAAAATTATTCAAAATCATTCAAAACTTAATTTTTAATATGACAGAAGTCAATATTTTTTAATAAACACGCCACAATTAGATGAGTAATACATGTAGTGAGTAATTTTATGGCTAGGGTATAAAAATAATATGCCGAAAGTCTGATACAAAATGGTCAGGGAAAATCACGACTTGGTACCATTTCTATTGCCAGATAGGTACGTTCTACTGGCGAGTACTGCAGTGGCGGTATTTTTCTTTTATGTTTCTAAAATAAATTATGTTAAATCATACCATGAGTTGCAGGCAGAATGAACAATCATTACTTCCTTCACAGAAATTTTGCAAGTGGTTTCGCGACATCCGCGAAATGAAGGTCTGCTCGATTAACACAATAAATTTGCGAGAAGCATAACTGACTAAAAACCTGTTACTAATTGTGCCTGCATAATTTTGTCTCCCGTTGCGTGAGACTGGAAACAGATACAGTGTTATGTAAAGGCATTCACTGATGTGTGCGCCCCGTGGACAATATCCTAAACGAGAGGCTAATACCGACTGGTATGGACTGTCGGCTGGCAAAATGTATGTTACCATGTGTAGTACATTTTCGACCAGTATATGGCATATCGATCACGACAATTCGGATATTTACAGCTCACCATTCCAATGAAGCACCCAGCATGATAATAACAAGCAAAATAGAATGTTCTCATGCTAAATGGATGTGCAATTTGATCAGCAGCTACACTGGTCGCAAATACCATAAGCCCCATTTCTCCCGTCACAGCCAAAAAATGAGAGAAAAGCACTGCACACATCACCAGTCAATTCAGACTTGAAATCAAACAAGCCACTGTATCCGGTCATTAACCCGATCAGCTGTGAAATTGCCAGGTAACGGCTGTTCCATTTACCTCCTAATATTTGTGACCAGTTGCTATTATCATTATTTACTTGATAGAAATACAATTAGTTTGTCTCTGTAGCAGTTAATGATGTTTATGCTTGTACACAAGTATTATTGCAATAAAAAAACAACAGTATTGCAACTGATTAACTAGTTTATTATAAAGTTTGTCCAATTCACGTAACAGCCCATTTTTACAACACATCGATTGAACATGTGTGTATTAAAATGTTTCAAACACGACCTTTACATTTCACTGGGGGTGACAGTCGATAAATATATACTGAGCAAAACTAGAAACGTCCCTCCATGTTTAAGGAAAGATTGATCAAAAACCAAAAGGGTTACTTTTAAAAATCAAAATGGAAAAACAAGTTCATTCATTTCTGTATTAAAGCCAATAAATTGCATTTGGATATCTTGTTAAATATTCGAGAGATAACCGGCCAAGGGCGGTAGGGGTCAAAATCAAAAATCACAAAAATGTGTTACTTAATGTTTAGAGATGGAATTTCAATAAGTAATGTGGCAAATTCAGTAAATCTCGTTAGTACCGAGTGTGGCCACCATTTGCATGAATGCATGCAATGATCCTACGCCGCATCGACGTGACGCAACGCAATACCAGTGCGTTGGGCAAATTCCTCCATTCCCGTTGTAACGCCCGTGTAAGATCGCGAACATTGTCAATCTGATGGTTAGCTCGTGCTTTGCGGCCCAGCTCATCCCATATGTGCTCAATGGGATTGAGATCCGGAGAGACCGCGGGCCATGGCATGACGTCGACGTTGTTTTGCTGTAAGTATTGAGTGGTGACCCTGGCTACGTGAGGGCGGGCATTGTCGTGCATCAATGTCACACCAGGACCATGCTGACGGATAAATGGTAAGGCATGTGCATTTAGCACATCTGCAACATAACGTTGTGCATTGATGTTGCCCTGTACAACAACCAAATCTGTCTTCCGGTTTCCCATGATCCCACCCAGACCATTACGCTCCCTCCCCCAAACCTGTTCTTCTCAACAATGCAACAATCGGTGAATCTTTCATTTTTACGCCTGTATTTACCCGTAATCTTCCGTCAGCATGACTAACTGTGAACCGAGATTCATCGGTGAACAAAACTCGGTTCCAGTCAGCCCTTCTCCAGTTCAGATGACGTCGCGCCCATAACAGTCTGGCAGCACGGTGACGTTGGGTCATTATCTGACCAGTGTACGGGCGGCGTGCCCGGATTGGTTGGGCGTTACGACGTAACCGGTTGCGAATGGTCTGTCCTGAGACACCGTATCGCCTAGCAGTGACTGTGGCTGCCAATCGACGTTGACGTAAGTGCGTCAACGTAATGTAACGATCGGCTCTAGCCGTCGTTACACGAGGCCTACCAGGTCGCTGCCGGTCGTGAACAGCCCCAGTCTGCTGGTACCGGGCTGCAAGACGATCAATCGTCTTCCGACAGCAACCAAACCGAGGCGCGACCGCCCTGGCGGCCATCCCACCCGCAAGCATCCCAATTGCCTGATTTCGACGACATGAACTGAATCACCTTATCGATGACAAGTATAGTGTGCACGTGCAAAAAGTGGAAATCAACGTTCCGGTCACTGGCCGCTATGTAAACCGTGTGTATCGGCTAAACTCTACACGATCGTATTCTGAACATCGCCACGGTTTAAAATACATGTACTTTGAACATGTGGTACATACATAGACAGAGCTACACCGGCTATAAAACAGGGACGTTTCTAGTTTTGTTGAGTATAGTACAGTAAGCATAAATGATATATTTTCTAAGTTTTGTGAAGCATATTTGCTTCAAACAAACTACAGAAAGCACAAAACTTAGCCAAGCAATACAGGCAATTCATGACCTAATTTCGCCTGCACCCAGTAGCCGACAAATTTTCAGTAGTCGACTTATGGGCCGCGACTTGGCTCAATACTGATTTTTTGGGTTCATGTTCGTGCCTCGACTTATGGGGCGGGAAGACTTATGATGGCTAGCTACATGTATATAAGGAATACAGTTGCGCGATAACTATAAGTAAGAGAAAAACTCAGGAAAAATATGATTTTGATCACTTCTCCCTAATTTCCTCTCGTCCAGAAATATCATTAATGTCAAACGTTTCTGGGCAAAGACCTGACCCACACAGTGTTTTGATGTGTTCTAATGACAATAATAAACAATAAAGACTGTTCTTTATCTCCTGTTTGTTTTTATTATTATTTGTTCATACATGGTATAATATTGCAATACGTATTGCAATATGGGTTTGTTGTATCGCAATATATCGCAATACGGGTTTGACCGTATTGTTGCACCTCTAATATGTGATGATGGGCTTGCTTGATTATCAAAAAATATATAAAAAAATACGATTTGGTAATGGGACGATTTTGTCTGGGGACGATTTGACCAGATAGTATATGTTACGCGAAGAGTGATGTCCCTTTGTTATTGTTGAGATATTTTGAGAAATTTACGGATTTGGGGTATGTCCGAATACTTACTGATCCTAAAGTAATCATTCTAATGAGAAATGGACCAGTCCAAACATACAGATTATCTGAATACAAACGTCCGATACGGTAGTAATTGCTAAGACTACACCGTGAGTACATAGAACGTCTGTAAGGTTTACAAATCCAATCGTTTTCTTCATTTTTTGACATTTTTTACTCGGACCAAAAACCATTGCCTATTAATCGCCCACCCCCGACCTGTGACTTACCGATGATTCTAATAAGCGCCCGGGCGTTTATTAGAATGAATACGGTACATTGAAGTTGCAAATAAATCAATTTATTATGCATTTGATTGAACTTCATTTTTTGACATTTCCAGATTTAGAATTGGCACAATTAGTGGTGTATCAATGTTTAGTCCCTTCAGCAGTTGAGAAGTCCGTTGGAAAAAATATGTACCCTATATTGAATTGCATACAAAAAATGTAGAAACAAATGGGGATCATTATCACTCGATTGACGGAACCACAATACATGTTAACTCTATATTGCCGATTGACGAGTTGACGGAACAGAACGTCCTTAATTCGATCTGATTCTATCACATCGTTTCATAGAATCCATTTTTTAAATAAAACTTTATTTGTATAGCTTGTCCGATTTACGGCCACTATAAATTTAATGATTATTTGGATGGACATGCATTCAAGTAGCTTAGCTAAACAAAAAAAATAATTACGGAAACTAATTTTATTTGTACACACTTTGTGTATATTACATTTGTGTATAAAAGTAAATTATTTCGTTAGTATTCACATTAACGTATTTATGAAATCTTAATCAGTGATGTACTTATTCACCGTGTTATGCACTCTCAACTTGTCTACTTTAAGAAAACAAAATCTGTAACGAAATTCTCAGAACAAATTCTTCTCAACATCAATATTTGGATAAGTCTGTATTTAAATCGGTTAACTTTCAAAGTAAATAATGATACAAACTTAAATGTTGTGCTCGAACAAGCAGATGTCCAACAATGCCAACTCCTCCACCCCTCCCGGCGAGTCGAAAGTGACCGTGCACATATCCGTGATAAATAAACATTTCATACGC
Source organism: Conchocele bisecta (assembly GCA_029237695.1). Classification (NCBI taxonomy): domain Eukaryota; kingdom Metazoa; phylum Mollusca; class Bivalvia; order Lucinida; family Thyasiridae; genus Conchocele; species Conchocele bisecta. Next base: position 9,179,017 of record CM055273.1, read on the forward strand.
ATGCGTATTCAACATAAACAAAATGGAAATTTTGAGATCGCTTTCGAATTTACAAGACTTGGACATAAATGTCAGATAAACACCTTCAAACGGTAAAATATACATTTTTTACACAGGAATGTTCGTTATTAATAATTGATTGATACAGCGTTGACTGTTTTGTATCGCTAACTTATCAATCGCGCTGGAAAACGATTGCAAAAATCACTCTTCTAGGTGTTACAAAGAAAGAATGGGACCGATTTGCTACCCTAGTGGAGAGATAGCGTAGCGGGGTACCAATTTTGTTTCTATATAGATAAGTGAGCAAGTAATAAACAAGTGAATGTTTAAATTTGTTTTGATCAGTTATTTCCTATTTCATAATGAAGAAAATCAATAATCCATTTGTAAAAATAAAATATGCATCTAATTTTAATCAGTGGGTACTCTTTACTTTAGACAACGATTATCTGGAGCTCTGATTGTTGCAGACTGCGTACAGAGATGAATGCCGGAGTAGGGTGCAGGGCCTGAAAATAGCAGCTTTTACCAGTAGGTCCGGGACCCAACAAGAAAAAGAGTGAAAGGTCCAAGGAATTTTTTGGAAGGTCCGAGAGGATAATCGCCAGAAAAACGTTAGAAATATATGTCTGTTTTATAGGAAATGACTAGTCACAACATGTGTAAATACTCGAATGAGTCGCCATAAATTATCTTATAAGACGATAATCAGAATGGATTTAGCATCGCCACTGAATGATGATAGCAATTTCCGGTGGACTTGTTGCTTGTAAAATACAAAGGTCCGACTTTAAAATTGGCAGGTCCAGGACCTCGGACCAGTGCTATTTTCAGGCCCATTGGGTGGTTTAATGATAATACTCAATACCAATATCACACCAAGTACATTGAATTTCTTTCACGGTGCCACGTGGCAAATTAGCAGCTAACAGTTGGTGGCTCACTGACAATAGCATATGCCGGTGTATCAGACAGACCAATGCTCCCAATATTATAGAACATGGTCACACTATTAACGGACATAGCAGCCACCAATAGAATATTTATTGAGGGAGTAAGATGCCAGCAGCTTACCGAGTATTTCCTTCACGGTGCCCGACAGGAACTTGGCCATGCTCCTTTCCCTCATCTGCCGCGCAATCTTCAGAATGTCGTCAAATGTCAGGTTACCGCTGTGCTTAACTGGAAACAAAAACAGGAAAGGATTTAACCCTTTCAACACCGCAGACCTGAATTGGCAAATAGTGTAGATCCAGATGAGCCGGTCATGACGAGCCGTCTAATCATGATCTTCACTTTTTACTGGTAGTGACGCAAGGTGGTATCAGGCTATTTTCATATGCAAATGAGGCATGATATTTTTTAATTATTTATATGAATTAAATGAGTCGCATGAAAAAATAATATTTTCGACAGATTATAAACAGTAATGTCCGTTAACATTTTAAGGAAACACGGTTATCACCCCTGATATCAGTGTAGAAATTTAAGTCTGATATAAAATGTACAATAATGCCAATCAATACATGGAGTAATGGTGAATGTTTATTTTGCCAATGACGTCTCTGAAATAAAGAACATTTGTGCCTACTGAGTGGGCATGTACCTTTAACATATCAAAATCCATTTGTTACTTAGGGGTGAAAAGGTTAACGTCACGGTAACAGCTAGTCATATACAGAGACGGGGCCTCATCCGGGGCCTCATCCGAAGGACTGGTGGGATGGAAATATCAAAGTATTGTTTCATGCCTATATATAGTCTAGGGCAAGGATTGAACAAACTAAAAAATTGTTTGTTGTTGTATTCATGAATACTCTACAGCGAGGGGGGGGGGGGGGAGGGCATTTTGTTTTACAATCATTGAGCGAGTGATAGATAAATGTAAATGCTTTGATTTAACGACGGCACTGGCTCAATGACCTTGCATGCCGGGACTGACAATTTAAGTCCCCATCTAATAGGACTAGGCTAGCAGGAAGTGGTCTTGCCCAAGGACACGCCGAATCGGCCATTCGGAGCGGGTCAAGGTGGGAATCAAAGCAGGGGTCTCCCAATCCGCAGTTCGACGCTCTAGCTACTGAGCTAATCCGGCCACTATAGAGTGGTAGATTATAGGGGTTTCAATTAAAGTCATTATGAGTGAACAAGAGTGCCGAAGGTCACAATATACGCCCGTCGAGATGAGGGCAGTCAACAACTCCCCGAAAACCAATAGGGTTCTTCCCCTTGTCATGATAAACATGTGTGCCAAACTTGGTTATGATCAGTCAAGTAGAACTCTAGTTAACTCAAGTTATTGCATAGACAAGAGTACATAAGTGATAATTAAAAATGGCTGCCACGGAGAGCAAGTCATCGTCATTTTTTTTTTTAAATAAATAGATTTCTTCGTCTTGCTGTGATAAACATGTATACCGAATTTGGTTACGAACTGTCCAGTTGAACTGGATTTATTTCTTGGACAAGGATACAGTGCGAAAATTAAAATGGCCGCTAAGAGATGTCATCCGAATTTTTTAAAATGAATAAGCTTCTTCGGCTTTGTGATAAACATGTATTACCAAACTTGGTTACGATCCATCAAGTAGAACTCGAGTTATTGCGTGGACAAGGATACAGATTGCGAAAATTAAAAATGGCCACCAAGGGGAGACAATTCATCTGCCATTTTTGAAAATGAATAGGCTTCTTGGTCTTGCCGTGACAAACATGTATAACGAATATGGGTATGATACGTCAATTAGAACTCGTTATTGCGTTGACAAGCTGTGCCCACCTGCCCGCCCACTCATACAAGGTGAATACATAATACATCACGTTTTTTCAAACAGGCGCATAAAAAAAAATAATCAAATTCAAGCACTATTTAAGCACTATTTAAGCACTTTTCAAGGACTGCAAGTACATGTATAATTTTCAAGGACAATTAAATTGTTCTTGTGTTTTTCACTTTTTGCATGTGATTTAATGGCGCTTTCGCCCATTGCACCGATATCAAATTCTTTCAGACAAACATTACAACTTGCTTTACTTTTGTAGTCCTTCACAGAAGACAGCCAAGCATAAGTCTTAACCCAGCTGGGGTTAAAAACACATTTGCCCGCAGGCATTCAGACTTTCTGTTGTTGTTGTTGAACATTGCATGTACGTCGTTGCAAAAGTGATGACGTAGTACGCTCTATTTGCGGATTTGTACGATACGGCAGGCAAGTTTGACGCTGACGATAGACAGGGTGCGTCTCCATGAATAAAATGACATGGACGTGAAACTTCTTGAACCGACGTGAATCTCATTGCCTTAGCGATAGATCCAGGGCTCGAATTTGGCACTCGCATGCTTTCTGAAAAATGCTAGTTAAAATCAAAGCCGCTCGCAAAAAACTGCGAGTGCCAATTTCAAAAAGGAAATCCAAATCTTCAAAGTTCTGTCGCGATTATTTTGTTCTGAACAGCGATCTGGATCATGAAATGCTCTCGATCTGGATCATGAAATGCTCTCGTCAAAGCGCCTCGATAATAGGAACATTGGAGGTCGTAAATCAGGACGTTGTTGCCCCGGCTATATATCAATTGCAACATCCCTCTAGTGCGACATTGAAATACTACGTCACAGATCGTAAATGAGGACGTTTTTGCCTGGGCTATTTATCAATTGCGACATCCCTCTAGACCACATTGAAATACTATGGCGCATTAATATTATTACAAAAATAAACATTTCCGGTTTCATTTTAACAAATACACATTATTTTACCAGCCATTGATAGAATAGAACTTCCCAGAAACCGAATTAGATAGATCGACAACCACGAATAGTTTAATTGTTGGCACTACTTATATGTCTGAAGAAATCCAATGAAAAATCCAGCTCAAACAAGAAATGCGTCTGTCGAACGCGGATGCCACCTGCAGCATATTTGAGAAACTGTGACAAAGTGGTTAACCGAAAAGTGTGACGGACGGACAGACGGACAGTCCAAACACTATATGCCACCCGTTTCTTCGAAACCCGGTGGCATTAAAACAAACGTTCCATAATACAAGAAATAATCAACATGCTTTTGCATTTTTGTTATATTATACTTTAGTGATTATTATGTTAGCATGGAACTTGCTGTAGCTAGGAAATAATAAGCACATGCAGTTGTGGACACAATTTTTCCCTCCACACACACGATGTGTAGACTAGGAATGTACATGTTTGATCATGTCTTTTCCAAACTGTGTCAATTATTCACAAATTACTAAAGCTGGCAGTATAATCACATCAAGAAACTGAACAAGTTGATATTGAATATTTGTGTAGGTAACTGTAGATTTTTGAGCTACGTTTTTCCATCGACTACATGAGTGCAACAACCTTCATGTACTCTGAAACCATATACTAGGATACATGTACAGCAGAGCTGCCAACCCCATGTCGGTCACATGAGGAACATGGAGAGAAAAGGGGGCTATTTTCCGGAACACCACATATGTTTTCCGGAACACAAATCAGTACTCACTTATATGCATAAATTAACTTTTTTAGAGCCTTGGCCCTCGTTTCGGCCACCATGACCAACCGAAAAATCACAATTACACTGTTTGCAAGACGCAAATTCATCACCGCGCTTTGACAGGACCGAATTGGGCCATGTCTCGCTGTAACCATTGATGAACAGATGTGTTCTCCTAACTTCTTTCGATAAAAAATACCCAAATTCGTTGCCTGCACGCTTTGGAGCAGACATTTTATGAATTTACGTGATGAATAAATCAATATCGCTGAGCGCTTGAAACTACTATTACTACACAACAAGAATCAAAATGGTAAGCGCCTCGGCGAGTATGATTACGGGTAAATAAAAAAATAGGATTTATTGGCAGAATTGTGAAACGAAATTATTATTTCCAGATATTCCCGCGCTGATTTTTTTAAAAATCGTACTTTTTAATTGTTATCCGTACTTCCGTATTTCTAACGTATTTTCCGGAACAAATACGGAAAAATCGTAACAGTTGGCAGCTCTGGTACAGTACAGCCACCGCGAAACCCGCACATTTTTTGCTTTGCGGAGTTTTTCGCCAGCGCGGAATTTCCTACCTATTGCGGCAAATCACTGGTTTGCCGCGAAATGCCGCAAAGTGTCGCAAACTTCTTGCGGTATTGCCGCAATTGTTATAATAAATTGCCGCAATCCGATGAATCGTGACCCAAGTCAATTGCTACAAAACGCGGCGAAATCATAATACGGATCACCGGCACATTTGCCACAATTTGCGGCGTTTTGATGGACAGAAAATGCGGCGTTTTGCGATGTTTTGCTTTATTATTTTATGCTTTATCAATCGCAAATCTAGGTTCCAATGATGTTTGTTAAATGCAAAATATGTGTTTTGATTGACAAAAGGCACAAACAGATGCACGACATATCATCGTAGAATAATAAAAATGGTTTCCTTAATTGGAGGTCGTTGTCGAATTAGCTTGTTAGTAAATAATTAACGTCGGGTGCATCCAATTATTGAATGCACATGCCAATTAATAATCCGTTAAATTCAGGTGCGCAAAATACAACACTTATGTTGCGGCCAACCCTCTGATATTGTATTTACTCGATCCTATACTCATTGGCGACAATTCCTTGTGATTAGCCGCGTAATTGCTTAATTAGCATGCAATGTGTCAATTTTATTATGTTGAGTCAGAACCAAAGACGAAAACATGGAACAAACGAATGAAAATTAAATGCAGCAACTCATTTTCGTAATCAAGTACCGTTTTTTTCTTACATTCACGTGCTTTAGTTTTTATTTACATTTACGGTAACCGATTCTTCGTCAAAACGACAGAAATATGAGATTAATGTCGTCGATACAATAAAAGGCGGCGTGTACCGCATTTGCTGCGGTATATATTTCATAAAAATATGTCATTCCATTAGATAGATATTAAAGGAAATCTACTGTAAACACATCTAAAAAAAACATGACGTCACGTCGTTCGGAAACACGTGATCCCACACTTGTGTTCCATCTGTCCGAGATTTGCATTATGTTCGCCGAAGATAGTCTCAGGTACACAGTCGCCACACAGTTTGTCAATATGTCCGTCCTCGTGTCTGTCGGTGCGAGAAAACGCGAGAATGTAACTGGCCCTAACAGGACACTGTAGTATCATAATCGCCTTAGGAAACGATAATCATGTGCAATTTGGCTTGATATTTAGGCATATGAAATGGTTTGGTTGTGTTTGAGAGAAAAATATGGATGGTGATGAATAACATTTGAACGAACTAACTGACCTTGACATAGGGAGTCAGGGGTGGACAGACGGTCGTGGATTTGTTACATGATAGAGCATCGTCAGATGAATGCATGTATGAAATATCAAGGCGTTCCCTGTAACTAAACACGAGCTATAAAAAATTTACCCCAACAAAGTTTTATGAACGTACAAAGTTTGTGACCTTGACCTTGGTGTCAGCGGTTGGCGATGGGTCGTGGATTTGCTACAGCATGATGGAGAATCATCAGATTGCTGCATGTATGAAATATCAAAATGCTCCCTGTAAAGACATGCTATAGAAATTGACGCCAACACTTAAGTTTATGAATGCATCCAGTTTGTGACCTTGAGGTAATGCGTGGGCAGGGGGTCATGGATTTGTAACAGCATGATGGAGAATCATCAGATGGATGCATGTACACAATATCAAAGTGCTCCCTGTAAAGAAACAGAAGTTTTAAGAAATTTGCCCTAACATTAATTTTATGAACGCACCAAGTTTTGTGACCTTGACCTTGGGGTAACGGGTGGGCAGTGCGTTGTGGATTTGCTATAGCATGATAAGAGGGTCATCCGAGGAATGCATGTACGAAATAGGTGTTCCATGAAGAAAAAAACATGTTACAAGACATTTACGGACGCTGATGTGGACGCCGATGACGCCGGGGGTATGCCATTAGCTTTCTGTCCTTTGTGCAGGCGAGCTAAAAATGAAAGGTGTTATAACGTACGTACGCATGTACATGTACGTGGACTAACGCTATATCCCCATCTTGCCTATTGGCGAGGTGATAATTATGAGAAACATGCACAAGAAGTTTCAAGCCATTCAATCATACAGTAAAGAGTTACGAGAATGGAGAAACATACACAAGCATCTACTAGGCGGAAATTTCAAAGTTATTTGACCTTGGGCATGGGTTGGGCGGATAATGAAACTATGAATGATGCGAAACATGCACATAAAGTTTAAAGCCAATCGCTCAGACAGTAAAGAGTTACAGAGAAAATAGCACCGACACCTACTGGACACAAATTTGACCTGAACCCTGGGCATCTGGAGCACGAGAGGGACGGGGAATGAATATATGGATGATAATAAACATGCACATGAAGTTTCAAGCCAATCGTACTACGGTAACAGTTATAGCAGAATGGACGACGTGACAAGACAGACGGACGACTATTGCATCCCTATGAAAGGAAACAGAAATTATAACAAATTTCCCCCAATGTTAAGTTTATGAAAGCACTAAGACTGTGACCTTGACCTTGGAGTCTTATTGGAGCCGTTCTACAAATAGCTTCAATTGCAGCGACATGACAGCGGCTTGCTGGATGTACGTACTGTGTTTGACCTTCTTCCTGTCACGCGGTGGCTCCTTCAGGGCCTTGATGACGAGGGATGCGGCGCTTGGCACCACGTCAACCTTCGCCTGCCGGTTCTGCACGGTCAGCTTCACCGTGATCTTCAGACCCTTCCAGTCCTGCGTGTTCTTCTGGATGTCGTCGCCAATCTTTTTGGGCGACTACAAACGGATCATTTCGTTGAGTGCAATGGCCCATCAACGGAAGTGGGTGCGATGTGCATGTAAGCGAGTATGATAGCAGTGGGTGCAATGGAAGTGGGAGCAATGAAAGTGGGTACAATGGAAGTGGGTGCAATGGCAGTGGGTGCAATGGAAGTGGGAGCAATGAAGTGGGAGCGGGTACAATGGAAGTGGGTGCAATGGAAGTGGGAGCAATGAAGTGGGAGCGGGCACAATGGAAGTGGGTGCAATGGAAGTGAGTGTAATGAAAGTGGGTACAATGGCAGTGAATGCAATGGGAGCGGGTGCAATCAAAGTGGGAGCAATGGAAGTGGGTACAATGGAGTGAGTGAGTGAGTGAATAGGGTTTAACGTCCGCTTTTCTGACATAGAGGTACAAGCCTCAGGGAGTCTACACGCAGACGGGTCAACGGGGTCGTGTCCCGTATCCACCTGTCCGAGGGGGGTAAATCCCAACTTCAGAACTCAATATTTACTATCAAAATATATATTCAGTCCTGAAATTAGAACAACCTGATCTGGTGCCAGGCCCTCGCCACACCAGCATCATTTATCCCATCCCCTAAAAGTAATAGGATTAGCGCTAATCTTACTTTTATATATGGGGCATAGCCTGACTCAACTCTCACATACAAGAAAGCCAAAAATGTACATGAGGGCCAAATCCGGTATAGTGGGTTCCGGAAAGTATGAACCCAATCGTTAAGCCAGTTTAGTCGCCTTTTACGACAAGCAATGGCTACTGCAGCACTATTCTCAGGATCAGTTGATCCCGCCCCGGTGCCTGCACGGGGCTCGGGTACAATGGAAGTGAGTACAATGGCAGTGAATGCAATGGAAGTGGGTGCAATGGAAGTGGGTGCAATGGCAGTGGGCGCAATGTAAGTGGGTGCAATGGCAGTGGGCGCAATGGAAGTGGGTACAATGGAAGTGGGTACAATGGCAGTGGGCGCAATGGAAGCAATGGAAGTGGGAGCAACGGCAGTGGGTGCAATGGAAATGGGAACAACGGCAGTGGGTGCAATGGAAGTGGGTGCACAATGGAAGTGGGTGGAAGTGGGTGGAAGTGGGTGCACAATGGAAGTGGATACAATGGCAGTGAATGCAATGGAAATGGGAACAACGGCAGTGGGTGCAATGGAAGTGGGAGCAATGGAAGTGGGCGCAATGAAAGTGGGTACAATGGAATCAATGGAAGTGGGAGTAACGGCAGTGGGTGCAATGGAAATGGGAACAACGGCAGTGGGTGCACAATGGAAGTGGGTGGAAGTGGGTGCACAATGGAAGTGGGTGGAAGTGGGTGCACAATGGAAGTGGGTGCACAATGGAAGTGGGTACAATGGCAGTGAATGCAATGGAAGTGGGAACAACGGCAGTGGGTGCAATGGAAGTGGGAGCAATGGAAGTGGGTGCACAATGGAAGTGGGTGGAAGTGGGTGCACAATGGAAGTGGGTACAATGGCAGTGAATGCAATGGAAATGGGAACAACGGCAGTGGGTGCAATGGAAGTGGGAGCAATGAAAGTGGGTGTACACTGAAAGTGGGTGGAAGTGGGTGCACAATGGAAGTGGGTACAATGGCAGTGAATGCAATGGAAATGGGAACAACGGCAGTGGGTGCAATGGAAGTGGGAGCAGTGGAAGTGGGTGCACAATGGAAGTGGGTAGAAGTGGGTGCACAATGGAAGTTGGTGCACAATGGAAGTGGGTACAATGGCAGTGAATGCAATGGAAGTGGGAACAACGGCAGTGGGTGCAATGGAAGGTCATTGCTAGGTCGACAAAGAACAGGAACATTTCCGAGGCCGATACTGCTATATAACGGAGTAAACATCGGGTTCAAAATACACTTTTACATCGCCCCGGCCCGTAAAGAAACATTTTGCATAGAAAAAACATTGTTTCCAATCGAACATTTGATCAAACCTACAGTTATACCCGTCCTGTGCGTCACGACAGACAATTTAATCGCACAGACATTTCTATCATTTCTCGGGAAGCCATTTTGTATAAACATCGTGGGACAGGTTTATTCGCCGGAACTCGTGCACTTACTATGTGGTAAAAAACGGAACTTTTATAAACGGTTATAATTCATATTTTATAAGACCTATGTTGATGGTAAAAGTATCAACTTAAAGGTATGTCTCTCTACTCCGATTTGGTATATGTGTGCGTGCTAGGGATGGATGTGGCTCCCCGTCGGGGAATGTACTTCGCGTTATGTTGTAGGTCTTAACCGCTGATCATCCCTACCCTAGGCACGTAATCGTTTCCAGATTCGGATTTTGGGGTGTACCGTCGGGAGGGTGTTGTGGGTGATTACTACGGGTGAAGGGTGACTGAAGTGGGACTGGGGGACTGAAATATCCCTGAGGAACTAAGGGAGACACCAATTGATCACTATGTATGCCACTTTTGAGTGGGTATTTGTAGCACTGGGTAGTACATGTGATCAGCACATGTGGCTGAATTGTGACTGGGGACTGAAGGGGGCTGAGGAATCCTGGAGGAGAACAGGTGACAGATCACAGATAATGCATGTATAAATAGTTCATTCCGTAAATCAAAATAATATATATAACGAGTACATCGATCATCTGTAATTATGTACCTATACAGAGCTGCCAACCCCATGTCGGTCACATGAGGAACATGGAGATAAAAAGGGGCTATTTTCAAGAACGCCACATATTTTTTCCGGAACACAAATCAGTACTCACTTATATGCATAAAGTAAATTGTTTAGATCGTCTCGGCCAACATGACCAACCGAAAAATCACAATTACACTGCTTGCAAGACGCAAATTCATCACCGCGCTTTGACAGGACCAAATGGGGCCATGTCTCGCTGTAATCAGTGATGAACATAACAGGGCTCGATATGGGCGGTCGCCAAGTCGCCAATGCGAGTGAATTTCATCTTGGGCGAGCAGATTTTACCCGCCGCGTACTTGACACTCGCCCAAATATTTTCTTTTGGGCGACCACACATATTTTGGAAGATGTTCGTCTTTCTTACCAAACTCAAAACATTTGCTGTTTCTGACGATTGTAAACAAATCCTGTGTTATTTTTAATAAAAACAATCCTTGACCTTTGTCAAACACGCATGTTTACGTTGCTGATTGGGTATTGGCATACTCTTGACTGCGTAAATTATCCAATGAAAATGGCGGATGTTACCCGGCGTTCGAAATCGCACCTTGCTTATTTCGTCCTCATTTGTTTTCGGACCCAATCTCTGCATTCTATAAAACAACTTGTCGCATGTTAATTAAGCGCAGAAATGCATTGAATGTAGCTGCATAGCAATACTGATTACCTTTCAAATTATCTACGAATCGATACTCTTTCGTGGAATTAATAAACAAAATTGTGACAAACTATCAATTAAGCACGATTTTGAAAATGTACGAACCGACTTGGGCGAAATAGGTATCATTCGGAATGTTCGGTTTTGTTCCTCGCGATAATAATGGCGGACGAGGAGAAATTCGACGACTTGGCTATCGACCTTGAAGCTGTGCCGGCTCCCAAAAATGAGTGGGATTTCATGATGCGAAAGACAGTAAAGAAGAAGGGTAAACGGGCCAAGTAAGTAGTTGTGTATTATTTTTTTTTATAAGTGGAACACGTTAAATTACGAAGCCAGCATAGTTGATCATAAGGTTGTTTTCTCCATGACATAATCTCACAGGGTGCAATGTACACATCCGAGGTATGCCGATTGAACCAGGAAGTGATCGATTGTTTTCGCACTTTCTGTTTCACTGGTTTTGAAACCTAGGGCGACCAACTGTCCGGAATTTCCCGTACTATATTTAAAATGCCCGCCAGCCCGGGTTGTGTAGGGAGATATGGGGGGGGGGGAGGAGGGGAGGTAATTTTCTAGAATTATTTAGCACGAAAATACTATAGTGTGTTTGTTGGGTAATTGTGGGTAGTGTCTTGTGGGGCTTTTGTTGTATTTTTACTTTTCTTGTAGTGTTTATTGCGTTCTCTTGGGAATCGTACACCGCTGGTCGGGGAGTGCGTTTTTTCATGCTTTTAAAGGCTCTGAGACCACCGCTGTACGCGCGTCATGTATTCGGTTTCTGGTTTTCCTTGGCTCTCTGATCTCCTTTGGGTATATACGACTTTCTATGTAAGTATTCAGTCTATTGTTTTCGGTATGAGGAGAACAGGGGTAACAGGGGAGTAATGGTGAATTGGAAGAGGGACCGGCCTTGGCTGGAGCTCACAACAGAGGATCACATCACCGTGGACTATTATAAATATAAACATATTAAATTGTACATTTAATTTTGTGTCACTCGTCCATCTCTGCCAGTGTAGATACGCCCCTAATTGCATATTTCATTAAATTGAGTCATACCTTTTTTGGGCTACCAACTTTTCATTTGGGCTAGTGAAATATGGGATTCCAAAATTTTTACTAGCCCAAATATTTTTATTTGGGCTACCATGCCGATTCGGCGAGTGTCAAGCACTGCATAATGTGTTCTCCTAACTTCTTTCGATAAAAAATACCCAAATTCGTTGGCTGCACGCTTTGGAGCAGACATTTTATGAATTTATGTGATGAATAAATCAATACCGCTGAGCGCTTGAAACTACTATTACTACACAAGAATTGAAATGGTAAGCGCTTATGCGAGTATGATTACGGGTAAATAAAACAAGAGGGCCATGATGGCCCTAATTCGCTCACCTGACTCCATGAACACCAGAGGAGAATGTGACATTGAGTTCAAGTGTTTTAAAAAAATTGTGCTATTTTTAGATGGCGGTCATCTTGGATTAAGCGACGACTCTCTCATTTTACCAAATCTGAAAATGCTTCACCCAAGGATCTTCCTATGAAGTTTGGCCAGCATCGGCCATGTGGTTCCTGAGAAAAAGGTGTTCAAAATCTCGAATAAATGGACCTTTTGGTGGCAATCATGGATGACATAATCATCCGATTTCGACAAATATTGCATGAGAGCAATCGCCTCATCGATACCTTCAATTTGATATATGACACAAGCATATTCGGTCAAAAATAAAATTTGACCCCAATTTGACCCCACGGGCCACGCCCATTTTTGACCCCGGGGTAACCATTTTAACAACTTTGAAAGAGCATTCTAAATCGATTATTCCTACCAAGCTTAGTCGAAATCCGGCCAGCGGTTCACGAGAAGAATTTTTTTTAAGAATTTATGCTATTTTTAGATGGCGGCCATCTTGGATTAGCGATGACCTCCATTTTACAAATCTGAAAAAGCTTCACCCATGGACAATAACGTTTAAGTTTGGCTACCATGGGCCAAGCGGTTCATGTGCAGAAGAAATTTTTGAAATTTCATAATAAAAGTAACGACGCCCTTTTTGACATTTCTGGCGGCCATCTTGGGATGACATAAACCCATCCGATTGACAACAAAAAATGTTACCGGAGTGATCGCGCTCATTGATACCTTCAATTTTGTTATATATTAATTTGACCAAATTCGGTCAAAAATAAAATTTGACCCCACGGGCCACGCCCATTTTTGACCCCGGGGTCACTATTTTAACAACTTTGAAAGAGCATTGTACATCGATCATTCCTACCAAGTTTCGTCGAAATCCGGCCAGCGGTTCATGAGAAGAAGATTTTTTAAGAATTTATGCTATTTTTAGACGGCGGCCATCTTGGATTAGCGATGACCTCCATTTTAACAAATCTGAAAAGGCTTCACCCATGACCATAACTTTAAGTTTGGCTACCATGGGCCAAGCGGTTCATGTGAAGAAGAATTTTGAAATTTCTAATAAAAGAACGACCTTTTGACCTTTCGGCGGCCATCTTGGATGACATAACCATCCGATTTCGACAGAAAATGCACCAGAGTGATCGCCTCATTGATACCTTCAATTTGATATATGACATGACCATATTCGGTCAAAAATAAAATTTGACCCCAATTTGACCCCACGGGCCACGCCCATTTTTGACCCCGGGGTCACCATTTTAACAACTTTGAAAGAGCATTGTACATCGATCATTCCTACCAAGTTTTGTCGAAATCCAGCAAGCGGGAAGATTTTTTAAGAATTTATGCTATTTTTAGACGGCGGCCATCTTGGATTAGCGATGACCTCCATTTTAACAAATCTGAAAAGGCTTCACCCATGGACCATAACTTTTAAGTTTGGCTACCATGGGCAAAGCGGTTCATGTGAAGAAGAATTTTGAAATCTCTAATAAAAGAACGACCTTTTGACCTTTAGGCGGCCATCTTGGATGACATAACAATCAGATTTCTACAAAAAATGCACCAGAGTGATCGCCTCATTGATACCTTCAATTTGATATATGAAATGACCATATTGTCAAAAATAAAATTTGACCCCAAGGGCCACGCCCATTTTTGACCCCAGGGTCACCATTTTAACAACTTTGAAAGAGCAATGTACATCGATCATTCCTACCAAGTTTTGTCGAAATCCGGTTGGCGGTTCTTGAGAAGAAGATTTTTTAAGAATTTGTGCTATTTTTAGACGGCAGCCATCTTGGATTACGTAATGACGTCATTTTAACAATTTTGTAATCCCCCTACCTAAGGACCATGACCATGAAGTTTGGTGACCATAGGCCCAATGGTTACCGAGGAGAAAACGTTTGAAAATGTTCACGGACGACGACGGACACATTGCGGTAACAATAGCTCACATGAGCTTCGCTCAGGTGAGCTAAAAAGCGGATCAAGAGATCAGAGAAATTTGGACGTATGTCAATATTTGTTGACGACACCGGAATTGTGAATGTTACAACTCACTTCCCACTATCGTGGGCGAGACAATAACAATAGCTATAGGAGAACAGCATAGCTATGTACACATAGCTTGACAAAGAAAGTGGCTGCGGCCTGCATAAAAACCTTAACCAAGGTTGACTAAAAACATTAACCAAGGGAAATTAAGTAAGTAATTCAAGGTTAAATGTAGGTCAATATCAGATATAGGTCAGGGGTTATTGATGTACATCACTAGGAGATAAAGTTTTCCAAGTATGGTTGCTGTAGGCCCAGAAGTATTCCATATACAAGCTTGACTATAAACATTAAGCAAGTAATTCAAGGTTAAATGTAGGTGAAGGTAAAATAAAGGTCAGGGGTTATTGATGTACATCCCTATGAGAAAAAGTTATCCAAGTATGGTGTCTGTATGCACAATAGTATTCCATCTACAAGCTTGACTAAAAACCTTAACCAAGGTTGAGTAATAACATTAACCAAGGGAAATTAAGTAAGTAATTTAAGGTTAAATGTAGGTCACGGTCAAATATAGGTCAGGGGTTGTTGATGTACATCACTAGGAGATGACGTTGTCCAAGTATGGTTGGTGTAGGGCCACGAGTATTCCATCTACAAGCTCGACTAAAAACCTTAACCAAAGAGAATTAAGTAAGTAATTCAAGAGGAAATGTAGGTCAAGGTCAAATATAGATCAAGGGTTATTGATGTACATCACTATGAGAAAAGGTTGTCCAAGTATGGTGTCTGTATGCACAATAGTATTCCATGTACAAGCTTGAGTAAAAAGCTTAACCAAGGTCGAGTAAAAACCTTAACCAAGGGGAATTAAGTAAGTAATTCAAGGTTAAATGTAGGTCAAGGTCAAATATAGGTCAGGGGTTGTTGATGTACATCACTAGGAGATGAAGTTGTCCAAGTATGGTGGGTGTAGGGCCAGTAGTATTCCATCTAGAAGGTTAACTAAAAACCTTAACCAAAAGGAAATAAGTAAGTAATTGAAGAGGAAATGTAGGTCAAGGTAAAATATAGATCAGGGGTTATTGATGTACATACCTATGAGAAAAGGTTGTCTAAGTATGGTGTCTGTGCAATGAGAAAAGGTTGTCTAAGTATGGTGTCTGGATGCACAATGTACAAGCTTGAAAAAAAACCTTAACCAAGGTTGACTAAAAACCGTAACCAAGGGGAATTAAGTAAGTATTTCAAGAGGAATTAAGTAAGTAATTCAAGAGGAAATGTAGGTCAAGGTCAAATATAGATGAGGGGTTATTGATGTGCATCACTAGGGGATAAAGTTGTCCAAGTATGGTGGGTGTAGGGCCAGTAGTATTGCATATACAAGCTTGACTAAAAACCTTAACCAAGGTTGACTAACTAGATGGCCGCGGCCTGCATGTCGCGCCTTGTGGCGAGGCATGGACACTAAAAAAAAAGATATAGTATAACGAAAAACTTTAACCAAAAAACTTAACCAAAAAACTTTAACCAAAAAACTTAACCAAAAAACTTAACCAAACAACTTAACCAAAAACTTTAACCGGACACACGTATGTACATACGTACGTACGTAAAGTGCCGACTATATCGCGCTTTCCGCAAGCGGGCGCGACAAAAACTTAACCAAAAACTTCAAAGTAATTTGACCTTGACATTGGGCACAGGGGCCGCACGGAAGGGGGGTAGAATGAAAATATAGATGATGATAAACACCCATGTGAAGTTTCAAAGTAATAGGCAAAGCAGTTGCAGAGATATCGTATAACGAAAAACTTTAACCAAAAAACTTAACCAAAAAGTTTAACCAAAAAACTTAACCAAAAACTTCAAAGTAATTTGACCTTGACATTGGGCACAGGGGCCGCACGGAAGGGGGTAGAATGAAAATATAGATGATGATAAACACCCATGTGAAGTTTCAAGGTAATGGGCAAAGCAGTTGCAGAGATATAGTATAACGAAAAACTTTAACCAAAAAACTAAAAACTTTAACCAAAAAACTTAACCAAAAACTTCAAAGTAATTTGACCTTGACATTGGGCACAGGGGCAGCACGGGAGGGGGGTAGAATGAAAATATAGATGATGATAAACACCCATGTGAAGTTTCAAGGTAATGGGCAAAGCAGTTTTCAGAGATATGTTATACGACTTTAATTTAACCATTTCAAAAACTTTAACCAAAAACTTAACTAAAAAACTTAACCAAAAACTTTAACCAAAGAACTTAACCAAAAACTTTAACCAAAAAACTTAACCAAACAACTTAACCAAAAAACTTAACCAAAAACTTTAACT